>WQNJ02000023.1:5000-530000 GCA_016584745.2 Phylloscopus trochilus trochilus
CCCTAACCCTAACCCTAACCCTAACCCTAACCCTAACCCTAACCCTAACCCTAACCCTAACCCTAACCCTAACCCTAACCCTAACCCTAACCCTAACCCTAACCCTAACCCTAACCCTAACCCTAACCCTAACCCTAACCCTAACCCTAACCCTAACCCTAACCCTAACCCTAACCCTAACCCTAACCCTAACCCTAACCCTAACCCTAACCCTAACCCTAACCCTAACCCTAACCCTAACCCTAACCCTAACCCTAACCCTAACCCTAACCCTAACCCTAACCCTAACCCTAACCCTAACCCTAACCCTAACCCTAACCCTAACCCTAACCCTAACCCTAACCCTAACCCTAACCCTAACCCTAACCCTAACCCTAACCCTAACCCTAACCCTAACCCTAACCCTAACCCTAACCCTAACCCTAACCCTAACCCTAACCCTAACCCTAACCCTAACCCTAACCCTAACCCTAACCCTAACCCTAACCCTAACCCTAACCCTAACCCTAACCCTAACCCTAACCCTAACCCTAACCCTAACCCTAACCCTAACCCTAACCCTAACCCTAACCCTAACCCTAACCCTAACCCTAACCCTAACCCTAACCCTAACCCTAACCCTAACCCTAACCCTAACCCTAACCCTAACCCTAACCCTAACCCTAACCCTAACCCTAACCCTAACCCTAACCCTAACCCTAACCCTAACCCTAACCCTAACCCTAACCCTAACCCTAACCCTAACCCTAACCCTAACCCTAACCCTAACCCTAACCCTAACCCTAACCCTAACCCTAACCCTAACCCTAACCCTAACCCTAACCCTAACCCTAACCCTAACCCTAACCCTAACCCTAACCCTAACCCTAACCCTAACCCTAACCCTAACCCTAACCCTAACCCTAACCCTAACCCTAACCCTAACCCTAACCCTAACCCTAACCCTAACCCTAACCCTAACCCTAACCCTAACCCTAACCCTAACCCTAACCCTAACCCTAACCCTAACCCTAACCCTAACCCTAACCCTAACCCTAACCCTAACCCTAACCCTAACCCTAACCCTAACCCTAACCCTAACCCTAACCCTAACCCTAACCCTAACCCTAACCCTAACCCTAACCCTAACCCTAACCCTAACCCTAACCCTAACCCTAACCCTAACCCTAACCCTAACCCTAACCCTAACCCTAACCCTAACCCTAACCCTAACCCTAACCCTAACCCTAACCCTAACCCTAACCCTAACCCTAACCCTAACCCTAACCCTAACCCTAACCCTAACCCTAACCCTAACCCTAACCCTAACCCTAACCCTAACCCTAACCCTAACCCTAACCCTAACCCTAACCCTAACCCTAACCCTAACCCTAACCCTAACCCTAACCCTAACCCTAACCCTAACCCTAACCCTAACCCTAACCCTAACCCTAACCCTAACCCTAACCCTAACCCTAACCCTAACCCTAACCCTAACCCTAACCCTAACCCTAACCCTAACCCTAACCCTAACCCTAACCCTAACCCTAACCCTAACCCTAACCCTAACCCTAACCCTAACCCTAACCCTAACCCTAACCCTAACCCTAACCCTAACCCTAACCCTAACCCTAACCCTAACCCTAACCCTAACCCTAACCCTAACCCTAACCCTAACCCTAACCCTAACCCTAACCCTAACCCTAACCCTAACCCTAACCCTAACCCTAACCCTAACCCTAACCCTAACCCTAACCCTAACCCTAACCCTAACCCTAACCCTAACCCTAACCCTAACCCTAACCCTAACCCTAACCCTAACCCTAACCCTAACCCTAACCCTAACCCTAACCCTAACCCTAACCCTAACCCTAACCCTAACCCTAACCCTAACCCTAACCCTAACCCTAACCCTAACCCTAACCCTAACCCTAACCCTAACCCTAACCCTAACCCTAACCCTAACCCTAACCCTAACCCTAACCCTAACCCTAACCCTAACCCTAACCCTAACCCTAACCCTAACCCTAACCCTAACCCTAACCCTAACCCTAACCCTAACCCTAACCCTAACCCTAACCCTAACCCTAACCCTAACCCTAACCCTAACCCTAACCCTAACCCTAACCCTAACCCTAACCCTAACCCTAACCCTAACCCTAACCCTAACCCTAACCCTAACCCTAACCCTAACCCTAACCCTAACCCTAACCCTAACCCTAACCCTAACCCTAACCCTAACCCTAACCCTAACCCTAACCCTAACCCTAACCCTAACCCTAACCCTAACCCTAACCCTAACCCTAACCCTAACCCTAACCCTAACCCTAACCCTAACCCTAACCCTAACCCTAACCCTAACCCTAACCCTAACCCTAACCCTAACCCTAACCCTAACCCTAACCCTAACCCTAACCCTAACCCTAACCCTAACCCTAACCCTAACCCTAACCCTAACCCTAACCCTAACCCTAACCCTAACCCTAACCCTAACCCTAACCCTAACCCTAACCCTAACCCTAACCCTAACCCTAACCCTAACCCTAACCCTAACCCTAACCCTAACCCTAACCCTAACCCTAACCCTAACCCTAACCCTAACCCTAACCCTAACCCTAACCCTAACCCTAACCCTAACCCTAACCCTAACCCTAACCCTAACCCTAACCCTAACCCTAACCCTAACCCTAACCCTAACCCTAACCCTAACCCTAACCCTAACCCTAACCCTAACCCTAACCCTAACCCTAACCCTAACCCTAACCCTAACCCTAACCCTAACCCTAACCCTAACCCTAACCCTAACCCTAACCCTAACCCTAACCCTAACCCTAACCCTAACCCTAACCCTAACCCTAACCCTAACCCTAACCCTAACCCTAACCCTAACCCTAACCCTAACCCTAACCCTAACCCTAACCCTAACCCTAACCCTAACCCTAACCCTAACCCTAACCCTAACCCTAACCCTAACCCTAACCCTAACCCTAACCCTAACCCTAACCCTAACCCTAACCCTAACCCTAACCCTAACCCTAACCCTAACCCTAACCCTAACCCTAACCCTAACCCTAACCCTAACCCTAACCCTAACCCTAACCCTAACCCTAACCCTAACCCTAACCCTAACCCTAACCCTAACCCTAACCCTAACCCTAACCCTAACCCTAACCCTAACCCTAACCCTAACCCTAACCCTAACCCTAACCCTAACCCTAACCCTAACCCTAACCCTAACCCTAACCCTAACCCTAACCCTAACCCTAACCCTAACCCTAACCCTAACCCTAACCCTAACCCTAACCCTAACCCTAACCCTAACCCTAACCCTAACCCTAACCCTAACCCTAACCCTAACCCTAACCCTAACCCTAACCCTAACCCTAACCCTAACCCTAACCCTAACCCTAACCCTAACCCTAACCCTAACCCTAACCCTAACCCTAACCCTAACCCTAACCCTAACCCTAACCCTAACCCTAACCCTAACCCTAACCCTAACCCTAACCCTAACCCTAACCCTAACCCTAACCCTAACCCTAACCCTAACCCTAACCCTAACCCTAACCCTAACCCTAACCCTAACCCTAACCCTAACCCTAACCCTAACCCTAACCCTAACCCTAACCCTAACCCTAACCCTAACCCTAACCCTAACCCTAACCCTAACCCTAACCCTAACCCTAACCCTAACCCTAACCCTAACCCTAACCCTAACCCTAACCCTAACCCTAACCCTAACCCTAACCCTAACCCTAACCCTAACCCTAACCCTAACCCTAACCCTAACCCTAACCCTAACCCTAACCCTAACCCTAACCCTAACCCTAACCCTAACCCTAACCCTAACCCTAACCCTAACCCTAACCCTAACCCTAACCCTAACCCTAACCCTAACCCTAACCCTAACCCTAACCCTAACCCTAACCCTAACCCTAACCCTAACCCTAACCCTAACCCTAACCCTAACCCTAACCCTAACCCTAACCCTAACCCTAACCCTAACCCTAACCCTAACCCTAACCCTAACCCTAACCCTAACCCTAACCCTAAGACCCTAACCCTAAGACCCTAACCCTAAGACCCTAACCCTAACCCTAACCCTAACCCTAGACCCTAACCCTAACCCTAACCCTAACCCTAACCCTAACCCTAACCCTAACCCAACCCTAACCCTAACACGCAACCCTAACACGCAACCCTAACCCTAACCCTAACCCTAACACTAACACGCAACCCTAACCCTAACCGCAACCCTAACCCTAACCGCAACCCTAACCGCAACCCTAACCGCAACCCCAACCCTAACACGCAACCCTAACACGCAACCCTAACACGCAACCCTAACACTAACACGCAACCCTAACCCTAGCACCGCCCCCATTGTAACCCTAACCAATAGGGGCAGGGGGGTGGGGTTAGGGTTCTGGCCAATCAGGGCCTGGGGGTGGGGCTAGGGGCCTGGCCCATCAGGGCTGGGGGGTGGGGCTAGGGGCCTGGCCAATCAGGGCTGGGGGGTGGGGCTAGGGGTCTGGCCAATCAGGGGGAGGGGGTGGGGCTAGGGGAGGGGCTGAGTGGGGGGGTGGGGTTAGGGGGCGGTGCTGGGGGACTGGCTAATTAGGGCTGGGGGTGTGGTGTTCTGCATAGTAATTAGGGGTGTGTGTAGGGTGTATATATGTAGTGTATATAGGGTATATATACTGTATATACTATATATATACTATATCTACTATATATAAAAAGAATAAAAATATAAAGTCTGGTGCAGCAGTAGGGGTTTTCAGGCGACCGGGGAGTAGATATTTTTATTTAAATTGTTAAAGTTTTTTTTTAATATTTACTCCCCAGTCGCCTGAAAAGCCCTACTGCTGCTTTAAAGTTAGAAATAGAAATAGAGAGAAAAAGAAGAAAGAGAAAGAGAAATAAAGTTAGAGTGAAAGAGAAGTAGAGTGAAAGAGAAGTAGAGAGAAAGAGAGAGAAGTAAAGAGAAGTAGAGAGAAGTAGAGACAAAGAGAAGTAGAGAGAAAGAGAGAGAAGTAAAGAGAAGTAGAGAGAAGTAGAGACAGAGAGAAGTAGAGAGAAGTAGAGACAGAGAAGTAGAGAGAAAGAGAGTGAAATAGAGAGAAGTAGAGAGAAGTAGAGACAGAGAAGGAGAGAGAAAGAGAGTGAAATAGAGAGAAGTAGAGAGAAGTAGAGACAGAGAAGGAGAGAGAAAGAGAGTGAAATAGAGAGAAGTAGAGAGAAGTAGAGACAGAGAAGGAGAGAGAAAGAGAGTGAAATAGAGAGAAGTAGAGAGAAGTAGAGACAGAGAAGTAGAGTGAAAGAGAGTGAAATAGAGAGAAGTAGAGAGAAGTAGAGACAGAGAAGTAGAGTGAAAGAGAGAGAAGTAAAGACAGTCAAAGACAGTCAAAGACAGTCAAAGACAGTCAAAGACAGTCAAAGACAGTCAAAGACAGTCAAAGACAGTCAAAGACAGTCAAAGACAGTCAAAGACAGTCAAAGACAGTCAAAGACAGTCAAAGACAGTCAAAGACAGTCAAAGACAGTCAAAGACAGTCAAAGACAGTCAAAGACAGTCAAAGACAGTCAAAGACAGTCAAAGACAGTCAAAGACAGTCAAAGACAGTCAAAGACAGTCAAAGACAGTCAAAGACAGTCAAAGACAGTCAAAGACAGTCAAAGACAGTCAAAGACAGTCAAAGACAGTCAAAGACAGTCAAAGACAGTCAAAGACAGTCAAAGACAGTCAAAGACAGTCAAAGACAGTCAAAGACAGTCAAAGACAGTCAAAGACAGTCAAAGACAGTCAAAGACAGTCAAAGACAGTCAAAGACAGTCAAAGACAGTCAAAGACAGTCAAAGACAGTCAAAGACAGTCAAAGACAGTCAAAGACAGTCAAAGACAGTCAAAGACAGTCAAAGACAGTCAAAGACAGTCAAAGACAGTCAAAGACAGTCAAAGACAGTCAAAGACAGTCAAAGACAGTCAAAGACAGTCAAAGACAGTCAAAGACAGTCAAAGACAGTCAAAGACAGTCAAAGACAGTCAAAGACAGTCAAAGACAGTCAAAGACAAATAGACTGACATACAAATAGAGAGAACTAGAATGAAAGAGAAATAGAGAGAAATAGAGTTAGAGTGAAAGGGAAATAAAGAGAAATACAGTGAAAAGAAATATAGTGAAATAGAGTGATAAACAAATAGACAGAAATAGAGTTAGAGTGAAATTGACAGATTTAGAGTGAAATACACAGGAGACTGAGAGTGAAACAGACAAACTTACCTGAAACAGAGTGAAATAGACATAAGCTTACAAGGAGAGAGACATAACTAGAAACAGCCAGAAACAGAACCACAGAGTTAGACATAGAGACAGACAGAAATAAAGTAAGAGAGAGAAAAGGAGAGTGAGGAAAAGACTAAGAAGTAAAGTGACAGGGAAAGCAAGAAAGAGAGTGAATAAAAATAACTCGACACCAAATAAAGACAGGAGCCAATGGGGGCGGGGGAGAGGGGTGTATCTTTATTAAGGTGATTAGGGGATCAATTTTTATTGAATGAAAATTTTCATTTACACATCAGCAATATACATGGAAACAAAGTACACAAATGCAATTGCAAATGCAACCTATACATATACACTGATACAACTCCAACTAACATATAGAGCAATAAATGGAAATTCAGCAGTAAATGCAAATACAGAACAATACAAGCCAGATACATATTGACACAACAGAACCATTTTACTACTTCTGGAGTGTTCATTACAACTTGTTTTATTCTTACAAGAAACCCAAAAAACAGCAGCACACACAAAACATAGCAGTCAACCACAACACACGCCTCCGTCAGCTAACACACAAACTCACCTTCCCTCTCATCTCAACCACCGTGCTAACCCCCAGCCATCGGCACGCATTCGCAGCGGTCCTCGGGAACGGGGTTCCCGGGAGCCTCAAAAAAAATCGTCCTGCCTGACGAAAACCCCGGTCCCAAGACGGTCCACACCCAAACTTTGGCGATGAACGTCGCCTCGCAGACCGGCCGGGACCGAGGAAAAAAAAACCCAGCCGGGGGGAAAAAAAAAAACACCCCCCCGGCTGGGGATTTTTTATTCTAAGTTTAAAAATGAGTTGAAAAACCTGAAAGGTAAAAGGCATACACACAGAGTTAGCAACAGTCAGCGCACACACTTCCTTAAGCGCTACACTCAAACCCACCCACACTCGCATCTCAACCGCCCTGCTAACCCCCAGCCATCGGCACGCATTCGCAGCGCTCCTCGGGAACGGGGTTCCCGGGAGCCTCAAAAAAAATCGTCCTGCCTGACGAAAACCCCGGTCCCAAGACGGTCCACACCCAAACTTTGGCGATGAACGTCGCCTCGCAGACCGGCCGGGACCGAGGAAAAAAAAACCCAGCCGGGGGGAAAAAAAAAAACACCCCCCCGGCTGGGGATTTTTTATTCTAAGTTTAAAAATGAGTTGAAAAACCTGAAAGGTAAAAGGCATACACACAGAGTTAGCAACAGTCAGCGCACACACTTCCTTAAGCGCTACACTCAAACCCACCCACACTCGCATCTCAACCGCCCTGCTAACCCCCAGCCATCGGCACGCATTCGCTGCGCTCCTCGGGAACGGGGTTCCCGGGAGCCTCAAAAAAAATCGTCCTGCCTGACGAAAACCCCGGTCCCAAGACGGTCCGCACCCAAACTTTGGCGATGAACGTCGCCTCACAGACCGGCCGGGACCGAGGAAAAAAAAACCCAGCCGGGGGGAAAAAAAAAAAACCCCCCCGGCTGGGGATTTTTTATTCTAAGTTTAAAAATGAGTTGAAAAATCTGAAAGGCAAAAGGCATACACACAGGGTTAGCAACAGTCAACGCACACACTTCCTTAAGCTTACACTCAAACCCACCCACACTCGCATCTCAACCGCCCTGCTAACCCCCAGCCGTCGGCACGCATTCGCGGCGCCCCTCGGGAACGGGGTTCCCGGGAGCCTCAAAAAAAAAGTCCTGCCTGACGAAAACCCCAGTCCCAAGACGGTCCGCACCCAAACTTTGGCGATGAACGTCGCCTCGCAGACCAGCCGGGACCGAGGAAAAAAAAACCCAGCCGGGGGGGAAAAAAAAAAAACCCCCCCGGCTGGGGATTTTTTATTCTAAGTTTAAAAATTAGTTGAAAAACCTGAAAGGCAAAAGACATACACACAGGGTTAGCACCAGTCAGCGCACACACACACAAACACAAGCAGACACAGGCAGACAGAAACTGTCAGACAGACAGGGTCACACTCTTCAGCTTACATGGTAGATTCTGGGACAATAGGTAGCATCAGCAACCACAGAGATACTAATCTTCCTCCGGCACCTGCAACACAAGAAGAGGTGATCAGCAAGTGATTATCTGACAGCTAGGCATTATCCACACTCTAGGCCCATCACATTTCTGCCCAAAACTACACAGAAAAGGGAATAACTGTAAAGTTTGACAACTCTTCTAGCTAACTGTGACTACATGCTAAGGCAGCCTAGTGACAGTACAATACAGCCACAGTACACTACAAGGCAGCATAGTGACAGTACAATACAAGGCAGCATACTGAAAGTACAATACAGTCACAGTACAAGGCAGCATCGTGAAAGTACAATACAGTCACAGTACAAGACAGCATACTGACAATACAATACAGTCACAGTACAATACAAGGCAGCATACTAACAGTACAACACAGTCACATTACAAGGCAGTACAGTCACAGTACAATACTGTCACAGTACAATACAAGGCAGTACAGTCACAGTACAATACAAGGCGGCATAGTCACAGTACAGTCACAGTACAATACAAGGCAGTACAGTCACAGTACAATACAGTCACAGTACAATACAAGGCAGTACAGTCACAGTACAATACAAGGCGGCATAGTCACAGTACAGTCACAGTACAATACAAGGCGGCACAGGCACCCACAATGTAAGGCGGCACAGGCACAGTACAATACAGTCACAATACAATGTAAGGCGGCACAGGCACCCACAATGTAAGGCGGCACAGGCACAGTACAATACAGTCACAGTACAATACAAGGCGGCACAGGCACCCACAATGTAAGGCGGCACAGGCACAGTACAATACAGTCACAACACAATGTAAGGCGGCACAGGCACCCACAATGTAAGGCGGCACAGGCACAGTACAATACAGTCACAACACAATGTTAGGCGGCACAGGCACCCACAATGTAAGGCGGCACAGGCACAGTACAATACAGTCACAATACAATGTAAGGCGGCACAGGCACCCACAATGTAAGGCGGCACAGGCACAGTACAATACAGTCACAATACAATGTAAGGCGGCACAGGCACCCACAATGTAAGGCGGCACAGGCACAGTACAATACAGTCACAACACAATGTTAGGCGGCACAGGCACCCACAATGTAAGGCGGCACAGGCACCCACAATGTAAGGCGGCACAGGCACAGTACAATACAGTCACAACACAATGTTAGGCGGCACAGGCACCCACAATGTAAGGCGGCACAGGCACCCACAATGTAAGGCGGCACAGGCACAGTACAACACAGGCACAGTACAATACAGTCAGAGTACACAAGGTGGCAGAGGCACAATAAAATACAAGGTGGCAGAGGCACAATAAAATACAGTCAGAAGAAAATATAAGGCGGCATAGTCACAATACCAGCCAAGACAGATACAATGCAAGTGAGAACTTAAGATAACTCTCTGGAATATTAATTCTCCAGACCTAGACGCCTTGAGAAGACAAAACCTTCTGAAATACTGCAGTCATGCGAGGAGAACATAATCCTCTCCTTATGCAAGACCAAGAGAACAGCACATGAAAAGAATGCCCTACAAAAGGTGAAAAGGAAAAAGGATGAGAACCCCTTGTGTCCGTGTGCTAGCCTCAAAAAGTAAAAATGTAAAGATGCCAGAACACAGATGTTCCGGCAAAGGACGTGACTAGCGGGCCAGAATGATGCCGACAAAGCATCGAGATGTAATGAAGTCCTACGACACAGAAGACAAGGGACACAAACTACATAACGGACACAAGTTCAAACTCCCTGGCAGCTCCACCTTATCGACCCAAGATTCCTAGCACAAGATGAGCCAGAGGCTGATGATGCCAAAGGAAACAAAGCTCTAAGGCAAAAGCATGATGATTAAACAGAACTCCTTACAAGAAATTAGTGCCAAAGCTGTTAGGAGGATGCTCGAGAAGCTGGACAGCCTGAGAGAAAGAAGCGATGACTGCGGAGTGACTGTGGCGATACCTCTGCACCCAAAGGCGGCCTCCTCAGGCGAAAACATCCACGATGACGGTCGAGACTTGAAGATGACTGACGACGCAAACCGTGCTAGGACGCGCAGATGACTCGGAACCGCCCTGCCGGGCAAAGGCTCTGAAAGGCTGAAATAAAACCCTCTCCCTTCGCTTCCAAGGGGCCCATCCCACTAAGGCCCTCTCCTCTAAGCTAACTTTAAATTGCCTCCTGTGATTGCAAAGCTTTTTCCCCTTCTCCCAACCACCAGCCCCAGAACTTATCTTTTTGAAGATGAGCGGACAAAATCCATCTGCGATGCAAAACAACACGTTGGCACCGTGGATGTTGAGATAGCTGTGACTGCTTCGGTGGTGCCATATCCAAACCAGCTCTACACCTCATCAGGGTACCTAAGACAACAAAACAGAATATGTGACAATTGCCCTACAAAAGAATAATCCCTAGGGCTCCTCTAAACCACGACCTCAGCTCACCTCAAATCGTCATGTGACTCCAGAGATGGCCCAGAGGGTACCTGCAAAATGAAAAGTTACAGTCTTAGCAAACTGCTGCACACTGCTCGCTTGAGTCACCCCACCTAGACACCAACTCACCTGCTAGCCACTATTCTTTGGCACGCCTGGGACAGCACCTGCAAGGAAAGAAAGCAAAAAAGCATGCTCAGTGACTGTGCAAACACAACCTCCCCAGTCAGACGGGACGGAATCACACATATATCTTAAGCTTAGACCCACCTGGCCACTGGCATCCGGGCCCAGGACATCTTGCAAGTGGACCGCCTAAAATAAAAACACAACAGTGGATGCTTAGAGTTGCATCAGAAATTAAAACCTGAGCCATAACAAACGCTTCTCTGCATTGGTCACTGCTCACCTTCACCAGTTCACCTTGACTGCTGATATCCCGCCATACCACCTAAAAATAAAGACAAAGAACAATGCTGTAACACATCACCATTTACACTTTCCCTGCAAAGACAAATGGGGACTGACTTCAGCTCTACACGCACCTGGTTACAGGCATCCGGGCCCGGGACATCTTGCAAGTGGACCGCCTAAAATAAAAACACAACAGTGGATGCTTAGAGTTGCACCAGAAATTGAAACCTCAGCAATAACAGCTGCTTCTCTGCACTGGTCACTGCTCACCTTCACCAGTTCACCTTGACTGCTGATATCCCGCCATACCACCTAAAAATAAAGACAAAGAACAATGCTGTAACATAGTCACCATTTACACTTTCCCTGCAAAGACAAATGGGGACTGACTTCAGCTCTACACGCACCTGGTTACAGGCATCCGGGCCCGGGACATCTTCCAAGTGGACCGCCTAAAATAAAAACACAACAGTGGATGCTTAGAGTTGCACCAGAAATTGAAACCTCAGCAATAACAGCCGCTTCTCTGCACTGGTCACTGCTCACCTTCACCAGTTCACCTTGACTGCTGATATCCCGCCATACCACCTAAAAATAAAGACAAAGAACAGTGCTGTAACAGAGCCACCATTTACACTTCCCCTGCAATGAAACACAGGGACTGACCTTCTTGAGGGAAAGTCCTCCACCAGTATGGGGTGCTCTGCCACGGATTGAATCCATCTGCATCTGAAAGAAAGTTAAGATGAAAGTCAAAGTGCTGCAGGATAACTGGATGGCTCCAGACATTTTGGGTCAATCTACAGATACTACTTAAAGTCCAGCTACACCCCGCATTGTAAATTTCAAGTCCCCAGCACTTGCTCTACGACACCTACACCCAACTACGGAGCAGGGCAGAGCAGCTCCGGGACAAATACACACCCACACCCGTGACACGGGAGACGACAAACAAGGGAACAAAACAGGGACAGAAAATTCTCGGCAAGAAGAATGACCGCAAAGAAGACCGAGAACTCTGAATGAGATGTCCGAGGCGAGAGCCATGGCGGGCTAACCAGGCTCAGAGAACCCTGCAGGAAGAAGATGTTAGCAGGATGACTTATTCCAAGCACTGCAAAGATGGATGCCCGAGAGTCCTGTGGTTAAAAGCCTCTACCTATCTTTGCCTTCTAACAAGCCCTAATCCGCCGGAATGGATCATTGCGGAGAGCAGCTGTCGATACAGCTCAGAACAAGACCTGAAAAGACATTGCACCGGATGCTTCTAAAGAGAGATGCAATTTTGATGCCTGTCTGGGCTCCCAAATGAAAGGTTCAATGTGATCGGCGCCAGGCCGAGGAACAGAGAGATTAGAGATGCTAAGAATGACTCCGGCGTTTCCTATTCGCCCCTTGAAGGGCTAAGGCAAAAGACAAGGAAGACCAGGTGCCCAAAAGACAGTGCGCAACAGATGGGACACGTGAAATGCCCTGGGACTGCTCTGCCCTGCATACCTCAGCATGGTGATGAAAAACAACACTTTCCCTTTATGCACCTAAGGGGCCATTTCTTGGACATGCCTGTCTCCAAAGCTGACTCAAAAATCCCTCCCGGTGACCCCTGACTAACCACCCCGGTTTCAAATCTTCTGTGAGCCATAGCCCCCCACTTATCTTTTGGACCGGGGATGCAAATCCACGTTGGGTGCGAAAGAAAGCCGCCTCGCCCTCGGGGAGGTTCCTGCTGTCACTGGGCTGTAGTCTCTTAGTCAGCTACAATTACAAAAACCTAATATGAATGTGCAATCTCAGCAGCATGTCGGCCAAAATGCAACAACTCTGCTACTCACCATTTCTTAAGAAGGCCCTGGTCCTGGGCCCACACGCTTTGGCCGTGCTCGGAGGCCGATGTCATTGTCGTAGGGTATACCTGTGTTAAAAGGAGACGAGGGGATGCAGCAATGCTGAAACTTGAGTGGACCCTCCCTTCCTCCTCCCTGACTCACCGCAACTCTTCAGCTGTTACCAAAGTCTACCCAAAGGGCACCTTCAAGTGGGAAAAATCAAGGCTTCATCACAGAGTCCTGTATTACTTCCAGAGGGCTCACGAGAGAAGCGAACTGGGTCCATTGGGTGATTGGGGAGAGAGTCTCGATGCAAAGTGAGCGAACCACCTAAAACACACAAATGACAATGGATGCTTTGAGTTAGACCGGAATGTGGCATCCGAGCAATAACAACTGCTTCTGCCCACTAGTCACTTCTCACCTGACCCACTTGATCTTGACTGCTGAAAATGCAGCATTACTTCCTAAAAAAGAAGGATAAAGAACAATGCTGTAACATATCACCATTTACACTTTCCCTGCAAAGACAAATGGGGACTGACTTAAGCTAACACCCACCTGGTTACAGGCATCCGGGCCCGGGACATCTTGCAAGTGGACCACCTAAAATAAAAACACAACAGTGGATGCTTAGAGTTGCATCAGAAATTGAAACCTGAGCCATAACAACCACTTCTCTGCACTGCTCACTGCTCACCTTCACCAGTTCACCTTGACTGCTGATATCCCGCCATACCACCTAAAAATAAAGACAAAGAACAATGCTGTAACATAGTCACCATTTAAGCTTTCCCTGCAAAGACAAATGGGGACCGACTTAAGCTAACACCCACCTGGTTACAGGCATCCAGGCCTGGGACATCTTGCAAGTGGACCGCCTAAAATAAAAACACAACCGTGGATGGTTAGAGCGGCAACAGAAATGGAAACCTCAGCAATAACAGCCACTTCTCTGCACTGGTCACTGCTCACCTTCACCAGTTCACCTTGACTGCTGATATCCCGCCATACCACCTAAAAATAAAGACAAAGAACAATGCTGTAACATAGTCACCATTTACACTTTCCCTGCAAAGACAAATGGGGACTGACTTAAGCTAACACCCACCTGGTTACAGGCCTCCGGGCCCGGGACATCTTGCAAGTGGATCGCCTAAAATAAAAACACAACAGTGGATGCTTAGAGCTGCACCAGAAATTGAAACCTCAGCAATAACAGCCGCTTCTCTGCACTGGTCACTGCTCACCTTGCCCACTTCGCCTTGAGTGCCGATACCCCAGGTCACATCCTAAAAATAAAGACAAAGAACAGTGCTGTAACACAGCCACCATTTACACTTCCCCTGCAATGAAACACAGGGACTGACCTTCTTGAGGGAAAGTCCTCCACCAGTATGGGGTGCTCTGCCACGGATTGAATCCATCTGCATCTGAAAGAAAGTTAAGATGAAAGTCAAAGTGCTGCAGGATAACTGGATGGCTCCAGACATCTTGGGTCAATCTACAGATACTACTTAAAGTCCAGCTACACCCCGCATTATAAATTTCAAGTCCCCAGCACTTGCTCTACGACACCTACACCCAACTACGGAGAAGGGCAGAGCAGCTCCGGGACAAATACACACCCACACCCGTGACACGGGAGACCACAAACATGGGAACAAAACAGGGACAGAAAACTCTTGACGAGAAGAATGACCACAAAGAAGACCGAGAACTCTAATGAGATGTCCGAGGCGAGAGCCATGGCGGGCTAACCAGGCTCAGAGAACCCTGCAGGAAGAAGATGTTAGCAGGATGACTTATTCCAAGCACTGCAAAGATGGATGCCCGAGAGTCCTGCGGTTAAAAGCCTCTACCTATCTTTGCCTTCTAACAAGCCCTAATCCGCCGGAATGGATCATTGCGGAGAGCAGCTGTCGATACAGCTCGGAACAAGACCTGAAAAGACATTGGACCGGATGCTTCTAAAGAGAGATGCAATTTTGATGCCTGTCTGGGCTCCCAAATGAAAGGTTCAATGTGATCGGCGCCTGGCCGAGGAACAGAGAGATTAGAGATGCTAAGAATGACTCCGGCGTTTCCTATTCGCCCCTTGAAGGGCTAAGGCAAAAGACAAGGAAGACCAGGTGCCCAAAAGACAGTGCGCAACAGATGGGACACGTGAAATGCCCTGGGACTGCTCTGCCCTGCCCATCTCAGCATTGTGATTAAAAATAACACTTTCCCTTTATGCACCTAAAGGTCCATTTCTTGGACATGCCTGTCTCCAAAGCTGACTCAAAAATCCCTCCCGGTGACCCCTGACTAACCACCCCGGTTTCAAATCTTCTGTGAGCCATAGCCCCCCACTTATCTCTTGGACTGGGGATGCGAATCCACGTTGGGTGCGAAAGAAAGCCGCCTCGCCCTCGGGGAGGTTCCTGCTGTCACTGGGCTGTAGTCTCTTAGTCAGCTACCATTAAAAAAAACTAATATGAATGTGCAATCTCAGCAGCATGTCGGCCAAAATGCAACAATTCTGCTACTCACCATTTCTTAAGAAGGCCCGGGTCCTCGGCCCGCACGCTTCGGCCGTGCGAGGAGGCCGATGTCATCGTCGTAGGGTACACCTGCGTTAAAAGGAGACGAGGGGATGTGGCATGGCTGAAACTTGAGCGGACCCTCCCTTCCTCCTCCCTGCCTCCCTGACTCACCGCAACTCTTCGGCCGTTACTAAAGTCCACCCAAATGGCACCTTCAAACGGGAAAGATCGAGGCTTCATCACAGAGTCCTGTATTACTTCCGGAGGGCTCACGAGAGAAGCGAACTGGGTCCGTCGGGTGATTGGGGAGGGAGTCTCGATGCAAAGTGAGCAAACCGCCTAAAATGCACAAATGACAATGGATGCTTTGAGTTAGACCGGAATGTGGCATCCGAGCAACAACAACTGCTTCTGCCCACTAGTCACTTCTCACCTTACCCACTTGATCTTGACTGCTGATATGCGGCATCACTTCCTAAAAAGAAGGATAAAGAACAATGCTGTAACATAGCCACCATTTACATCTGCCCTGAAAAGCCAAGCAATGACAGACCTTCCCGGAAGGAAGGGGCAAAACAAAATGGAAAGGTGTGTACCGACGTAGGGTCCAAAAGCGTCGTGTCGCCAAAGTAGTTTCTGTCCAAAACCCCTAGAATGTCACCTCCTGCTGCGACGGTCTCGGTCGTACGGGACCGGCACTTTAAATGCTGCTGGCCACCTGTAAAACACAAAATAACAAAGGCCGCTTAGAGTTTCATCACTTACGCAAGAATGCCCGTAGCATCCGGTTCTATGCCAGAATTGACACTCCTCTCGATCGCCCGTACGCATCTGGTCACGGTGCCCCGGTGCTGCTAGCCGACCGTGTCGCGCTCTTTGCATCTTCAAAATTAGATGAAAATAAGACCGACGATGTAAACGTAGAGAAGAAAGTCAGGCCGTAGCTCAGGCTTTCGGCGCCGACTCGTCTCGTCGCCGTGCTCCTCCGGTCTCCAGTGTTTGTACTGGGTTAGTATGTTACTATCCCTCTGCAAAAGAATTCTTCGTTAAAGTCACTCAGACACATAGGGAAAGCTTAAGCTTCTCAAAGTTCCCATTTCTCAACGCAAACTGTCTAGGATCTGACAACAGCATGCATTAAGACAAAAAGCTACAAAACTGTGAGACGCCGCTATACTGTTCCCTCTGTCTCTGCCCAACTCTGCACGGACCGGCCACACTCGCTGTGTCTGAGGTGGGGCTCGGGTGGCTAAAATGTTAGCCGTAAAGTTGTCTGCCTAGCCCACCTACCCTCTTATCTATTCCACAGGGCAGAGCAGTTCCAGGCTAAACACAACACATTACAAACAGCGTGACACAAGGACAACAAACAAAGATCCCAGCAAAAATAGCAATTAGAATAATAGCAAGGACCGAGATGATGCCAAAAGAGATGACCGACGGTACGCCGATGGCGGACGGAGAGGGCTCTAAGGAGCAGAAGAAAAGACCGTAACACAGTGACCTGTTAAAGAAACTGTCAGTCACGAGGATCAAGATCGCTATGAGATAATAGTACGTTCGGAATGCTCCCCGTAACCGTACAGCCTTACGAGCCCCGGGATGCTACAACTCACGGCCGGAAAGGAGGATGGTACGGCCGGGAATGAGGCCTCAAAAGACATCCGATTTGATGCTTCTAAGATACGACTCGGAGATGCGGCGTAGCCCGTAAAAGAATGGATGGTATCGGCATTGTGCCGAGAAGCACGAACGTTCGAGAATCTAGAGATGATGGCTGACGCTCGTGATAAGGTCCTCGAGGGGAAAAGACAGCGATATCTGATCTGAGGGATCCCAAAGACAGACTAGACAACATGGCACACGAGACAACATGACACACGCTGGAACTGTTCTGCACTGCACAACTTAGAGCTACAATCAAAAGTAGAGCTGCTCCTTTTAGCTGTCCTAAGGAGCTCCTTAGAAAACATCCTTTTCCTCTCTGCTAGTTGTTAAACCTGTCCCAGGAATTCCCAACCCGGTACCGTACTAACATCCCGCCTCCGGGCCGTGGCCCCTGACTTATCTTTTGGGTGACTCGGAAGGCCCCCTGATCACCGGTTCGTCTCTTTGTCACCTACAGTCAAGAAAACTAAAACCAAAGTATGAGTTTAGTGTTACGTGAGCCAAATCCCAGTGAGTCAGCTACTCACCCTGTTCTTAGTGTCTCTGGGTCTTTGACTCGCTGGTTTCATAGTGAGTCTAGGGCTATAACTGTTACTGTGATTGGCACCACAGTTAGCGAGAGACAAAGTCACACAGCCTTTCTGTGATTGCGGTGGATGCGCTTGTGTGCCCTAAGACATGTAAATACATCCCCTGGGCTTCTGAAAACTCTTAGGGAGGCCCTCAAATGGACTCTGCTTCTCACCGTGCTACCTCCTAAACCCCACCACAGTAATTCCTACCTGGGTCACCCACCCTCTCTAGGTCACAGTCCCCAACTTCCTTACCAGAAGCCACAATCTCAAAGATCATCTTCAACTCAAGGAAGATGCCTTTTGTAACAAGCTGAATCTGCTGAAAAAATCTGAAGTACCGCTCTTGACATGACCTAGAATCTCAGGAAGCGGTGCTTCTCCTAAAAACAACAAGAAAAACACCAGAAGTTTTAAAAGCAATGGACCATCCCTGAACACACAACCCAAAATCATAAACTTCAATACTCCCTGGATTCAATGCAGCTTTCTTCAGTGTCTTTGAAGCCTCCGTTGCTTTAAATGCCCAAAAGCACCTGCTGAAAACAAGCTAAGCTGAAAAACCATCTTCACCGAGTGGAGAAGAGATCTCTTAGCCCAGCTGATTCCCAGGAGGGAATGAAGCCCCTTAGCAAAGGCTGGGGTTAATATACCCCTGTTTGGGCCCGCCTCTCATTCCCATGAGTCCCTGGGAAAAGGGAGGAGACAAATCCCACTGGGTATAAAAGCCCTCAGAGGAGCTGTAGCTGTTTGGCTCCTATGACTTAAATTCCAGGTAGGTACGGGGCTCTGTTTAGAAGCAAACTTTTCCAGGAAAAGGTAATGCCCTTTTTTTTTCTATAACTACTTTGAGCAAAAAGGCAGTAAACGAGTGAGATATGGAACTTTGTGCTTTGGCAGCATAGCGAGATAAGTCGGATAATTTGTTGTGAACTTGGGAAATTTTGCCTAAGTGATTACTAAGTAGCGCTCCATGTGTGACTAAAGAGATGAGGGAAGAACGGTAGCGATATGAATAGTGTGAATCTCATAAGAACCTTTAATGAGGGTCCCCCTAATTTTATCTGCATTAAACTGACACAATGGGGAAACGGGAATAAAAGGGCTTCGCCACTTTGCTTTAGTCCTCTAAAACATTGGCAAAAGATGAATGTGTCTGTGGGAAAAGAGATAGAGATAATGCTGCAGGTAATCTTACCTCTGATCCACTGCAGCTGTGTTAATTATCAAAAAGTGGCATCAGTCTTGCCCTCCCAGCTATGGGTATGATAAAGAGTGAGTAAGTTGGGAGGGCGTTGTGTCGGAGTCGGAGTCAGTAGGAGTTTGCTAGCCATGCTATGAGGAGGAAGGGACGGGAGGTCGGGAAAGGGACAAATGAGGTAAGCTACTGTACGAGGCACAGAGGGAGATAGGCGGCCGTGCTAAGGACGGAAGGGAGTGAGCTTGAACAGCAGAAGAAAGGGAGTAGAAAAAAAGTTGAGACACTGGGTCTACGGAGTAGCTGCTGCCGTAAATAGACTGGCCCTGAGAGCTGTGTAGAGTTGCCCATAAAAAGCTCGAGAGAAAAGACATGAGAGACTGCTAGATAATAAGGTGTTAATGTTTGGAATCCAATGAAGTCTTTAAAGAGGCGCTCAAGAGTGCAGTGTCCCTCTCAAGTTCCACATTTACCTCACTTTCAGTCTGTCAAATGATGGGGAAAAAAGGGGATTTTCACATCGGTGCAAACTTTCCAAAAGGAGGGACACCTGGACTTCCTCCTGATATTAAACCTTAGGACGACGAAAACGGAGAGGTACCCTTAATACAAACCTGTAAAATACTGTGCTCAAGGTGTTGCCTTTCCGTTTAAACTGGAAAACAAAGCAAAATGGGGATTCCCTGTCTACTAATGCCCCAAAGAGGAGAGAAAAGGGAGGGTGTCCTACAATAATGGATACCGTGAAAAATGCAGGGGAAGGGGACTCCCCATCAATTGAAACACAAGCGATTACAGAAAAAGAAGTATTCTTCCTCAGTTTAAACCCTTGTTCTCCTAGTAACGCCACTTTTTCATGGCGGCACTGGGTAGGGACTGCATGTAGCAAAGAGGGACTGACAAGATGAAAGGCAAAAGTTGAAAGATAGACTCCGGGACCCCAGACCCTCCCCCGTGGGCTCCGGCGCCTCTCCTCAGCGCGATGGCTTTTCCCTCGGAGTTCTCTCGGAGGGAGGCTCCTTGCCCGGATCGTCCGCCTCCTCCCGGGCTCCTACGACGTGCTCTGGCCGTGGTGCCCGAAGGGACGCTCGGGATGCCCCCGCCGGTCCCTCTCCGCTGCCGGTTCCCTGTGCGGGTGGGTGGACGTAACCCCTAAAAATGACCCACGGGGGACCTGGCACCTCGTGACCCTCGCTGATCACACTGGGGCTGCTTGACCTTGAATGGGTAGGGAGAGGTAGAGGAAAGTCCTGCAGGTCATTGGCTTTTCTGCAAGGCCCGGTATCTGCCTCTGAAGCTTGAGGGCTCTGGGGGGTCTTTCCCATGGAAAAGTGCTGTCACTTGGGTCCAGGGCCGGTTTAGAAAGTTTCGGGAAGGACGTGTGCTTGCTGGGAGGATTTCAGTGGTTTTAGGACTTGGTCTGGGATGTTGAAGTCTTTTAGGAGCCGATGGAAACAGTTTAGATGTTCTAAAACAGGCCTGTCAGAGCTAGAAAAAGGTGACTTCGGCTTTGGGGGCTTCTAGATGCCCCTCAGATGTTTGTAGGACCTCCTAAATCCTCTGAGGCCCTTCTAAGGCCCTGAAATACCGTTCACAAACCTCCAATGCTGTGCTACAGCAACCCGATGACATCTACGATGTCCCCGGAAGTCACGAGGTCCCCGAAACATTGCCGAGACCGAACGGAACGCCGAATGTTCCGGCCTGCGAGGACGGGGATAATTCTGAACGGAAAACGCCTCCCCTGCCAGGCGTGCGGGTTGTAACGTAATGGGCCTCGTGGACTCTGGGTGACTCCTGATAAACTGATGCTGTGAGCCCCTCGGGGGCTCGGGGACAGAGAGGAAGCGAGAATCCGAGGCCACCCGGCTGTATACTATGGGGAGACAGGGAGAGACGGTGCTAAAGGCAATCTTGCCTTTGATATATTGCAGCTGGGTTAATTACTCAAGAGTAGGAATAGCCTTGCCCTCACAGCTATGGGTGCGATAAAAGAGCGAGTTAGCCGGTAGTCAGTCGGAGTCCGCCGGCCGAGCCGCGAGGAGGAAGGCGTGCGAGGGACGGAAAGGTTGAGACGTCGTACGAGGGACGGACGGGGTGAGGGGGCCGTGTTAAGGATGGGAAGGAGTGAGCTGGAACTGCAGAAGGAAGAGAGAAAGAACCAAAGCTGTGTGGAGCTACCCATGGGAGGCAACATAGAAAAGGCATGAACGATTTCTAGATTGTAAGAATGCATTTCCACACCTGAACAGGTGTTTCCATATAGGGAAAGGTTTAAGACTCACCTCAAAACCTTTTAAGAGAACAACACTAGAAGTTTGTTTGCTCTCCTGACAGTAATGGGCTCAGTGCTAAGACATAAACACTGATAGGTCTGCTTACCTATTCCCCAGAAACAACTATCCTGTATTGAGCTCTTTGGCAAAAAAACCCACCTAAATCGTCCAATACTTAAGGGAGAACATAAAGCTTCTCAGTGTATTCTTGAGGTGTTGTAGGAGATGTATGGGACCTGCCCCTATACTGTGCTCAGCTTTGTTCTATTTTATTTTTTTATTAAAACCTTTTTGCTTTTTTGAGACGTACTCGACCGTGCCATCTTGCAAAATTATTTAAACCATTTTCTGTAAGGTGCTGGATACCCTCAGAGGTGTAGGACTCTCACAGAGCTAATTCCACCTGGCTCTTCGAGAAATTCAATACTAGATAACAAGGTGCTAACGCTTAAAGCCTTTGAGAGTTTTATTGACGGACTCTGAGTGTCGTGGCCATCTACACGACAGTGTTTGCTGGTCCCGATCTGGGACAAATCATCTGATGTTTACGATTTTGATAAGTGTATTCCCGTTTTTGTACAACAGCACCTGAGTGGAAAGGGTGGCTAGATTCCACAGGTGGGAAAGATTTCTGACCGCATTTCTAAGGGCTTGGAAGTAGGCTTCCAAAGACTTAAGGCCGTCGAGAAAGCCGGTCCCTAGCGGGCTTCACGTAGCCGGAGCGCTGCACTAGATGGCTAGGGGCTCTTCAGAAGAGACGGTAAAGGAAGAAGAGGTGGAGGGGTGGCTCTTTATATTAAGGAGACTTTTGATGCTGTAGCAATTGAAACTAAGGAAGATGGAGTTGAATGCTTATGGGTAAGAATTAAGGGGAAGGCCAACAAGGCTGACATCCTCCTGGGAGTCTGTCATCCTCCACCCGGCCGTGAAGAAGAGGTGGGCAACTTATTCTATAAGCACCTGGAGAGCGTTTCAGGATCGTCAGCCCTTGTTCTTCTGGGTGACTTCAACCTACCGGACATCTGCTGGGAACTTAATACAGCAGATAAGAGGCAGTCCAGGAAAGTTTGAGACTCTATGGAGGACAACTTTTTGTTGGTGGGTCAGCCCACCAGGAGAGGGACCATGTTAGATCTGCTGTTTGCAAATATAGATGGGCTGCTGGGAGATGTGGTGATTGCAGGTTGCTTGGGACAGAGTGATCATGAAATAATAGAGTTCTCAGTATTTGGTGAAATCAGGAGGAGCACCAGTAAGACTCTTGCATTGGACTTCCGGAGGGCAGACTTTGGTCTTTGTAGGAGGCTTAGTAAAGGAAGCAGTCCTTAAAAACAAAGGAGTTCGGGAAATGTGGGCCTGCCTCAAAACAGACATCTTGAGGGCACAGGGATGAGGGCACAGGGACACGCTGTTTCCGCGTGCCGAAAGATAAGTCGACGGGGTAAACGTCCGGCCTGGATGGGCGAGGAGGTTTTGGAGGAACTTAGAAATACAAAGGGGATGTATCATCTTTGGAAGGAGAGGCAGGTCTCTCAGGAAGCATTCAAGGGGACTGCTAGAGCATGTAGGAAAAAAATTAGGCAGGCTAAAGCTCACTTTGAACTTAGAATGGTGACTGCTGTAAAGGATAATAAAAAATGTTTTTACAAATATATTAACGGTAAAAGGAAGGGTAAGAGCAACCTTTGTTCTTGATTGGACATGGGAGGGAACTTAGGAACTGCAGATGAGGAAAAGGCAGAAGTGCTTAATGCCTACTTTGCCTCAGTTTTTAGTGGGAAGACGACTTGCCTTCATGACAACTGTCCTCTTGGGTCGGTAGATGATGTCAGGGAACAGAACGGTTCCCCCATTATCCAAGGGGAGGCGGTCGGAAAACTGCCGAAATACTTGGATATCCGTAAGTCTGTGGGACCGGATGGGATCCATCCCAGGGTGATGAGAGAGCTGGCGGAAGAAGCCTGTGGGAAAGTGGCACGGGGAGCACCACAGAGCCACAGAGAATGAAAAAGGAACAAGAGTGAGACATGGAGAAGGACAGAGAAAAAGACAAATGCCAAATACATGGCAAAGACAGAGGGATACAGTGACAAAGAGGGAAACGAGAAACTGGAGAGGAAATGACCGTGGCATGTGCCGGTAGGGGGGGAAGAAGGGCGAAGCGTGGTGCGGGGATGGAGACGGAGAGGTGCACCCGCGAGGTCGGAGGTTGACGGAGAGACGGGTGCGATGAGTGCGAAGGACTGGGCGGCGGGTACGGACGGGTACGGGCAAAAGGACGACGAGAGGGACGAAGACATAGAGTCGTGATGCAGGACAAAGGAAAAAAAGGAAGAAAGAAGAAAGATAAAGATGCAGGCAGGGAGGGAGACAAAAAGCAGGACAGAACAGGGAGAGGGGCTGAGCAACTTTTATTAAGCAAATATTGAGGACTCATTCCTTACAAGAAAAAGAACAAGAAGACAGAGTGAAAGGAAATGGAAGGGGGAGCACACGGGACAAGAAAGGAGCACGAGACGCATCTATACGGGTGGCCTCGGCAAAAAGAACCGGGCTGAATTTTTCTGATTGGGCCTGCTTCTGGCTGCCGTGATGCCTGGGAAAAGGGAGGAGGCAAATCCCACGAGGTATAAAAGCTCTCAAAGGGGCTGCAGTTCTTTGACTCCTCTGACTTAAATTCAAGGTGAGTTAAGGGCTCAACAGAGAAGAAAACCCTTCCGGGAGGTAAGGACACTTTCTTTTTTTGCTACAGCTACTTCAAGCAAAAGGGCAGAAATAAAACTTTGTGTTTTGGCAGCACAGCTAGGTAAGTTGGATAATTTGTTGCAATTATTCCTCAGTGATGACTATGTAGTACTCCACATGTGACTAAGTAGGGTGGCAAAGAATGGCAGTGATATGAATGGTGTATATCTCAATAAGACCTCCAAATAGGGCTATCTGTACTATAAATAAGAAAAATAGTACGCTCCCCAGCAGTGTTGGGGTTATGTACGTGCCGGGCTCGCTCCCATCTGTGATCCTTGGTACTGGAATACTGATAGAAGTGCCCCAAAATGCAGTTTTAAACCCTTAAAATACTGAAAAAGGCAGAGATTCCTTCAGCTAAGAATGAGGAAATGGGGCAGTAGTTTCCACGTAAACAGATAACATGACAAATAAGTGGCTTGTCCCCCTTTAATTTCATTGCCTAAAATTTTTGGAAAAGAAGGGGTTTCCTCATTTTAAATCTCTCCTGTGATGGAAAAAGGGGGATTTTCCCCTCAATTCAAATCCTTGAAAAGGAGGGACAGCTGGGCTTCCCCCTCTTAAGTCTTAGGATGATGAAAAGGGGGCATTACCCTTGATTCAAACCCATGAAAGAGCATCATCAAAGTTTTCCCTTTCCGTGGAAAATAATGGAAAATGCGGATTCCGTATCCTTACCCCTGAAAGTGTGGAAAAGGTAAGCTTTCTGTCAATTGAGACCATTACAATTGCAGGGGAAGGGGATTCCCCCACAATTTGAACACAGTTAATTATGGAAAAAGGAAGCTTTTCCCCTCACTTTAAACCCCTTTTCTCCTAATAATCACTCTCTTTACTAAGGGCTTTAGGGAGGGACTAACAAGATAAAAGGGGAAAGTTTAGAGCTCCTCCCTGGGACCCCGCATGCTGCCCGGGTCGCTCGGTTGCTGCCCCTTGGCACGAGCGCTTTTCTCTCGGCATTTTCTTGAAGCCGTGCTCCGTGCCCAGGTGCACCCGGTTGCTCCTCCGCCCCTGATGGATGCTCTGACGGTCATTCCTGGAGGGACGCTGGGGATGCCCCCGTTGGTGCCTCTGGACTAACGGCTCCTGGCACAGGTATGCCGGGGGAACCCTCTGAAGGCAGCTGGTCGCACCTGGAGCTGTGACATGTTGGAGTGGGGAGGTGAGGTGGAGAAAGGTACTGCTGGTTGCTCCCTCCGCTGCACAGACCTTCATCTGCCCCTGAAACACTGAGATCCTGGGCTTTCCTTTCTGTGGACAAGAGCTATCCTTGCCTGGGTGCCTGTGGCCAAAATTGGCGTTCTGCCTCCAAAATTCTGATGGCCTAGGTTTGTAATTACCGAGGAAATTCCCCCCAGATCATAAGAAATGAGCAGTAATTTTTCCTTGCCGATCATTACTGAATTGTTTTTCTGTTGAAGTCTTTGACACGTCCCTTGAGGGGTCAGGGGTTTGGCCAGGTTGTTTATGGCTAATCCTAACAGGCCCAGACCAAACCTGAGCACCCCCAATTGCTGGTCCACCCTGAATTTCAGGGAAATATTGATACAGTTTATAAGGACTCCCTTTGCCTGCTACACAGACTTTCCGTGTGCATCCAGGGAACAGATTCACTCTGTAGTATATATTAATTCATGTTCCTGGAATATAATAATAAATTAAATTAGGTGATATTGGTAGAGGGGGGGAAGGTGCATTCCCTGTAGTACATGTGTTTTGGAGGCTGTCAGCTCAGGCAGGAACTGAATGGTAACCTCACAAGAAACTCTTTTACATTTTTCTTGTGTATGTTGGTTTATGTTCACGAATAATATTTTATACATGTAGTATTCACAGGTATGGGTGACGGTAAATTACACAAACAGCAGAACGCTGAAACCGGGTGCAACTAAGATCTGATAAGAACTGATAGCCCAAGAGAATGGATCTGGCCAAGTCATCGAGAGATTCTTGGAAGCACCTAAACCCATCCCTACCGGCTGAGCGCCGCTGCGATTCTATCGGCAAAAACCATCGAGGGACAAAGAAGCTATAGAAATTCAGAACGGAACTGTAGCACCGACCTTTAGAGATTCTTTGCTTCCCACGATAGCTGGACTTTGTAACGCGTTCAAGCTTGTCCCTGGACTCTCCAACACGTTCAGACTTGTACGCTGAGCCAGAAGGTATAAAACCAGTGGGCCTGGAGGCAGACCGGTGAGAGACCTGGGGGTGTGGTGTCACGGGACGCTTCACGGAGGTCTCGCCCGCTGCGCTGCCTATTTCCTCGCTCCATTTCGGTATTGGCTTCGTCAATTTTGCGCTTGTGGCTTTTTCACTGGCAATCTGGCAAAAAGTTCTATTTTATTATAATTGGCTTTATTCATTTATAACAATTCCATCTTTTGTTCCCAAATGCCAGTTCTCACAGACACCACCGAAGCAGAAAACTACTACGAGTGTTTCGGTTTAGAGGAAAACTTTTACTACATCTAGCTGTATGACTAACATAAATACATTTATTGATGGTCATTGCAGGAAAACTTTTCAGACAGGAAAAAAACCATTGGACAGATCCCATTTTGACAACATGGCTTTCTTTTGGGATTAATATCCATATATAGCATCATATATATGTGTATATAGATGTGTATGTATATGTATATATATCATATATATCCATATAGAGCATAAAAAAAGATATTTTGCAATTTGG
Organism: Phylloscopus trochilus trochilus; assembly: GCA_016584745.2. NCBI lineage: Eukaryota > Metazoa > Chordata > Aves > Passeriformes > Phylloscopidae > Phylloscopus > Phylloscopus trochilus. The sequence continues at coordinate 31,696 of WQNJ02000023.1, forward strand.
TATTCTGAAATGGAGTGACATGGGTATGTTGGGACTTAATCTTCTAGCATTTTGGAATAGATTTATGGTAGTATTTTGAAACTGGGTTACTTTGATGGTTCTCAACTTGTCATCCTAGTATTTTGAAATGGACACTTTGAAATGTGCATTTCTAATACGTTTAAACCAGGATGACTAATAAAACACTTAATGCAGGCGTTTTGATGTTTTGGAATCAAATTTTTATAACCTGAGAGATAGTTTTAACACTGTAGGCTGTCTTATGGATATTTTGCAAAAAGAGATGTAAATATTTTTTGCAGTGAAGGGTTTGGTATTTTGTACCCTGTGCATGGCAAGGTTATTCTGCTCAGACCAGACTGCTGCCTCCTAAAATCAGGAACGACACAGGATTTCTCCCAGATGCAAGCTGCCACAAGTTGGAAGCCTGGCTACCCTTGGAGTGCCAAACACCTCCTACAAACTGACATCAGGAACCTGGGGGCTGTGTAAGACACGGTCCCTAAGTTCCTCATCTGCCTCACCACCGTCGCCAAAGACAGAGACTGAAGACGCCAAAAGGATTGGGACTAAAACCTGAGACCCCGCTACAGGAGCCCTGGCCTGGCTGAGGGGGGATGTCAGCCGACCGCTGCCTGCAGGGGCGCTTCTTGGACTGATGCATCCCCGTGGAAACCGGGTGGAAACAATGGGCACGCCACGCTGGACTGATCTCGAATGGCTTTCGGACTGGTTTGTTCTGTACCTGCCCTGTACCTGTTCCCTCAGTGGACAATTGCTCTAAGCGGTGGAGCGCTTTGTCCTGTTTCAGCGTAGCTGCCGGTGGTCTCCCCACCTGCTGGCCACCTGCCTGTCGCTTTGCAAAGGACTATAAAGAGACCCCTCAAGATATGACCTGAATTCGATATCTCCCCACGGAAGAGGAAGACAAGTCTGTTGGTCAGCATGCACCACGAGGACTCTGTCTCTCTGTTGGTAGCTATACCCCCTCTTCTCCCTTTCTCTCTCCTTTTGCTCTTTCTCTCTCTCTTTCTCTCTTTTCCTTCTCTCTCTCCCTCTATCACATAAAGTGCTGTGTGCACTTTATAAGGTGTGCAACTGTTGAGAGCAAATTGTTGTTGTTCCCTGCCTGTGTCTTTTGCGCTCTGAGATCACTCAAACCATCACGACTCCCGCCTGCATTAGCGGGTCGTGACATAAATTGGCGTCAAGGACGGGATCTTCACGGACAGAGGGGGGTTGCAGGTCGTGTATAGTCTGTAACAGGGAAAGGACGTTTCGCTTCAGCCGCACCTAGCCCGCCACCTCGAAACGGTGAGTGCTGTCTAGAAAGCAAGGGGGGTGACTCGAATTTCCCACAAACTGTACACGCCTAGGTGAAAAGCATCCCCATACTCGAGTTGAGGGCTCTGTCTTCAGGATTTCACAAAAGATCTCTTGGTGCGAAAGACAGGACAGATTTTTTGGGTTTTTTTGGTTTTTGGTGGTTGTTTTTTGGTTTGGTGTTTTTTTTGTGTTCGTGTGAATTAGTCTGGACTGTTTGGTGTAGTGAAAAGCCAACCGTAAGTAATTTAAGGAGTACCTCCCAAGCAGATTTTGTCTCTTCAGAGAGCCAGGGAATCCAAGGGAGGCACAGCAAGAGCTCTGCGTGTGTGTAAGTTTCACTTCCCTGTTGTGCTTTTGTTCCCTTCACAAAACGACTGAAAAAGACAAAGCTGCGTTTTATGCTCTGCTAGTGAAACATAATGCCAGGCCCTCTCCTGGAGGAGAATGGACTCAAAATAACTGGTTTAATCTAGAAAATGTAGTAGATAGAATATGTTCTTTACAACATGAGGCAAAATTTAAACTGGGCAGGAAAAAAACCATATTCTGCTCAGTTTTGGGAGCTTGTCTTACAGCAGCTATAGAAACTCATGTTAACCGGGTGTAAGGGACGGTCCCTAAGTTCCTCATCTGCCTCACGATCATCGCCAAGGACTGAAGACCCCAAAAGGGACTGGGACTAAAACCTCCCCCCCAATGCAGCAGTTCTGGCCTGACTAAGGTGGGAAGACTGCCAGCCGTTGTCCACAGGTGCGCTCGTTGGACCGATACATCCCCCTAGGAACCGGCTTGGACAATAGGACTTCACGGCAGACTGGTCTTGGGCCGGCCTGTCCTGTGCTTGCCCTATACCTGTACGTGTTCCTGAGGTGATTACTTGCTCTAAGTGCTGGAGTGCTGCACCTGATTCACCTGATGCTGAGCTCACCTTCTGGCCAACTGCCTGTCGCTTCAGAAAGGATTATAAGAGATACCTCAAAATCGCCCAAATTTTGAGATCTCCCCACGGAAGAAGACAGATCTATTGGCAAGACCACGAGAATATCGTCTCTCCGTCGGTAGCTATACCCATTTCTCTCTCTCTCTTTTACTTTATCCCTCTCCCCTCTCTCCCTTTCTCTCTTTTCTATAGCGTACTGTGCAAAAGTGCACTTAATAAAGTGTACTGCTTTTAAGCAAATTATTATTGTCCCTTGTTATATCTTTTGCGCCTTGAAATCAAACTCGAACCATCACGATTCCCGCCTGCATTAGCGGGTCGTGACATAAATTGGCGTCACGGACGGGATCCTGAGACAGAGGGGTTGCAGGTTGTGTATAGTCTGTAACAGGGGAAGGACGCTTCGCTCCAGCCGCACCTAGGCCCACCACCTCGAAAGGGTGAGTGGTGTCTAGAAAGCAAGGGGGGTGACTCAGATTTCCCACAAACTGTACACGCCTAGGTGAAAAGCATCCCCATACTCGAGTTGAGGGCTCTGTTTTCAGGATTTCACAAAAATAGATCTCTTTGCGCAAAAGACGGGACGTTTCTTATTTTATAATTTTTATAACTTAGTTTGTAACAACCATAAAGAACACCTTTTTTATACAAGTTAAGCCCTATACACACCTAGGGTAGTGAAGGGGAACATAGTAGAAGTTTGTGTGCGTGTGTGTGTGTGTGTGTCTTTTTGAAATAGTGCCTAGTCCCTTCGCAAGATAAATGAGAATTTCGGAGCAAAAAGTAAAGAGGCATTTTATGCTTCGTTAGTAAAACATAATGCCAAGCCCTCTTCTGAAGGAGAAAGATAAGCTCAAAATAACTAGTTTAATTTAGAGAATGTAGTAGATATGTTCATTACAACATGAAGCAAAATTTAAACTGGGCAAGAATAAAACCATACTTTACTCAGTTTTGGGAGCTTGTCTTACAGCAGCTGTAGAAGCTCGTTTTAAACGGGCAAGTAAAGAAAGTGCAATAATAGACTCCCTTCAAAACTTAGTGGAAATTTTGCAAAAACAATTAGATGAAGAAAGAAATAAAAATCATTTATTACAAGCTGCCTTGAGGGAGAAATATCTTAAGAACTCAAAGAATGACGACTCCCCAAAAGTGGCAGAAGAAGAAAAAGCTCCCCACATTAATCAAATATACCCCCAGAAAGAATTGGAATCGATAAAAAATTGTGGGGACGACTGTTGTCCACGCATGAGACCCTTGATCAAAACAGAATATAATTATATAAATGATGAGGACTTTGACCCACACATCACCACCAAACGAATACCATTCAGTGCTACCGAGTTGGCCAAATTAAAGAAAGAATATGGCCGGCTCTCACATGAATAAGAAACAGAACATGTCTTTCAAGTGTCTCTTACTAGTGGTGATAAAATTAAGTTAAATGAACAAGAAGCAAGTAGCTATTGGGAACATGGAGTCTTCCTAACAACAGAAGATAAACTTGACACATGGTCCCTGACACAGCGTGCGGCTTTCTGGGCCGGGAGAATAAATCCTCTAGAAAGAGGAGACCCTTTAGCCATAGTCTCTAACCCTGACCGACTCCTAGAAAGTGTGCACGAAGCTGCCTGCCTGCAAATAATACATGAAAGGAAATTAGCTCCTGAATTTGTGTCTCCAATGCAATTACCTGTCCAGCTTGAAATGATGACTCTTCCAATTAGGAGACTCCCCAAAACACTTAAACCCACTTTAACTACTTTACAAAAAACCATCATAGCTTTAAGCTCTGTAAATAAGTTGGACAAATTCCTTAAAACCCGAGTGACCAAACCGGTTCTATCGATCCTGGACAACCTGGTACACCCAGTGCACCCCTCCCTCCACAGGTCTGGGGCACTGAGCCAAAGCAATCCTTTTCACCTGTCCTGGGAAATGAGCCAAACTCACTTTCTTCTAAGCAGTCAAGTAGTAAACATTTTGTGTTAATAACAGTAGAAATTATATTTGGATTAGTGCAAGCAGAAGCTTTTACAGGTGACAATACTGTTAAAGCATTGCAAGATCGCTTTAGAACTCTTCCAAAACCACAAGAAATTCAATCTGATAACGACTTCCACTTTACTGCCAGAGATGTACAAGACTGGGTAAAAGCTGAAAGAATCAAATAGACTTTTCACACCCCTTACTACCCTCAAGCTAACGAAATAGATAGAAGAGTAAATGGATGCCCTATAGCCACTGCTTTTCACCCAACAGCTCCAGGCATAATTCTCTCACTACAGAGACCAAATGATTCCAAGAATCCAGCACATTACCCTGGACAACCTATTTCAGTAGAGCTTTTGATGCTCTGGGAAAAGAGTATCGGACAAGTACGCTCTAAATTCTAATCTTCTGCCTCTTGTTGGCAGACTCTGTTGTGTTTACTGTTTACAAGAGAACTCCGTGAGACATGAAAACTATACAACCGTGATAAGACTAGTGATACTTTTCTGCATCCTACCACAATGCTGTGGCCAAAACCCAGCTGAATGGCCGTGGTCTGAAGCCACCATCAGGTACGCTCATATTCTAAGAACATATCCCGGAGATCGCCACCCAAACCTGGCAACAGTGGTGCTGCACGACTCTGAGGTATACCGCTCAAATAAATGGGAGCGAGATCCGAGAGAGGGGATTGGAACTTTAACTAAAACAATTAGTGAAAAAATAAATATAGGATGCAGAAAAGTAGACAGGTCCTTTTATAAAAAAGTTTCCACCATTAGAATCACTAGTAATTTTCTAAAACCAGATGGGAAAAGCGATTCTCACCCCAACATTTCAGCAGAACTTTGTCCCGCAAAGAAATAGACGCGTGCCAAACAAACACCCTTAGAATTGTGTTGTCGACAAGAATATGTTGATAACCACCCCCTGAGCCTAAAAGCCGACAATGTTGTAATCATAAAAAAATGTGATAATGAGTCTGCATTTGATTGTTGGTATAATTTCACCTTAACCAAACCGACTTATGTAACATGCAGTTGGTATGAAAACCCAATTAGAAAGCTTTCTTTTAAATTCAAAATAAACACCACAACCCAACCTGTTACGACCCCTACCGCTACTCAAACACAACCACCTGTGGTTCTTAGTCCAAAAATTTATAGTGTTAGATCATACATTATTAAGAAAACAGGCCAAGAGCAAATAATGTCTAATCCATCATAGTCTCTTAAAAAAGTTAAGCTACTAATGCAAAACAATGTTTCAGAAATACAGCCAGCTTGCTCACCTTTCCTACAAGCCTCCTTTGAAATATAGACTACCTGGCTATGGAGACGTACCCCTTTGAAGAAGCGAGTGCCAAGAAATGTCACTGGTATTCTGGGGACAGGACTGGGAATTCTAAATAGTATTGATTCAGAGGTACTGATAAACAAATTGACTGCTGCAACTAGAGATGTAGCCAAATTACAACAACCACCGCAATCCTCCCTATTGGCCTTGGGAACCCATCAGTAGCTGTTATCAAATGCAGTACCAGATTGGGAGAAAATAAATGTAAACGATTCCAAATTGATAATTGATGCACTTGGTGCTACACAAACCAATGTTTCCTGGGCTCTCAGCTGCATCCAAGCTCAACTATGGATGCAGTCAGTTACTGCTTCAATTATAAGAGAAGGGGAAGAAGGTACTTCCCCTACTAAAATTCGGAAAATAATCTGAGATAGTGCCACTGATTTTAAAAGAAAATTCCAGTCCTGGTAAAAATTAGTGAATTTTACCTATAACCCTGTTACAAATACAGCCGCAGCCTTTGTGTTAACCATACATAACGCTTCAGTGCATTTGATATTTCCTATCATTGCTCTAAGATTAAACCATGACGGAGCTGTTCTCTATCCTTTAGAACATAGAGAATGAATGAGCCTGTCAAGTTGATGGGAAATGGCAAACTGTTAACTTGGAAGCTTGCATAGCTCAAAGCCAACAAAGATTCATTTGTGATAGTAATGCAATTATAGCTCAAGATATTTGTTTGGACACAGAACAAAACATTTGTCATTTTGAAGTTCATCCTAATGAGACTCATGAAACAGTGCTTATATACATAAGCCATGAATGTGCATGCTTAAAAACTGCTTGTGATGCTATATTTGTAGAAGATACGCTAGTAAATACCAAAAATCATTCAAATTTCTGTGTTTGCAATTTTACTAAAATTACTAAATGGGATTTCTCCTATTTAGCTCCAGTTACTTCTCACCAACTTATACAATCCAATTATACTTTGATACACAAATTATTGCCTACACCCATTAAGATAGACTTAACTTTGGTAAAGCAATTGCTGCTCCACCAAGATTTAATTGACATTTTAGAAAAAATCAAAGAAGATGAGCAAAAGACCTTGGTGACAGTCCAACATGATGTAAAAGAAATCCATTCCATCTCAGAAAGACTAATAAAGGATACTGAACACAGGTGGTGAGATACTCTTTTCGGGTAGTCACCTACTGCTACAAGTATCCTGAACAGACTGTGTCATCCCATTGCTGTTCTTTTGATTTTAGTTTGGATTAGTTTTGTTTTGCAAACAATCCTGTATATAATAATTTGGAAAATGATAAAAAGATTGACAAGATTGACCACTGTGATGAAAGCACATAATTTGATTAGAGTTCCTTTTCCTATAGATAGGCCCAAAGCCATTGACGTGAAACAAAGTAGTTTGTAACTTAAATTATAAAACTTTACATATTGTTTAAATTAACCTTGCTTTGATTTATTGTGATTACTTGAAAATTGTAATTGTTTTAGTATTTTGACTTAATTTTGTATAACTAAAAATTGTAGTTAGTCTTAATATGTTGAGTTAATTTTGTATGCCTAATTTTCTGATTAAAACTGTAATTGCTTTTAAAATTTTGAATTAATTTTATATGTTTAAGTTTGTAATCAATTAAAAAAAATTGTTATAACAACCATTGTGATTATTTTGTGATCAATTATGACTAATAATCATTGTGATTATTAATTGTTTTGATTTTTTTCCTCCATTCCTTTCTTTTTCCCTTTTCTCTCTTCTATTTTCCTTGAGTTGTGCTACCGACGACTGACGAGTCCTGAAGACTTCATGTCAACACTGCAGATGAAGCTGTCCTGTCGACAATCGTGAGTCACGGGGTGGTGTAAGGGACGGTCACTAAGTTCCTCATCTGCCTCACGATCATCGCCAAGGACTGAAGACCCCAAAAGGGACTGGGACTAAAACCTCCCCCCCAATGCAGCAGTTCTGGCCTGACTAAGGTGGGAAGACTGCCAGCCATTGTCCACAGGTGCGCTCGTTGGACCGATACATCCCCCTAGGAACCGGCTTGGACAATAGGACTTCACGGCAGACTGGTCTTGGGCCGGCCTGTCCTGTGCTTGCCCTATACCTGTACGTGTTCCTGAGGTGGTTATTTGCTCTAAGCGCTGGAGTGCTGCACCCGATTCACCTGATGCTGAGCTCACCTTCTGGCCAACTGCCTGTCGCTTCAGAAAGGACTATAAGAGATACCTCAAAATCGCCCAAATTTTGAGATCTCCCCACGGAAGAAGACAGATCTGTTGGCAAGACCACGAGAATATCGTCTCTCCGTCGGTAGCTATACCCATTTCTCTCTCTCTCTTTTACTTTATCCCTCTCCCCTCTCTCCCTTTCTCTCTTTTCTATCGCGTACTGTGCAAAAGTGCACTTAATAAATTGTACTGCTTTTAAGCAAATTATTGTTGTCCCTTGTTATATCTTTTGCGCCTTGAAATCAAACTCGAACCATCACGATTCCCGCCTGCATTAGCGGGTCGTGACACCGGGCAAGTGAAGAAAATGCAAAAATAGAATCCCTCCAAAACAGTGGAAATTTTGCAGAAATAATTAGATGAAGGAAGAAATAAAAATCACTTGTTGAGAGATGAAAATCATTTGCTATGGGCTGCCTTGAGAGAGGAGTAGTCTAAGAATTTAAAAAATTCTGACCCCCAAAGGAGACAGGGGAAAAAGAAACTGCCCACTTGAATCAAAGATACCCCCAGAAGGAATTGGAATCAGTAAAAAATTGTGGAGAGGAGTGCTGTCCACACTTACGAGCCCTGATTAAAACAGAATACAATTATATTAATGATGAGGATTTTGACCCTCGCATTGCCACTAAACAAGTGCCGTATGGTGCTGCCGAGTTGGCCGAGTTAAAGAAAGAAGACGACCGGCGCTCGTGTGAATCGGACACGGAATGTGTCTTCTGGGTGTCTCTCTTGGTGGTGACCAAATTAAGCTAAATGAACAAGAAGCGGGTGGTTACAGGGGACATGGAGTCTTCTTAAGAACAGGAGATAAACGTGACACATGGTCCCTGACGCAGCATGCAGCTTTCTGGGCCGGGGGAATAAATCCTTTGGGAAGAGGGGACCCTTTAGCCATAGTTTGTACACCGACCGACTCCTGGAAAGTGTCCACAAAGCTGCCTGCCTGCAAATGATACGCGGAAGGGAATTAATTCCGGGATTTGAATCCCCGATGCAATTACCTGTACAGCTTGAACTGATGACCCCTTTAATTCAGGGGCTCTTAGAATCCCTATTAAACCCACTGCAATCACTTTAGAAAAAACCATAACGGCTTTAAGCCCTGTAGAAAGGCTGGCCGGGTTCCTTGGAAACCTGAGCGACCGAACCGGACCTACCGGTCCTGGGTTTGCTACGTATTCTGAACGGCCAGCTTTACACCCTAATCCATACGCTTGTGATCGTAAAGTTTGGACGTGGAGCCAGGTTGCCAAAGACCTCATTAATTACAGTAGAAAATATGGATCTGTAAAAACCCTGGAGGAAAAATTGGAAAAAATAAAAGGTGTTAAGTATATTGAGGCTCCTCACAGCAAAAACTAGAGGAGGGAAGATGGATCTCTATAACCTTCAACGTTGGTTGTTATTGGGTATCAAAAAGGGGGTCCCCAGAGATGTGATGGATGGTTTACCCCTTGATAAAGTGAGTAAGGTAGACTGTATCAACTCCCTTGAGAAGTCAGGAGGTAAACACTTTGTGCTTCCAGGAATAGAGATCATATCTGGGTTGGTCCAGGCTGGCGCTTTCAAAAGAGCTACAGGCAATAAAACTGTTAAAGCATCACAGGGATGGTTTGGAACTTTCCCAAGACCACAGGAAATTCAATCTGATAATGGCTCTCACTTTACTGCCAAAGTTGTACAGGGTTGGGCAAAAGGTGAAGTAATTAAATGGACTTTTCACACCCCTTACTACCCTCGAGCTAACGGGACTGTAGGAAGGACCAGTGGTCTGTGGGAAGCTGTGAAAGGTGTGAATGATAGATAGGGGTAAATGGGTGTCCCATAACCGCTGCTTTTTGTCCGACAGCTCCGAGCATAATTCCCTCATTATGGGGACAAAGCGATTCCAAGAATCCAGCACATTACCCTGGACGACCTGTTTCGGTGGACCTCCCTGCTGTAGGGGAAGTACCGCTAGTGCTAAAACCCCCTCTGAATAAACATGCATGGGTAGCCTTTGATGCTCTGGGGAAAGAGCAACAGATAAGTACTCTCTGGATTCTAATTTTCTGTCTCTTGTTGGCAGACTCTGTTGTGTTTACTTTTCACAGGACAATTCCAAGGGACATGCAGGATTAATGTTGATTATTGTTGATTATTATTGATTAAATAGTATTGAATCAGAAATACTAATGAATACATTGCTTACCGAAGCTAGAGATTTGACCAAATTACAGCCACCGATGGAGTTGTCCTTATTGGCCTTGGGAACCCATTGGTGGCTTTTATCAAACATATTACCAAATTGGGAAAAGATAAATGTGAATGTCCACAAATTGAAAATTGACATGCTTGATGTTACTCAAAGGAACATCATCTTGGCTTTCGGCTGCATCCGGGCTCAATTGTGGATGCGGTTACTTGCTGCCTCAATTATAAGAGAAGACAAAGAAGGCAATTTTCCTACTGAAATTCAGAAAATAATTTGAGATAGTGCCACTGATTTTGAAAGAGAATCCCAGTCCTGGTGGAACTTTGTGCTTTTTAACTTACAACGCTATTACAAACACAGACACCGCTTTTGTGTTTACCGTACATAATGCTTCAGTGCATTTGATATTCCCTATCGTTAGGATTGAACCGTGACGGAGCTGTTCTCTATCCTTTTGAGCGTAGAACACGGGCCCGTCGAATCGGTGGGAAATGTCAAACTGTTAACGTAGGATCTTGTATTGCTCGGGGACAACGAGGGTTCATTTGTGAAAGGAATGCGATCATAGTTCAAGATACTTGTTTGGACGCAGAACAAAACATCTGTCATTTTGAAGTTCATCCTAACGAGACTCCTGAAACAGTGCTTGTGTATAAAGGCAATGGATGTTCATGCTTGAGAACTGTGTGTGATGTTATAGTTGTAGAAAATCTAGTAGCGAATACTAGAAATCGTTCCAATTTTTATGTTTGCAATTTTACCAAAATCATAGGATGTGATTTTTCTTATTTGGCTCCAGTTACCTCTCACCATGTTATACAATCCAATTACACACTGATACACAAACTATTGCCTATCCCCTTTGGAATGAACCTTACTTTGGTGAAGCAATGGCTGCTTCATCAGGATTTAATTCAAATCTTAGCAAAGATCAAGGAAAACGGGCAGAAAACCTTGGTAACTGTTCATCGCAATGTGAAAGAAATCCATCGTGTCTTGGAAAGGGTAAGAAAGGATGCTGAACGCAGGTGGTGGGATACTCTTTCTGGGTGGTCACCTACTGCTACAAGTGTTCTGAACAAATTCTGTCATCCCATTATTGGTCTTTGGATTTTGGTTACAATTTGTTTTGTTTTATTAGCAAATTTATACATTATGATTTAGAGAATGATGAAATGATTAAAAAGATTGATGCGCACAATTTGATCAGTGTCCCTTTCCCTGTAGCCGTGCCCAGAGCCATTGACGTAAGACAGAGCCGTTAGTAGCATGAATTATAAAAACTTTGGATATGTTTTAAATTAATTTTAGGTTTTGATTTGTTTTGATTATTTGAAAAATTATTTTGTGATTAATATTGAGCATAATTGAACTTAAGGTTTTGAATCAATTTCTGTATTTTTAATCTTGTGATTTGTCATAATCATTTGAAAAATTGTTTGAAGGAAATAGTTTAAATAATCATTGTGATTAATTATTGGTACAAATTGTTTTGATTATCTCCTATCTTTTTTCCTGTTGTTTTTCTCTCTCTTGTTTCTGTCTCTGCCTTTCCTGGGTTATGCTACCAAGATGGATGAGTCCAGAAGACTTTGCCACAACACTACAGAACCTTGCTGATGGAGCTTTCTTGTCAACAATTATGAATCAAAGGGTGGTGTAAGAGATGGTCCCTAAGTTCCTCGTCTGCCTCACCACCGTCGCCAAAGACAAAGACTGAAGACTCCAAAAGGACTGCGACTAAAACCTGAGACCCCGCTACAGGAGCCCTGGCCTGGCTGAGGGGGGATGTCAGCCGACCGCTGCCTGCAGGGGCGCTTCTTGGACTGATGCATCCCCGTGGGAACCCGGTGGAAACAATGGGCACGCCACGCTGGACTGATCTCGAACGGCTTTCGGACTGGTTTGTTCTGTACCTGCCCTGTACCTGTTCCCTCAGTGGACAATTGCTGTACACATGGACATTTGCTCTAAGCGGTGGAGCGCTTTGTTCTGTTTCAGCGTAGCTGCCTGTGGTCTCCCCACCTGCTGGCCACCTGCCTGTTGCTTCGCAAGGGACTATAAAGAGACCCCTCAAGATATGACCCGAATTCGATATCTCCCCACGGAAGAGTAAGACAAGTCTGTTGGTCAGCATGCACCACGAGGACTCTGTCTCTCCATTGGTAGCTATATCCCCTCTTCTCTCTTTCTCTTTTTTTTCTCTCTTTATCGCTCTCTCTTTCTCTCTTCCTTCTCTCTCTCCCTCTATCGCAAATAGTGATGTGTGCACTTAATAAAGTGTATTGTTGTTGAGAGCAGATTGTTGTTGTCCCCTGCTGTGCCTTTTGCACTCTGAGATCACTCGAACCATCACGACTCCTGCCTGCATTAGCCGGCTGTGACAGGCTGAGTTTGGTTTCCCATGGAAAAAGGGCCACTGTTTGTGTCTAATGCCCCACGCCTGCCACTGGACTTCTGCCTGCTGAAATTCCACTAAAATTCTGAACGGATGAGGACTTCTCCCAGATGCAAGCTGCCGCAAGTTGGAAGTCTGGCTGCCCTTGGAGGGGCAAACGGCGCCTACAAACTGACATCGGGAACCTGGGGGCTGAGTTTGGTTTCCCATGGAAAAGGGCCACCGTTTGTGCTTAAAGCCCCATTGCTAGCACTGCGCTTTCACCCGGTAAATCTACAAATGCTGCAGGATTTCTCCCAGATGCAAGCTGCCACAAGTTATAATCCTGGTTACGTACAAACCCAAAATCTATTTCTATTACTAACATTGAAAAAAAATCTCAATTTTTAACTGCAATAAAACCTAAGAAAACCCTATTAAAAATAAAATCTAAAAATCCCATTTCAACTTACCCAAAACCCCAACCGTTCCAAAGCAATATTTTTTTAGTGCCGAAAAACCTCAAACATTTAAAATAACTACTACGAAAATGCCCTCTATCGACCGTGCCACCAATATCATATAAAACAAATAAATTATTCTCTTCATACAGCACACACTTATAAAAATATGTAAATCTCTCTGAAATCTGGACAATAATTACAAATTAGCCCAAAAATAAAAACTTTAATCTCATTAACAAAACACTCCAAAACAAACACAACTAAAAAATGTCACCATACAACCAACTACCAGCAAACAAACCGCTCTACAATCTTCTCACTAACAGTTCTTATCACATCATAAAAATGGAACAAAAATAAAAAACAACCATATAGAATTCCACACAACAAATCACAAAAACTAGCAAAAAAGATAAACCAAATTACTAAACTCAAAACTGTACCATTAATCGTAACCATGACTAAAGAAAAAGAATCAAAGCTCTATCTCTACACTAACTCAAAAATAATAACCAATGCTCTATAAAATTCACTTAAAAAAAACCAAACTAATGACCAACATGTAAAAATATAAACTACTGAAATAGAGACATCACTACCCAAAAAACCTACCCAAAATACCCTACCATATCAATAGCCACGTTGCCAAAAATAAAACTAACTAAAAGCACCAAGACAACAAACAAATCAAACTACAAAAATAAAAATATCACAATAAACTTAAATTACCAACACCAAATATTATTCCTCAAATCATCAGAACAAAAACACCACCGATATATACACACAAAATCAAAAGATCACTTTAACCATAAACAGTACCTTCCAAATTATCCATAAAGAAAAAATATATGTTGCAATCAAAGAAGCCAAATAAATAAACCCCTGTAACATAATAGGCAACAATCCAATTATAAATATCAGGAAACCTTCACAGATTAACTACATCACACTTCTTCAAACCCACCAAAACAAACACTACATAGGCACCATGAAAAAAGCCACCACCTAATAAATAAAAACCTCCCCTATACCTCCTGGTGCAGCCAATTACACCATCGTAAACCTCAGAAAACATCGCCTTTCAAAATAAAATACTCCACCAAAAAAAAAAATCAACAACAAAACTCAATTTGAAAACAACTGGATCAGTATGTAGGCTAAGAAACGTAACATTAAATAAACAGACCATACCCCTTATCGTACACCAGCTACAAACAAAATAAAACTATACTAGAAGTTATTAAAAAACACCTGAAAACCACTAAACAGAGAAAAAGTTAAAAAATTAAAGTTCTTTTCTTCTCACAACCCCCATTTCTTTTTTCTGGGGGGGGTGAGGGAGGAATTAGCAAAATGAAGTTAAAAACAGAAAGTAGAAAAAATTCCCCTAACAAACCCACACTGGCTTACCTGCCTGCTGCTGCCCAGCACAAAAGTTTGTCCCTTGGCACCTCCTTTAAGCAATGCTCCACATCCAAGTGCATCCATGTGCTCCTCCAGGCCCAAATTCCTTCTGTGGGATGCCCCCACCCCCGGGAGCCCAGCACAAACCCCACTCCTCCAGCAGCTCCATGCTGAAGTGAGCTGACGGAAAACCTCTTACAGCAGCCCTGTTGCCTCATCATCCTAACAGCTCACACCTGTAGGCTGCCCTGCCCCCTCATCATCCTAACAGCTCACACCTCTGGGCTGCCCTGTCCCCTCATCATCAATTTTTAGGTTTTTTTGTTTGTTTTGTTTTGTTTTGTTTTTTTTGAGGACACTGGGAAAGGATTAGCAGGATGAAATTGAAAAGTGAAAGGAGAAAAGTCCCCCCTACAAACCCACACCGGCTCACCTGCTGCTTCCGAGCACAAAGGTTTGTCCCTCAGCCCCTCCTTTAAGAACTGCTGCACTTACAAGCTCTCCCTCGGACCTCCTCAGCCCTCTGCTCCAACAGCTCCAGGCTGAAGAGAGCCCAGGCTCCCCACTTCAAGCAGCCCCACCCCTGGCAGGAGCCACACCCTCATCATCCTAACAGCTCACACCTGTGAGCTGCCCTGTCCCCTCATCATCCTAACAGCTCACACCTGTGGGCTGCCCTGCCTTCTCATCATCCTAACACCTCACACCTGTGGGCTGCCCTGCCCCCTCATCATCCTAACAGCTCACACCTGTGAGCTGCCCTGTCCCCTCATCATCCTAACAGCTCACACCTGTGAGCTGCCCTATCCTCTCATCCTCCTAACAGCTCATACCTGTGAGCGGCCCTGTCCCCTCATCATCAATTTTTTTTTTTTTTTTTGGTGGTTTTTGTTTTTTTTTTTGAGGACACTGGGAAAGGATTAGCAGGATGAAATTGAAAAGTGAAAGGAGAAAAGTCCCACCTTCAAACCCACACTGGCTGACCTGCTGCTTCCGAGCACAAAGGTTTGTCCCTCAGCACCTACTTTAAGAACTGCTGCACGTAGAAGCGCTCCCTCGGACTTCCTCGGACCTCCTCAGCTCCAGCAGCTCCAGGCTGAAGAGAGCCCAGGCTCCCCTCTTCAAGTAACCCCGCCCCTGGCAGGAGTCACCCCCTCATCATCCTAACAGCTCACACCTGTGAGCTGCCCTGCCCCCTCATCATCCTAACAGCTCACACCTGTGGGCTGCCCTGCCCCCTCATCATCCTAACAGCTCACACCTGTGAGCTGCCCTGCCCCCTCATCATCCTAACAGCTCACACCTGTGGGCTGCCCTGCCTCCTCATCATCCTAACAGCTCACACCTGTGGGCTGCCCTGTCCCTCATCATCCTAACAGCTCACACCTGTGAGCTGCCCTGTCCCCTCATCATCAATTTTTGGGTTTTTATTTTTTTTTGGGGGGGGTTGATTTTTGTGGGTTTTTTTTTTTTTTGTTTTTTTTTTTTTTGAGGACACTGGGAAAGGATTAGCAGGATGAAATTGAAAAGTGAAAGGAGAAAAATCCCCCCTACAAACCCACACTGGCTCACCTGCTGCTTCCGAGCAAAAAGGTTTGTCCCTCAGCACCTACTTTAAGAACTGCTGCATGTAGAAGCGCTCTCTCGGACCTCCTCAGCCCTCTGCTCCAGCAGCTCCAGGCTGAAGAGAGCCCAGGCTCCCCTCTTCAAGTAACCCCGCCCCTGGCAGAAGTCACCCCCTCATCATCCTAACAGCTCAAACCTGTGAGCTGCCCTGTCCCCTCATCATCCTAACAGCTCACACCTGTGGACTGCCCTGTCCCTCATCATCCTAACAGCTCACACCTGTGGGCTGCCCTGTCCCCTCATCATCCTAACAGCTCACACCTGTGGGCTGCCCTGTCCCCTCATCATCCTAACAGCTCACACCTGTGGGCTGCCCTGTCCCTCATCATCCTAACAGCTCACACCTGTGAGCTGCCCTGCCCCCTCATCATCCTAACAGCTCACACCTGTGGGCTGCCCTGTCCTTCATCATCCTAACAGCTCACACCTGTGAGCTGCCCTGCCCCCTCATCATCCTAACAGCTCACACCTGTGGGCTGTCCTGTCCCTCATCAACCTAACAGCTCACACCTGTGGGCTGCCCTGTCCCCTCATCATCCTAACAGCTCACACCTGTGAGCTGCCCTGTCCCCTCATCATCCTAACAGCTCATACCTGTGGGCGGCCCTGTCTGCTCATCATCCTTTACAGCTCACACCTGTGGCTCTGCCACTCTCAGTGTGAGGGCAGGGCAGGGGCAGAGGGGATTTGCATCTCATTCCCTGCACACTTCCTGCTCTGCAGCTGACACACTGCAGCAGCAGGCTTCCCTTGTTATGGATAAGGACCCCTCTTCTCCTGCAGGTGTTGAAGGCTGGAATTGAGATTTTGCTTCTAACATCCCACATGCCTGAGGTTCATAACTCCTTAGGAAATTCCCCAGCAATCATTAGCCTTCATTTACAATTTTGCTTTTGGAATCACTACTAACTTGTCTTTCTGTGGAGGTGTTTCAAACATTCGTAGAGAGTTCAGGAGCTGGGTTGGCTTGTTTCTGATTTAACTGACAAGCCCAGGCTAAATCCAAATGCCCAGGATGACAGGGAAACATGGAGACAGTTTATAAATGCTCCCCTTCCTTGCAATTCAGCCCTTTTTTGCACATCCCCAGAGCACATTTATTCCATCCTGTCTTCCCTACAACACCTCTCCAGCACAAATACCACTTCTCAGACACAAACCCAACAGAAATGTACTACAAGGTGCAGCCGGGGTGTGGCCAGGGCTGGGCAGGGGCCAGGGGGAAGGGGCCGTGGCTGGGAGAGGAGTTTGCCTCAGAATCCCAAGGCCTTTTTGTGGGGTGGGGTTGGGAGGCAAAGGTGGTTTTAATTTGGTTTGGTTTTGACCTTTTTTGGTGCTGAATATTGGGGAGGGGAGGGGTGGGGTGGGGTGGGGTGGGGAGGAGGGTGTATTCTGTGTCAGTTTTCCATTTTGCTCAGATGGAGTGTGGGGGTTTTGGCTCCATGCTGGAAAACTGTCTTGAGAAGCTCCTCTATAAATCAGTTTTGCTGAGCCTTGGTTTTTTTACAGGTGAGAGGGGAACATGTAACATGTACTCTTAGGGTGTGTTCTTTGGGAAAGCACAGAGACATTCCTGCCTTTGTTTCTCCCCCTTAAATCTTTTGTGTTGGATGGCTGGGGGCTGAGACTGAAGATTTTAATTAGCCTTTAACTTGGAAAGAACATGGAATGAGGAAACAGCTTTTTAAAATTTGTCTTCTTGACTGATTTATGAAGTAACTTCAATAATAAAATGTCTATGGCAGACCCCATCAAGTTTTGAAGAACTACTTCTTTGAAGTGGAGACAGCTTTTGAGTGATGTGAATTATTTCTGCTAGCTTAAGCTTTCCTTTTCAAGGCATTTAGGTAGCCTCAGCCCCGGCGTTGAACAATGGTGCCTGAGGGAAAAGGAAGCAGGGACAGAGGGGTTGAAAAAGGCGTGTGAGACTTGCCTTACATGTCCCTAGTCTCTGGGAAGGTACTGAACATCAAATGAAACTCAGGACACCTGGGGTTCAGTTGCTTTTGGGTTTGTGATCTGTTTTGGGGCTTTTATCACTGGGGCAAAGAATATTTAACTTTCCTTGCCTGGAGGAGCTGTTTTCCTTGTCTTGCCTTTGTCATGAGGTGTGACAGTTTTGCACCCAAAACTGTGTGTACTGTGTCCAGTGTTTGGTGCTTTTGCCTGTGGTCTGGCATTGCCAGGGGTGGGGCTTCTTTTAGGAAAGCAGCTCCTTCAGGATGTGCTTCCTTGAGCTGGATGTCTGGGAGAGGTGTTGGAATGGCAGTCGCAGTAGTTTTTCATGGTTTCCAGGCTCTTTCACCCAGTTCATTCCAGTCCATTTCAGAATGTGATGCAGAGCAGAATGACTGCAGTTCAACTGTAAGTACAGTTCAGCCAGAATGGGTGCATGAACTTCAGCATCAGAGGTGTAAATGCTTGGGCATCTGAGTTTGCTGGAACCAGTGAAGTCCCAAGACCTGAACAACAGGCCCTGAGCTCAAGTTGACCTTGAGATGAAAGTTTAAACCAGATGTTGTGTTTGTATCCCCTCAGTAGTGAAAGAACCAGGTTCATGAGTGTTCTGCACTAGGTCGCTGCTCATTAGTGAAACAGGGCTTGACCTTTCCATGTTTAGATGTCACTGTTGGACACGAAAGAAAGACACGGAATTGTGATTCAGAAGGCTGATGCTCTAAAAAGGGGCTGGTTTATTCTCAGAAGCTATTTTTATTCCCTTTTACAATGTGCCCACCTAAGAGGTGGGATCCTTTGAACCATTGGTCACACCAAGGGTCAACAAGCCAAGTGCCTCCTTAGGAGAGAAATGTGAAAAACTAGATAGTTTAAAAAGTATGACCTTGTTTACCAGTTTTGCTACCTGGGAAAGAACTTCAGAGAACCTAAACACAACAAGCAGCGACTACATTTAGAGGCCAGGCAGGGCCCTGAAATCAGTCCTGTGGCCTTGCTGGGAGGTGCAGGGGCAAAGGCAGCCCCTTTGATGGGGCCTAGGGGGTCACATCTTGGACATCCCTGTGTCCAAAGCTGACTAAAAAGTCCCTCCCAGTGACCCCCGACCTGTGGGAGTCCAGAATGTTCCTCTGGAAACAGAAACCAGTACAGGGGGGTTTAAAACCTGTACAGGGGGGTCTGAGATTTGTGCAGTGGGGTTGCAGACCCTGGCATGGACCCCAGGCAGGCAAGGGTCTCGATTATAGTCCATGGGAAAAATTACCAACACTATGGGATGAATTGCAAGCCCTCAAAGCTAGTAGAAAGTATTAATAGTTTCACATTAGGGGTTTTAAGATAAGAATGACCAGAGACAAGATGGAGGATTCTGGGCGTTACTCTAGAGTCTTCTCCCTCTTCGTCTCCATTTTGTGCAGTGGTGATAACATGAAGTAGATTTAGAGGGATTGGGTCAAAGTAGAAAACACCTGTTTAGTGTCAAGTGCATGCATTGGGTCACAATTGTAAATAATGTACATGCAATTATCTGTATATAAGATGACGAGCTGGGAGCAGGCGGGCAGTCGTCACCTGTTGCCCGTGCTGTCCAGACCTTGGCAGAGCTCAGGGAAAAGTATAGAGATAAGATAAAATAAACAAGGAGAGAAACCTTGAAAAAGAACATCTGAAGACTCCTCATCTTTTCTGTGGGTGGCTCAGGGCTTTCCGAAGGACGACCACCCTCATTCTCGGGGAAGCAGAGACCCCGAGAACTGGCATCCCTGGGTGGGCGTCGCCCAGGGAAGTCCTTCGTCCAGAAGAGTCCTCAGAAGCCAGCAAGAATCCCCCAGAAGCCGAGGAGCCAAATTGCCATCATCTGAACTGCAGACCAGAGAAGGAAGAAAAGGACGAGAGCAGCTGATCTCAGGTTCGTCTCAGACAGACGGATTTCCAAGGGCCCTGGAGTTCATCGTCCTGTCAAATGCTGGTCGGTGATCGGGAACCTCCGAGCTGAACTGGAAAGCACCTGCACTTTGGTTCTTTCAGTGGTAAGACCAGTTGAGATACAAGATCACACGATGGGGGGAATTATGTCCCTGTCCCAGGAGCAGCTCAGCTTGCTGTCTGCCTTGCAGGGGATTGTTTCAGCTCACCCTGCGGGTCTCACAGAAAAAGAGCTCCATTCGTTACTGCTCTGGGTGAGATGTAATTAACCTTTCTGTGAGACAACAGTGTTATTTGAACCGGGGTTTTGGCAAGAGGCAAACAGGGAATTATATCATCAGGCGACTCAAAAGGACAAGATAGCTTTGAAACTCGTGACGGCTGTGAGAGTTATGTTAGAAGCAGTCACAGGGCGAAGCATAGGAATTCCTTTCCCTGACCCACCGCGGGGGGAGGGGGATGAACAAGGTGACTCCTCTGCTAGTCGGTTACTAGCGGAGACAGGTGTTGGCCATCAGCCAGCGGTTAAAGGGTCTCCTGCAGGAGACAGATTAGAGATGACAGCTTGTCTCGGAAGCAGCGGGGGGTCAGCAGCTTTCCACACAAGGGAACAAAGGCATTGAGTTAGACGATTTCCCAAAATTTGTCCTGGGGAACTTAAAGCTTTTAATACACCCCAGTGAGGAGGAAGATCAGGACATGCTCTCTTTCGAGGCGTGCCCTGCGGAGGCAGGAGACGCACCCCAGGAGGGGGGATGGGAGAGTCGAGAATCTAGCCCACCAAGGAGCCCGTTCACCCCCCCTTCGACGCCGCGCAACAGCCCTCCGGTGCTTCCCCTTTCCTCGGAGATAGTGGGGCGGGGAAGGGAAATGGCAAGCGACGGGCTGGGGATGCGCAGGGCGGTGGAGGAAGGTGGGGTTCTGTGGAAACCGCGCGGGCAGGAACGCGTTTGGGACGGCTTGGGGGACGTGCTGAGCCAGGGCACAGCGGAGTGCGTGGAAACTGGGACAATGGCGGCAGGGTCGGCGTTAGCGGCTCGTCACGTGGGAATGACGCAAGCTACGGGGAGCAGCGCGGGTCAGGGTGCATCTGCTTTGCTGAACGTGAGCTCAGGTCCATTGGGGCGGAGTCCGGGCAGAGGTGACATGCGGGATGGGGCGGCTCCGGGGGCGATGGCTCCGGGAGCAGAGGCTCCGGGGGGAGGAGCGGCAGAGGCTGCCCCCCCCAGGCGCTGAAGCGGTGCAGGCAAGGCCAGGACGTGGCCAGGGCGGAGCGATCCATTGAGGATCGGCCCTCGGAGAAGAGGATCTGCGGGCGCTGGCCGAACAAGCAAAAAGCTTGGCCGCAGCTTTGAAAAGTATAGGCCACCGTGCTCTCAGTGTTTCTGTTGCCTCTGAAAGCGTGGGTGCGAAACGAAAAGTAAAGGTTCAAAAGGAAGAAAAGCTAGAAAAGAAATCAGAGACAGAAAGTGCATTTGAGATGTTAGCAGGAATGTTGGGGTTATACACGGAGGGTCTGCTGCATGAGGCGACAGTGTTATCTGCTGCCTGGAGCAGAGAACTACAGCAGCCAAGACGACAGACGCCGCTGAGCAGCGGGGCGACTGCGCCATCTCGTGGTGGAGGGAAAAACTACAGCAACCACAACGCAAGTCGCCAGGGACCAGTGGAGCGAAAGCGCCATCTGGGCCTGGAGCGAACTCCAGCAGCCACCACGACAGCCGCCGCCGATCAGTGGGGCGACTGCGCCATCTCGTGGTTGGAGGGAAAAACTACAGCAGCCACAACAAAAGTCACCAGGGACCAGTGGAGGGACTGCACCATCTGGTGCCTCGATTGAAGAACTACAGCAGCAACCAGGACAGTCGCCGCTGATCAGTGGGGCGACTGCGCCATCTCGTGGTCGGAGGGAAAAACTACAGCAATCGCAACTCAAGTCACCAGGGACCAGTGGGGTGACTGCGCCATCTTGTGGTTAGAGGGAAAAACTACAGCAACCTCAACGAAAGTCGCAACTGACCAGTGGAGCGACAGCGCCATCTGGTGCCTGGAGCCAAGAACTACAGCAGCCACCAGGACAGACGCCGCTGATCAGTGGGGCAACTGCGCCATCTCGTGGTTAGAGGGAACACCTACAGCAAGCGCAACGAAAGTGACCAAGGACCAGTGGAGCGACAGCGCCATCTGGTGCCTGGAGCGAAGACCTACAGCAGCAACCAGGACAGTCGCTGCTGGTCAGAGGGGTGACTGCGCCATCTCGTGGTTGGAGGGAAACACTCGAGCAACCGCAACCAAAGTTGCCGGTGACCAGTGGAGCGACAGCGCCATCTGGTGCCAGGAGCCAAAAACTCCAGCAGGCACCACGACAGTCACAGCTGATCAGTGGGGCGACTGCGCCATCTCTTGGTCGGAGGGAAAAACTACAGCAACCGCAACCAAAGTTGCCGGGGACCAGTGAAGCAACAGCGCCATTAGGCGCCTGGAGCTAAGAACTACAGCAGCCACCACGACAGTCGCCGCTGATTAGAGGGGCGACTTCTCCATTTCGTGGTTGGAGGGAAAAACTACATCAACCGCAATGGAAGTCACCAGTGACCAGTGGAGCGAGATCGCCATCTCGTTCGTGGATTGAAGAACTACAGGAGCCACCAAGAATGTCACTGCTGATCAGTAGGGCGACTGCGCCATCTCGTGGTCGGGCGGAAGAACTACAGCAACCGCAACGCAAGGCACCAGGGACCAGTGGAGCGTCTCCGCCATCTGGTGCGTGGAGCAAAGAACTACAGCAGATCTCAAGACAGTCGCCGTGGATCAGTGGGGCGACTGCGCCATCTCGTGGTCAGAGGGAAAAAATACAGCAACCGCAATGCAAGTCGCTGGGGACCAATGGACCGACAACGGCATCCGGTGCCTGGAGCGTAGAATTACAGCAGCCAAGACGACAGACGCCGCTGAGCAGCGGGGCGACTGCGCCATCTCGTGGTGGAGGGAAAAACTACAGCAACCACAACGCAAGTCGCCAGGGACCAGTGGAGCGAAAGCGCCATCTGGGCCTGGAGCGAACTCCAGCAGCCACCACGACAGCCGCCGCCGATCAGTGGGGCGACTGCGCCATCTCGTGGTTGGAGGGAAAAACTACAGCAGCCACAACAAAAGTCACCAGGGACCAGTGGAGGGACTGCACCATCTGGTGCCTCGATTGAAGAACTACAGCAGCAACCAGGACAGTCGCCGCTGATCAGTGGGGCGACTGCGCCATCTCGTGGTCGGAGGGAAAAACTACAGCAATCGCAACTCAAGTCACCAGGGACCAGTGGGGTGACTGCGCCATCTTGTGGTTAGAGGGAAAAACTACAGCAACCTCAACGAAAGTCGCAACTGACCAGTGGAGCGACAGCGCCATCTGGTGCCTGGAGCCAAGAACTACAGCAGCCACCAGGACAGACGCCGCTGATCAGTGGGGCAACTGCGCCATCTCGTGGTTAGAGGGAACACCTACAGCAAGCGCAACGAAAGTGACCAAGGACCAGTGGAGCGACAGCGCCATCTGGTGCCTGGAGCGAAGACCTACAGCAGCAACCAGGACAGTCGCTGCTGGTCAGAGGGGTGACTGCGCCATCTCGTGGTTGGAGGGAAACACTCGAGCAACCGCAACCAAAGTTGCCGGTGACCAGTGGAGCGACAGCGCCATCTGGTGCCAGGAGCCAAAAACTCCAGCAGGCACCACGACAGTCACAGCTGATCAGTGGGGCGACTGCGCCATCTCTTGGTCGGAGGGAAAAACTACAGCAACCGCAACCAAAGTTGCCGGGGACCAGTGAAGCAACAGCGCCATTAGGCGCCTGGAGCTAAGAACTACAGCAGCCACCACGACAGTCGCCGCTGATTAGAGGGGCGACTTCTCCATTTCGTGGTTGGAGGGAAAAACTACATCAACCGCAATGGAAGTCACCAGTGACCAGTGGAGCGAGATCGCCATCTCGTTCGTGGATTGAAGAACTACAGGAGCCACCAAGAATGTCACTGCTGATCAGTAGGGCGACTGCGCCATCTCGTGGTCGGGCGGAAGAACTACAGCAACCGCAACGCAAGGCACCAGGGACCAGTGGAGCGACTGCGCCATCTGGTGCGTGGAGCAAAGAACTACAGCAGATCTCAAGACAGTCGCCGTGGATCAGTGGGGCGACTGCGCCATCTCGTGGTCAGAGGGAAAAAATACAGCAACCGCAATGCAAGTCGCTGGGGACCAATGGACCGACAACGGCATCCGGTGCCTGGAGCGTAGAATTACAGCAGCCAAGACGACAGTCGCCGCTGATCAGTGGGGCGACCGCGCCACGTCGTGGTCGGAGGGAAAAAGTACAGCAACCGAAACAAAAGTTGCCAGTGACCAGTAGAGCGACAGCGCCATCTGGTGCCTGGATCGAAGAACTACAGCAGCCCCCAACGCAGTCGCTGCTGATCAGTGGGGCGACTGCGCCATCTGGTGCTTGGAGACAAGAACTACAGCAGCCACCACGACAGTCGCCGCTGACCAGTGGGGTGACTCCGCCATCTCGTGGTCGAGGGAAAAACTACAGCAACCGCAACGAAAGTCGCCAGGGATCAGTTGAGCGACAACGCCGTCAGGCGCACGGAGCAAAAAACTACAGCAGCCGCGAGGACGGTCGCCGCTGATCAGTAAGGCGACTGCGCCATCTCCTGTTCTGAGGGAAAATCTACAGCAACCGCTACGAAAGTGGCCGGGGACCAGTGGAGCGACATTGCCATCTGGTGCCTGGAGCGAAGAACTAGAGCAGCCACCACGACAGTCACCGCTGATCCGTAAGGCGACTGCGCCATCTCCTGTTCTGAGGGGAAATCTACAGAAACCACAAGGCAAGTCGCCAGTGACCAGTGGAGCGACAGCGCCATCTGGTGCCTGGAGCGAAGACCTACTGCAGCAACCAGGACAGTCGCCGCTGATCACTGGGGTGACTTCGCCATGTCGTGGCTGGAGGGAAAAACTACAGCAACCGCAACTCAAGTCACCAGGGACCCGTGGGGTGACTGCGCCATCTCGTGGTTAGAGGGAAAAACTACAGCAACCTCAACGAAAGTCGCAAGTGACCAGTGGAGCGACAACGCCATATGGTTCGTGGAGTGAAGAACTACAGCAGCCACAACAACAGTCGCTGCTGGTCAGAGGGGCGACCGCGCCATCTCGTGGTTGGAGGGAAAAACTACATCAACCGCAATGGAAGTCACCAGTGACCAGTGGAGCGAGATCGCCATCTCGTTCGTGGATTGAAGAACTACAGGAGCCACCAAGAATGTCACCGCTGATCAGTAGGGCGACTGCGCCATCTCGTGGTCGGGCGGAAGAACTACAGCAACCGCAACGCAAGGCACCAGGGACCAGTGGAGCGACTGCGCCATCTGGTGGGTGGAGCAAAGAACTACAGCAGATCTCAAGACAGTCGCCGTGGATCAGTGGGGCGACTGCGCCATCTCGTGGTCAGAGGGAAAAAATACAGCAACCGCAATGCAAGTCGCTGGGGACCAATGGACCGACAACGCCATCTGGTGCCCGGAGCGTAGAACTACAGCAGCCAAAATGACAGTCGCCGCTGATCAGTGGGGCGACCGCGCCATCTCGTGGTCGGAGGGAAAAAGTACAGCAACCGAAACAAAAGTCGCCAGTGACCAGTAGAGCGACAGCGCCATCTGGTGCCTGGATCGAAGAACTACAGCAGCCCCCACGGCACTCGCTGCTGATCAGTGGGGCGATTGCGCCATCTCGTGGTCGGAGGGAAAAACTACACCAACCGCAAGGCAAGGCACCAGGGACCAGTAGAGCGACATCGCCATCAGGTGCCTGGATCGAAGAACTACAGCAGCCCCCACAACAATCGCCGCTGATCAGAGGGGTGACTCCGCCACCTTGTGTTTGGAAGGAAAAACTACGAAACCGCAACGTAAGTCGCCGGCGACCACTGGAGCAACAGTCCAATCCGGTGCCTGGAGCCAAGAACTACAGCAGCCAGCAGGACAGTCGCCGCTCATCAGTGGGGCAACTGCGCCATCTCATGGT
Source organism: Phylloscopus trochilus trochilus (assembly GCA_016584745.2). Taxonomy (NCBI): domain Eukaryota; kingdom Metazoa; phylum Chordata; class Aves; order Passeriformes; family Phylloscopidae; genus Phylloscopus; species Phylloscopus trochilus. The sequence goes on from WQNJ02000023.1 coordinate 57,547, forward strand.
TAGAGGGAACACCTACAGCAACCGCAAAGCAAGTCGCCAGTGACAAGTGGAGCGACAGCACCATTAGGTGCCTGGAGCGAAGAACTACAGCAGTCACCAGGACAGACGCCGCTGATCAGTGGGGCGACTGCTCCATTTTGTGGTTGGAGGGAAAAACTACAGCAACCGCAACCAAAGTTTCCAGTGACCAGTGGAGTGACAACGCCATCTGGTTCGTGGAGCGAAGAACTACAGCAGCCACAACAACAGTCGCTGCTGGTCAGAGGGGCGACCGTGCCATCTCGTGGTTGGAGGGAAAAACTACAGCAACCGCAACCAAAGTCGCCAGTGACAGTGGAGCGACAGCGCCATCTGGTTCGTGGAGCAAAGAACTACAGCAGCCCCCACGACACTCGCCGCTCATCAGTGGGGCAACTCCGTCATCTTGTGGTTGGAGGGAAAAACTACAGCAACCGCAACCAAAGTTGCCGGTGACCAGTGGAGCGACAGCGCCATCTGGTGCCAGGAGCCAAGAAATCCAGCAGGCACCATGACAGTCGCCGCTGATCAGTGGGGCGACTGCGCCATCTGGTGCTTGGAGACAAGAACTACAGCAGCCACCACGACAGTCGCCGCTGACCAGTGGGGCGACTCCGCCATCTCGTGGTCGAGGGAAAAACTACAGCAACCGCAACGCAAGTTGCCAGAGACCAGTGGAGCGACAGCGCTGTCTGGTGCCTGGAGCGAAGAACGACACAGCCACCACGACCGTGGCTACTGAGCAGTGGGGCGAGTGCGCCATCTCGTGGTTGGAGGGAAAAACTACAGCAACCGCAACGAAAGTCGCCAGGGATCAGTTGAGCGACAACGCCGTCAGGCGCATGGAGCAAAAAACTACAGCAGCCGCGAGGACGGTTGCCGCTGATCAGTAAGGCGACTGCGCCATCTCCTGTTCTGAGGGGAAATCTACAGCAACCGCTACGAAAGTGGCCGGGGACCAGTGGAGCGACATTGCCATCTGGTGCCTGGAGCCAAGAACTAGAGCAGCCACCGCAACTGTCACCGCTGATCAGTGGGGCGACTCCGCCATCTTGTGGATGGAGGGAAAAACTACAGCAACCGCTACGAAAGTCGCCAGGGACCAGTGGAGCGACAGCACCATTAGGTGCCTGGAGCCAAGAAGTCCAGCAGCCACCACGACAGTCACCGCTGATCAGTGGGGCGACTGCGCCATCTCTTGGTCGGAGGGAAAAACTACAGCAACCGCAACGCAAGTCTCCTGGGACCAGTGGAGCGACAGCGCCATTAGGTGCCTGGAGTGAAGAACTACAGCAGCCACCACGACAGTCCCTGCTGAGCAGTGGGGCAACTGCACCATTTTGTCGTTGGAGGGAAAAACTACAGCAGCCTCAAAAGAAGTTGCCAATTACCAGTGGAGCGACATCGCCATCTGCTTCGTGGAGCGAAGAACTACAGCAGCCGCCACGACAGTCTCCACTAATCAGTGGCATGACTGTGCCATCTCGTGTTTGGAGGGAAAAACTACAGCAACCGCAACGAAAGTTGCCGCTGACCAGTGGAGCGAAATCGCCATCTGGTGCCTGGAGCCAAGAACTACAGCAGCCACCAGGACAGACGCCGACTGATCAGTGGGGCGACTGCGCCATCTCGTGGTTAGAGGGAAAAACTACAGCAACCGCAATGCAAGTCGCCAGGGACCAGTAGAACGACATCGCCATCTGGTGCCTGGAGCCAAGAACTACAGCAGCCACCATGACAGTCGCCGCTGATCAGTGGGGCGACTGCGCCATCTGGTGCTTGGAGACAAGAACTACAGCAGCCACCACGACAGTCGCCGCTGACCAGTGGGGCGACTCCGCCATCTCGTGGTCGAGGGAAAAACTACAGCAACCGCAACGCAAGTTGCCAGGGACCAGTGGAGCGACAGCGCCGTCTGGTGCCTGGAGCGAAGAACGACACAGCCACCACGACAGTGGCTACTGAGCAGTGGGGCGAGTGCGCCATCTCGTGGTTGGAGGGAAAAACTACAGCAACTGCAACGAAAGTCGCCAGGGATCAGTTGAGCGACAACGCCGTCAGGCGCATGGAGCAAAAAACTACAGCAGCCGCGAGGACGGTCGCCGCTGATCAGTAAGGCTACTGCGCCATCTCCTGTTCTGAGGGGAAATCTACAGCAACCGCTACGAAAGTGGCCGGGGACCAGTGGAGCGACATTGCCATCTGGTGCCTGGAGCCAAGAACTAGAGCAGCCACCAGGACAGTCACCGCTGATCAGTAAGGCGACTGCGCCATCTCGTGGTTAGAGGGAACACCTACAGCAACCGCAACTCAAGTCACCAGGGACCCGTGGGGTGACTGCGCCATCTCGTGGTTAGAGGGAAAAACTACAGCAACCTCAACGAAAGTCGCAAGTGACCAGTGGAGCGAAAACGCCATATGGTTCGTGGAGTGAAGAACTACAGCAGCCACAACAACAGTCGCTGCAGGTCAGAGGGGCGACCGCGCCATCTCGTGGTCGGAGGGAAAAACTACAGCAACCGCAAGGCAAGTCGCCAGTGACCAGTGGAGCGACAGCGCCATCTGGTGCCTGGAGCGAAGACCTACTGCAGCAACCAGGACAGTCGCCGCTGATCAGTGGGGCGATTGCGCCATCTGGTGCTTGGAGAGAAGAACTACAGCAGCCACCACGACAGTCGCCGCTGACCAGTGGAGCGACTCCGCCATCTCGTGGTCGAGGGAAAAACTACAGCAACCGCAACGCAAGTCTCCAGGGACCAGTGGAGCGAGAGCGCCGTCTGGTGCCTGGAGCGAAGAACTACAGCAGCCACCACGACAGTCGCTGCTGAGCAGTGGGGCGCGTGCACCATCTCGTGGTTGGAGGGAAAAACTACAGCAACCGCAATGAAAGTCGCCAGGGATCAGTGGAGCGACATCACCATCTGGTGCCTGGAGCGAAGAACTAGAGCAGCCCCCACAACAATCGCCGCTGATCAGGAAGGCGACTGCGCCATCTCCGGTTCTGAGGGAAAAACTACAGCAGCCGCAACGAAAGTCGCCAGCGACCACTGGAGCAACAGTGCAATCTGGTGCCTGGAGCAAAGAACTACAGCAGCCACCAGGACAGTCGCTGCTCATCAGTGGGGCAACTGCACCATCTTGTGGTTAGAGGGAACACCTACAGCAACTGCAATGCAAGTCGCCAGTGACCAGTGGAGCGACAGCGCCATCTGGTGCCTGGAGCGAAGACCTACTGCAGCAACCAGGACAGTCGCCGCTGATCACTGGGGTGACTGCGCCATCTCGTTGTTGGAGGGAAACACTAGAGCAACCGCAACCAAAGTTGCCGGTGACCAGTGGAGCGACAGCGCCATCTGGTGCCAGGAGCCAAAAACTCCAGCAGGCACCACGACAGTCACCGCTGATCAGTGGGGCGACTCCGCCATCTTGTGGATGGAGGGAAAAACTACAGCAACCGCTACGAAAGTCGCCAGGGACCAGTGGAGCGACAGCACCATTAGGTGCCTGGAGCCAAGAAGTCCAGCAGCCACCACGACAGTCACCGCTGATCAGTGGGGCGACTGCGCCATCTCTTGGTCGGAGGGAAAAACTACAGCAACCGCAACCAAAGTTGCCGGGGACCAGTGAAGCAACAGCGCCATTAGGTGCCTGGAGCGAAGAACTACAGCAGCCAACACGACAGTCGCCGCTGATTAGAGGGGAGACTTATCCATTTCGTGGTTGGAGGGAAAAACTACATCAGCCGCAATGGAAGTCGCCAGTGACCAGTGGAGCGAGATCGCCATCTCGTTCGTGGATTGAAGAACTACAGGAGCCACCATGAACGTCACCGCTGATCAGTAGGGCGACTGCGCCATCTCGCGGTCGGAGGGAAAAAGTACAGCAACCGAAACAAAAGTCGCCAGTGACCAGTAGAGCGACAGCGCCATCTGGTGCCTGGATCGAAGAACTACAGCAGCCCCCACGGCACTCGCTGCTGATCAGTGAGGCGATTGCGCCATCTCGTGACCGGAGGGAAAAACTACAGCAACCGCAAGGCAAGGCACCAGGGACCAGTAGAGCGACATCGCCATCAGGTGCCTGGATCGAAGAACTACAGCAGCCCCCACGACAATCGCCGCTGATCAGAGGGGCGACTCCGCCATCTTGTGTTTGGAAGGAAAAACTACGCAACCGCAACGAAAGTCGCCGGCGACCACTGGAGCAACAGTCCAATCCAGTGCCTGGAGCCAAGAACTACAGCAGCCACCAGGACAGTCGCCGCTGATCAGTGGGGTGACTGCTCCATCTCGTGGTTGGAGGGAAAAACGACAGCAACCGCAACCAAAGTTTCCAGTGACCAGTGGAGCGACAACGCCATCTGGTTCGTGGAGCGAAGAACTACAGCAGCCACAACAACAGTCGCTGCTGGTCAGAGGGGTGACCGTGCCATCACGTGGTTGGAGGGAAAAACTACAGCAACCGCAACCAAAGTCGCCAGTGACCAGTGGAGCGACCGCGCCATCTGGTGCCAGGAGCCAAGAACTCCAGCAGGCACCATCACAGTCACCGCTGATCAGTGGAGCAACTGCTCCATCTCTTGGTCGGAGGGAAAAACTACAGCAACCGCAACGAAAGTTGCCGGGGACCAGTGGAGCGACAGCGCCATTAGGTGCATGGAGCAAAGAACTACAGCAGCCACCAGGACAGACGCCGCTGATCAGTGGGGCGACTGCGCCATCTCGTGGTTAGAGGGAAAAACTACAGCAACCGCAATGCAAGTCGCCAGGGACCAGTAGAACGACATCGCCATCTGGCGCCTGGAGCCAAGAACTACAGCAGCCACCACGACAGTCGCCGCTGATCAGTGGGGCGACTGCGCCATCTGGTGCTTGGAGACAAGAACTACAGCAGCCACCACGACAGTCGCCGCTGACCAGTGGGGCGACTCCGCCATCTCGTGGTCGAGGGAAAAACTACAGCAACCGCAACGCAAGTTTCCAGGGACCAGTGGAGCGACAGCGCTGTCTGGTGCCTGGAGCGAAGAACGACACAGCCACCACGACAGTCGCCGCTGACCAGTGGGGCGACCGTGCCATCTCGTGGTCGAGGGAAAAACTACAGCAACCGCAACGCAAGTCTCCAGGGACCAGTGGAGCGAGAGCACCATCTGGTGCCTGGAGCGAAGAACTACAGCAGCCACCACGACAGTCGCTGCTGAGCAGTGAGGCGCGTGCGCCATCTCGTGGTTGGAGGGAAAAACTACAGCAACCGCAATGAAAGTCGCCAGGGATCAGTGGAGCGACATCACCATCTGGTGCCTGGAGCGAAGAACTAGAGCAGCCCCCACGACAGTCGCCGCTGATCAGGAAGGCGACTGCGCCATCTCCTGTTCGGAGGGAAAAACTACAGCAGCCGCAACGAAAGTCGCCAGTGACCAGTGGAGCGACAGCGCCATCTGGTGCCTAGAGCGAAGAACTAGAGCAGCCCCCACGACAGTCGCCGCTGATCAGGACGGCGACTGCGCCATCTCCTGTTCGGAGGGAAAAACTACAGCAGCCGCAACAAAAGTCGCCAGCGACCACTGGAGCAACAGTGCAATCCGGTGCCTGGAGCAAAGAACTACAGCAGCCACCAGGACAGTCGCCGCACATCAGTGGGGCAACTGCGCCATCTTGTTGTTAGAGGGAACACCTACAGCAACTGCAACGCAAGTCGCCAGTGACCAGTGGAGCGACATCGCCATCTGGTGCCTAGAGCGAAGAACTACAGCAGCCACCACGACAGTCGGCGCTGATTAGTGGGGCGATAGCGCCATCTGCTGCTTGGAGAGATGAACTATAGCAGCCACCACGACAGTCGCCGCTGATCAGTGGGGCGACTGCGCCATCTCGTGGTCGAGGGAAAAACTACAGCAACCGCAACCAAAGTTGCCGGTGACCAGTGGAGCGACAGCGCCATCTGGTGCCTGGAGCCAAGAACTACAGCAGCCACCGCAACTGTCACCGCTGATCAGTGGGGCGACTCCGCCATCTTGTGGATGGAGGGAAAAACTACAGCAACCGCTACGAAAGTCGCCAGGGACCAGTGGAGCGACAGCACCATTAGGTGCCTGGAGCCAAGAAGTCCAGCAGCCACCACGACAGTCACCGCTGATCAGTGGGGCGACTGCGCCATCTCTTGGTCGGAGGGAAAAACTACAGCAGCCTCAAACGAAGTCGCCTGTGACCAGTGGAACGACAGCGCCATCTGGTTCGTGGAGCAAAGAACTACAGCAGCCTCCACGACAGTCCCCACTAATCAGTGGCGTGACTGCGCCATCTCGTGGTTGGAGGGAAAAACTACAGCAACCGCAACGCAAGTCGCCAGGGACCAGTAGAGCAACATCGCCATCTGGTGCCTGGAGCGAAGAACTACAGCAGCCACCACGACAGTCACCGCTGATCAGTGGGGCGACTGCGCCATCTCGTGGTCAAGGGAAAAACTACAGCAACCGCAACGCAAGTCTCCAGGGACCAGTGGAGCGACAGCGCCATTAGGTGCCTGGAGTGAAGAACTACAGCAGCCACCACGACAGTCCCTGCTGAGCAGTGGGGCAACTGCACCATTTTGTCGTTGGAGGGAAAAACTACAGCAGCCTCAAAAGAAGTTGCCAATTACCAGTGGAGCGACATCGCCATCTGCTTCGTGGAGCGAAGAACTACAGCAGCCACCACGACAGTCTCCACTAATCAGTGGCATGACAGTGCCATCTCGTGTTTGGAGGGAAAAACTACAGCAACCGCAACGAAAGTTGCCGCTGACCAGTGGAGCGAAATCGCCATCTGGTGCCTGGAGCCAAGAACTACAGCAGCCACCACGACAGTCGTCGCTGATGGGGCGACTGCGCCATCTCGTGGTTGGAGGGAAAAACTACAGCAACCGCAACGCAAGTTTCCAGGGACCAGTGGAGCGACAGCACCATCTGGTGCCTGGAGTGAAGAACTATAGCAGGCCCCACAACAATCGACGCTGATCAGTGTGGCGACTGTGCCATCTCGTGGTTTGAGTGCAAAACTACAGCAACCGCAATGAAAGTCGCCAATGACCCGTGGAGTGACAGTGCCATCTGTGTTTTTACAGGTGAGAGGAGAACATGTAACATGTTTGGGAAAGCACAGAGACATTCCTGTCTTTGTTTCTCCCCCTTGAATCTTTTGTGGTGGATGGCTGGGGGCTGAGACTGAAGATTTTAATTAGCCTTTAACTTGGAAAGAACATGGAATGAAGAAACAGCTTTTTAAAATTTGTGTTCTTGGCTGATTTAGGAAGTAACTTCAATAATAAAATGCCTGTGGCAGACCCAACAAGTTTTTAAGAACTATTTCTTTGAAGTGGATTCAGCTTTTGAGTGATGTGAATTATTTCTGCTAGCTTAAGCTTTCCTTTTCAAGGCATTTAGGTAGCCTCAGCCCCGGCGTTGAACAATGGTGCTTTAGGGAAAAGGAAGCAGAGACAGAGGGGTTGAAAAAGGCGTGTGAGACTTGCCTTACATGTCCCTAGTCTGGGAAGGTACTGAACATCAAATGAAACTCAGGACAGCTGGGGTTCAGTTGCTTTTGGGTTTGTGATCTGTTTTGGGGCTTTTATCACTGGGGCAAAGAATATTTAACTTTCCTTGCCTGGAGGAGCTGTTTTCCTTGTCTTGCCTTTGTCATGAGGTGTGACAGTTTTGCACCCAAAACTGTGTGTACTGGGTCCAGTGTTTGGTGGTTTTGCCTGTGGCATTCCCAGGGTTGGGGCTCCTTCAGGATGTGCTTCCGTCAGAATACTTCCTTGAGCTGGATGTCTGGGAGAGGTGTTGGAATGGCAGTCACAGTCGTTTTTCATGGTTTCCATGCTCTTTCACCCAGTTCATTCCAGTCCATTTCAGAATGTGATGCAGAGCAGAATGACTGCAGTTCAACTGTAAGTACAGTTCAGCCAGAATGGGTGCATGAACTTCAGCATCAGAGGTGTAAATGCTTGGGCATCTGAGTTTGCTGGAACCAGTGAAGTCCCAAGACCTGAACAACAGGCCCTGAGCTCAAGTTGACCTTGAGATGAAAGTTTAAACCAGATGTTGTGTTTGTATCCCCTCAGTAGTGAAAGAACCAGGTTCATGAGTGTTCTGCACTAGGTCGCTGCTCATTAGTGAAACAGGGCTTGACCTTTCCATGTTTAGATGTCACTGTTGGACACGAAAGAAAGACACGGAATTGTGATTCAGAAGGCTGATGCTCTAAAAAGGGGCTGGTTTATTCTCAGAAGCTATTTTTATTCCCTTTTACAATGTGCCCACCTAAGAGGTGGGATCCTTTGAACCATTGGTCACACCAAGGGTCAACAAGCCAAGTGCCTCCTTAGGAGAGAAATGTGAAAAACTAGATAGTTTAAAAAGTATGACCTTGTTTACCAGTTTTGCTACCTGGGAAAGAACTTCAGAGAACCTAAACACAACAAGCAGCGACTACATTTAGAGGCCAGGCAGGGCCCTGAAATCAGTCCTGTGGCCTTGCTGGGAGGTGCAGGGGCAAAGGCAGCCCCTGGATTGCCCCTTAAGCCTTGGCCACTCTTTGGGTGCAATCCAGGAGGAGGCTGAAGCCAGCTGTTCCCGCAAAAGAACTTGTGGGAGCCTCTTAATTGCACCCAATTGTCCAGGCTGGGCACTGTCCCAGCACCAGTCACTGCTCTCCTTGCCTTCTTCACCTTGACTGCTGATATCCAGGTTTACTTCCTAAAAATAGGAACAAATAACAGTGCTGTAACAGAGCCACCATTTACACTTCCCCTGCAAAGACAAACAGTGACCCACCTCCTCAGGGGAAGCCCTCTCACCCGGCATGGGGCGCTCTGCCGCACATTCTATCCATCTGCATCTGAAAGAAAGTCAGGAACAAAAGTCAAAATGCTGCAGGATCACTTAAAAGCTCCAGACCTCTTGTGTCAATGTAGGCATATTCCCTACAGTCCAACTCCACCCCACATTACAAATTCCAAGCCCCCAGCACTTGCCCTATTACTTCTACACCCAGACTAAGCAGCAAGGCAGAGCAGCTCCGGGCCAAACACACACCCACACCCGTGACACAGGAGACCACAAACGAGGGAACACAACGGGGACAGAAAACTCTCGGCCACAAGAATGGCCCTGAGGACCCAGAGAACTCAGAATGAGGTGACTGAGGTAAGACCGATGGCGAGCTGGCCAGGCTCGCAGAACCCTGCAGGAAGAAGATGCTTGCGGGATGTCTTATTCCAAGGAGTGCAAAGACGGATGCCCGAGAGTGCTACGGTGAGAATCACCTCCCCGTCTTTGCCTTCTGACAAGTCCTAATCCGCCAGAATGGATCGCTGCGGAGCACAGCTGTCGACACAGCTCAGAACAAGACCTGAACCGACACCGGACTGGATGCTCCTGAGGAGAGGGGCGATGCCTGTCCCAGCTCCCGAGTCAAAGGCGCCGGGCCGAGGAGCGCAGAGATCGCAGATGCTAAGACAGAAGCCAGGGTTTCCGAGAGGCCCCTGGAAGGGCCACGGCAAAAGCCGTGAAAGACGAGATGCCCAGAAGACACAGAAGGCACCACAGACAAGTGACACAACACACACCGGGACTGCTCTGCCCTGCACACCTCAGCATTGTGATCAAAACTGAGACTTTCCTTTGATGGGGCCCAAAGGGTCACATCTTGGACATCCCCGTCTCCAAAGCTGACTTAAAGATCCCTCCCGGTGACACCCGACCCGGCACACTGCTTTTGATCTCCTCTCTGATCTGTAGCCCTGCACTTATCTCTGGGACATCTGGGGACAAGAATCCATGTCAGGTGCAAAGGAAGGCCAGCTCCGTGGAAATGAACGCATCAGCCCCGTGGAAGTCTAGACACCTCCGTGTCCGCCTCGGTGCTTCCATAACCGGATTCGGGCTCCGGACCTCTTCACGGTACCTAGGATCACAAAACCAAAAATTTGACTATTGCCCCCCAGAAGACCAATCCCCAGGGCTCCTCCGCACCATTGGCCCAGCTCGCCTCGAATCTTCATTCGACTCCAGAGGCTGCTCGGAGGGTACCTGCAAAATGAAAAGGTACACGTTTAGCAAGCTGCTGCACACCGCTCTCTTAGGAGTCACCCCACCTAAAGGCCGACTCACCCGCTCGCCTCTATTCCTTGGCATGCCTGGGGAAGCGGCAGCACCTGCAAAGAAACAAAGCAAAAAGGCATGCTGAGATGTCGTGAAACGGCAACCGCCCTGGACCGACTGAAGTACGCCACAAGTGTACCTTAAGCTTGCATCCATCTGGCCGCTGGCAGCCCGGGTCAGGAGAACTGGCAAGCAGAACACCTAAAATAAAAAAGCCCCAGATGATGCTTGGAGCTGCACCAGAAATCAAGACCTGAGCAGTGACAAGTGCTTCTGCCCACCGATCTCTGCTCACCTTGCTCCATTGACCTTTACTGCAGATACGCAGCTCCACTTCCTAGAAATAAAGACAAAGAACAGTGCTGTAACAGAGCCACCATTTACACTTCCCCTGCAAAGGCAAACAGTGACCCACCTCCTCAGGGGAAGCCCCCTCACAACCGGCATGGGGCGCTCTGCCGCAGATTTAATCCATCTGCATCTGAAAGAAAGTTAGGAACAAAAGTCAAAGTGCTGAAGGAGAACTTGACAGCTGCAGATATCTTGTGTCCCTCTAGGCATATTCTCTACAGTCCAACTGCACCCCTCATTACAAATTTCAAGCCCCCAGCACTTACCCTATTACTTCTACACCCAAACTAAGCAGCAAGGCAGAGCAGCTCCGGGCCAAACACACACCCACACCCGTGACACAGGAGACCACAAACGAGGGAACACAACGGGGACAGAAAACTCTCGGCCACAAGAATGGCCCTGAGGACCCAGAGAACTCAGAATGAGGTGACCGAGGTAAGACCGATGGCGAGCTGGCCAGGCTCGCAGAACCCTGCAGGAAGAAGATGCCAGCAGGATGACTCATTCCATGCAGCGCAAAGACGGATGCCCGAGAGCGCTACGGTCAGAATCACCTCCCTGTCTTTGCCTTCTGACAAGTCCTAATCCGCCAGAATGGATCGCTGCGGAGCACAGCTGTCGACACAGCTCAGAACAAGACCTGAACCGACACCGGACTGGATGCTCCTGAGGAGAGGGGCGATGCCTGTCCCAGCTCCCAAGTCAAAGGCGCCGGGCCGAGAAGCGCAGAGAGCGCAGATGCTAAGGCTGACACCAGGGTTTCCGAGAGGCCCCCGGAAAGGCCACGGCAAAAGACGTGAAAGGCGAGATGCCCAGAAGACACAGAAGGCACCACAGACAAGTGACACGACACGCACCGGGACTGCTCTGCCCTGCACACCTCAGCATTGTGATCAAAACTGAGACTTCCCTTCGATGGGGCACAAGGGGTCACATCTTGGACATCCCTGTTTCCAAAGCTGACTCAAAAATCCCTCCCGGCACACTGCTTTTGATCTCCTCTCTGATCTGCAGCCCGGCTCTTATCTCTGGGATGAGAATCCACGTCGGGTGCAAAGGAAGGCCAGCTCCATGGAAATGAACGCATCGGCCCCGTGGACGTCGAGACACCTCCACGTCCACCTCGGTGCTGCCGTAACCGGATTTGGGCTCCGCACCTCCTCACGGTACCTAGGATCACAAAACCAAAAATGTGACTATTGCCCTCCAGAAGAGCAATCCCCAGGGCTCCTCCGCACCATTGGCCCAGCTCGCCTCGAATCTTCATTCGACTCCAGAGGTTGCTCGGAGGGTACCTGCAAAATGAAAAGGTACACGCTTAGCAAGCTGCTGCACACCGCTCTCTTAGGAGTCACCCCACCTAAAGGCCGACTCACCCGCTCTCCTCTATTCCTTGGCACGCCTGGGGAAGCAGCAGCACCTGCAAAGAAACAAAGCAAAAGGCTCGCTGAGATGCCGTGAAACGGCAACCGCCCCGGTCTGACTGAAGTACGCCACAAGTGAACCTTAAGCTTGCACCCATCTGGCCTCTGGCAGCCCGGGTCAGGAGAACTGGCAAGCAGAACACCTAAAATAAAAAAGCCCCAGATGATGCTTGGAGCTGCACGAGAAATCAAGACCTGAGCAGTGACAAGTGCTTCTGCCCTCCAATCTCTGCTCACCTCCCTCCACTGACCTTTACTGCAGATACGCAGCTCCACTTCCTAGAAATAAAGACAAAGAACAGTGCTGTAACAGAGCCACCATTTACACTTCCCCTGCAAAGGCAAACAGTGACCCACCTCCTCAGGGGAAGCCCCCTCACAACCGGCATGGGGCGCTCTGCCGCAGATTTAATCCATCTGCATCTGAAAGAAAGTTAGCAACAAAAGTCAAAGTGCTGCAGGAGAACTTGACAGCTGCAGATATCTTGTGTCCCTCTAGGCATATTCTCTACAGTCCAACTCCACCCCACATTACAAATTTCAAGCCCCCAGCACTTGCCCTATTACTTCTACACCCAAACTAAGTAGCAAGGCAGAGCAGCTCCGGGCCAAACACACACCCACACCCGTGACACAGGAGACCACAAACGAGGGAACACAACGGGGACAGAAAACTCTCGGCCACAAGAATGGCCCTGAGGATCCAGAGAACTCAGAATGAGGTGACCGAGGTAAGACCGATGGCGAGCTGGCCAGGCTCGCAGAACCCTGCAGGAAGAAGATGCCAGCAGGATGACTCATTCCAAGGAGCGCAAAGACGGATGCCCGAGAGTGGTACGGTCAGAATCACCTCCCCGTCTTTGCCTTCTGACAAGTCCTAATCCGCCAGAATGGATCGTTGCGGAGCACAGCTGTCGACACAGCTCAGAACAAGACCTGAAAGGACACTGGACTGGATGCTTCTGAAGAGAGAGGCGATGCCTGTCCCAGCTCCCGAGTCAAAGGCGCCGGGCCGAGAAGCGCAGAGAGCGCAGATGCTAAGACTGACGCCAGGGTTTCCGAGAAGCCCCCGGAAGGGCCACGGCAAAAGACGTGAAAGGCGAGATGCCCAGAAGACACAGAAGGCACCACAGACAAGTGACACGACACGCACCGGGACTGCTCTGCCCTGCACATCTCAGCATTGTGATCAAAACTGAGACTTTCCTTTGATGGGGCCCAAGGGGTCACATCTTGGACATCCCCGTCTCCAAAGCTGACTCAAAAATCCCTCCCGGTGACTCCCGACCCGGCACCCTGCTTTTGATCTCCTCTCTGATCTGTAGCCCGGCACTTATCTCTGGGATGAGAATCCACGTCGGGTGCAAAGGAAGGCCAGCTCCATGGAAATGAACACGTCGGCCCCATGGACATCGAGACACCTACGCGTCTGCCTCAGTGCTGCCGTAACCGGATTTGGGCTCCGCACCGCCTCACGGTACCTAGGATCACAAAACCAAAAATGTGACTATTGCCCTCCAGAAGACCAATCCCCAGGGCTCCTCGGCACCACTGGCCCAGCTCGCCTCGAATCTTCATTCGACTCCAGAGGCTGCTCGGAGGGTACCTGCAAAATGAAAAGGTACACGCTTAGCAAGCTGCTGCACACCGCTCTCTTAGGAGTCACCCCACCTAAAGGCCGACTCACCCGCTCGCCTCTATTCCTTGGCACGCCTGGGGAAGCAGCAGCACCTGCAAAGAAACAAAGCAAAAGGCTCGCTGAGATGCCGTGAAACGGCAACCGCCCCGGTCCGACTGAAGTACGCCACAAGTGAACCTTAAGCTTGCACCCATCTGGCCTCTGGCAGCCCGGGTCAGGAGAACTGGCAAGCAGAACACCTAAAATAAAAAAGCCCCAGATGATGCTTGGAGCTGCACCGGAAATCGAGACCTGAGCAGTGACAAGTGCTTCTGCCCTCCAATCTCTGCTCACCTCGCTCCACTGACCTTTACTGGAGACACGCAGCTCCACTTCCTAGAAATAAAGACAAAGAGCAGTGCTGTAACAGAGCCACCATTTACACTTCCCCTGCAAAGCCAAACAGTGACCCACCTCCTCAGGGGAAGCCCTCTCACCCTGCATGGGGCGCATCTTCATCTGAAAGAAAGTTAGGAACAAAAGTCAACGTGCTGCAGGAGAACTTAAAAGCTCCAGACCACTTGTGTCCATCTAGGCATATTCTCTACAGTCCAACTGCACCCCTCATTACAAATTTCAAGCCCCCAGCACTTGCCCTATTACTCATACACCCAGACTAAGCAGCAAGGCAGAGCAGCTCCGGGCCAAACACACACCCACACCCGTGACACAGGAGACCACAAACGAGGGAACACAACGGGGACAGAAAACTCTCGGCCACAAGAATGGCCCTGAGGACCCAGAGAACTCAGAATGAGGTGACTGAGGTAAGACCGATGGCGAGCTGGCCAGGCTCGCAGAACCCTGCAGGAAGAAGATGCCAGCAGGATGACTCATTCCAAGGAGTGCAAAGACGGATGCCCGAGAGTGCTACGGTCAGAATCACCTCCCCGTCTTTGCCTTCTGACAAGTCCTAATCCGCCAGAATGGATCGTTGCGGAGCACAGCTGTCGACACAGCTCAGAACAAGACCTGAACCGACACCGGACTGGATGCTCCTGAGGAGAGGGGCGATGCCTGTCCCAGCTCCCGAGTCAAATGCGCCGGGCCGAGGAGTGCAGAGAGCGCAGATGCTAAGACTGACGCCGGGGTTTCCGAGAGGCCCCCGGAAGGGCCACGGCAAAAGCCGTGAAAGACGAGATGCCCAGAAGACACAGAAGGCACCACAGACAAGTGGCACAACACACACCGGGACTGCTCTGCCCTGCACACCTCAGCATTGTGATCAAAACTGAGACTTCCCTTCGATGGGGCACAAGGGGTCACATCTTGGACATCCCTGTCTCCAAAGCTGACTCAAAAATCCCTCCCGGTGACCCCCGACCGGGCACCCTGCTTTTGATCTCTTCTGTGATCTGTAGCCCTCCACTTATCTCTGGGACATCTGGGGACGAGAATCCGTGTCAGGTACAAAGGAAGGCCGGCTCATTGTCTGGGAAATTCCTGCTGTCACCGGGCTCTTATTGTTGTCTCTTATTCTGCTACAAGAAGGAAAACCAAAAAAGCGTGAATCTTAGCAGCACATCAGCCAAAAATGGCAATTCTGCTACTCACCATCTCTTAAGAATGCCCGGGTCCTCGGGCAGCACACTTTGGCTGCGCTGCAAGGCTGACACTTGCAGAGCCAGCATCTCCATGACCTTATTGGCACTGAGCCCACCCACCACGGCCTCTATCAGCGGCGTGAGCATCCCCGGTTGCAGTGGGACAAGGGTTCCAGGATGGACATCCCCAGAGAAGCACAAACCTGTGGATTCTGCCTCCCCACTCTCACTTACTGGCTAGCCCTAGCCCAGGGTTACTGCCTGCCACTGCTCTCAGGGAAACAGGGGTGTTGTGATGACTGCTGTAAGGACTGCTATAGCTGTACTCTTAACTTATATCCCAGCCTGTACCCCTCCCTTTCACTATGTGCTCTCTCTGGCCCTTCAGTCCTTCACCTCTCAAGCCCTCCCTCAGCCTCTGTGTGTCACTGTCAAGTCCCCCTTGCTGAACCCTACACCTTGCAGCCGGGGATGCTCCTTATCCAACAGGGTCTCAGTGTCCCGCAAGCGGGACGCCATCTCCACAGTTGCTCCTACCCTACCTAAGTGTAGCCCTGAGTCAGGGCTCCTACCCTAAGTGTGGCCCTGAGTCAGGGCAGAGGCTGACAGAGCCGAACTCTTTGCGGTGGCCAAGGCACGAAGCCTTACCAACCGCCGCCTCGAGGAGGGATGGACGCAATCCCCGGCTGCGGAGAGACAGGTGATCCCAGGGAGGGGTGGGGCGGGAAACCCCCTTTTTTCCCCAACCCTGCGGACCCTGCTCCCCACTACCACTTCCTGCCTAGCCTAGCCTTTGGGTTACTGCCTGCACCTCTCAGGGCTTCTGGCATTCTCCTGCATTAGACTTACTGCCTGCTGCGGCTCTCAGGGAAACAGGGGTGTTGTGCTGTGTGTGTGGGCTGCTATAGCTGTGCGCTAACTTGTATCCCAGCCTGTACCCCTCTCTTTCACTGTGTGCTCTCTGACCCTTGAGCCCTTTACCTCCCAAGCCCTCCCTCAGCCTCTGTGTGTCACTGTCAAGTCCCCCTGCCGAACCCCACGCCTTGCAACCGGGGATGCTCTTTATCAGGATACTCCTGGGACAGGGATCCCAGGGGGGGCCACCAATCTCCCACTGCATCCCTTTACCTTGTGGGCTCTCGAAGACGGCTGACAATGCAAAGCTGGCTAAAACGCAGAGATGGGTCAGAACTGCCCTGCCCGGCCAAGTCTGTGGGGATGCTGAGGAGAAACCCTCCCCCTTTACCCCTGAGGGCTCCATCCCACTAGGGCCCACTCCCCTAAGATAACTTTAAGTTGCCTCCTGGGACTGAAAAGGCTTTTCCCCAATCTCCCGACCAGCTGTCCCAACACTTAGCTTTCAGAAGACGAGCAGACAAAATCCGTCCTCGATGGAAATGAACGTGTCGGCCCCGTGGACGTCGAGACACCTCCGCGTCGGCTTCGCTGCTGTCATCACCAAATCTGGGCTCTGCACGTCCTCCCAGGACCTAGGATCACAAAACCAAAAATGTGACTATTGCCCTCCAGAAGAACAATCCCCAGGGCTCCTCGGCACCACTGGCCCAGCTCGCCTCGAATCTTCATTCGACTCCAGAGGCTGCTCGGAGGGTACCTGCAAAATGGAAAGGTACACGCTTAGCAAGCTGCTGCACACCGCTCTCTTAGGAGTCACCCCACCTAAAGGCCGACTCACCCGCTCGCCTCTATTCCTTGGCACGCCTGGGGAAGCAGCAGCACCTGCAAAGAAACAAAGCAAAAAGGCTCGCTGAGATGCCGTGAAACGGCAACCGCCCCGGTCCGACTGAAGTACGCCACAAGTGAACCTTAAGCTTGCACCCATCTGGCCTCTGGCAGCCCGGGTCAGGAGAACCGGCAAGCAGAACACCTAAAATAAAAAAGCCCCAGATGATGCTTGGAGCTGCACCGGAAATCGAGACCTGAGCAGTGACAACTGCTTCTGCCCTCCAATCTCTGCTCACCTCGCTCCACTGACCTTTACTGGAGACACGCAGCTCCACTTCCTAGAAATAAAGACAAAGAGCAGTGCTGTAACAGAGCCACCATTTACACTTCCCCTGCAAAGCCAAACAGTGACCCACCTCCTCAGGGGAAGCCCTCTCACCCTGCATGGGGCGCATCTTCATCTGAAAGAAAGTTAGGAACAAAAGTCAACGTGCTGCAGGAGAACTTAAAAGCTCCAGACCACTTGTGTCCATCTAGGCATATTCTCTACAGTCCAACTGCACCCCTCATTACAAATTTCAAGCCCCCAGCACTTGCCCTATTACTCATACACCCAGACTAAGCAGCAAGGCAGAGCAGCTCCGGGCCAAACACACACCCACACCCGTGACACAGGAGACCACAAACGAGGGAACACAACGGGGACAGAAAACTCTCGGCCACAAGAATGGCCCTGAGGACCCAGAGAACTCAGAATGAGGTGACTGAGGTAAGACCGATGGCGAGCTGGCCAGGCTCGCAGAACCCTGCAGGAAGAAGATGCCAGCAGGATGACTCATTCCAAGGAGTGCAAAGACGGATGCCCGAGAGTGCTACGGTCAGAATCACCTCCCCGTCTTTGCCTTCTGACAAGTCCTAATCCGCCAGAATGGATCGTTGCGGAGCACAGCTGTCGACACAGCTCAGAACAAGACCTGAACCGACACCGGACTGGATGCTCCTGAGGAGAGGGGCGATGCCTGTCCCAGCTCCCGAGTCAAATGCGCCGGGCCGAGGAGCGCAGATGCTAAGGCTGACACCAGGGTTTCCGAGAGGCCCCCGGAAGGGCCACGGCAAAAGCCGTGAAAGACGAGATGCCCAGAAGACACAGAAGGCACCACAGACAAGTGACACAACACACACCGGGACTGCTCTGCCCTGCACACCTCAGCATTGTGATCAAAACTGAGACTTCCCTTCGATGGGGCACAAGGGGTCACATCTTGGACATCCCTGTCTCCAAAGCTGACTCAAAAATCCCTCCCGGTGACCCCTGACCGGGCACCCTGCTTTTGATCTCTTCTGTGATCTGTAGCCCTCCACTTATCTCTGGGACATCTGGGGACGAGAATCCGTGTCAGGTACAAAGGAAGGCCGGCTCATTGTCTGGGAAATTCCTGCTGTCACCGGGCTCTTATTGTTGTCTCTTATTCTGCTACAAGAAGGAAAACCAAAAAAGCGTGAATCTTAGCAGCACATCAGCCAAAAATGGCAATTCTGCTACTCACCATCTCTTAAGAATGCCCGGGTCCTCGGGCAGCACACTTTGGCTGCGCTGCAAGGCTGACACTTACAGAGCCAGCATCTCCATGACCTTATTGGCACTGAGCCCACCCACCACGGCCTCTATCAGCGGCGTGAGCATCCCCGGTTGCAGTGGGACAAGGGTTCCAGGATGGACATCCCCAGAGAAGCACAAACCTGTGGATTCTGCCTCCCCACTCTCACTTACTGGCTAGCCCTAGCCCAGGGTTACTGCCTGCCACTGCTCTCAGGGAAACAGGGGTGTTGTGATGACTGCTGTAAGGACTGCTATAGCTGTACTCTTAACTTATATCCCAGCCTGTACCCCTCCCTTTCACTATGTGCTCTCTCTGGCCCTTCAGTCCTTCACCTCTCAAGCCCTCCCTCAGCCTCTGTGTGTCACTGTCAAGTCCCCCTTGCTGAACCCTACACCTTGCAGCCGGGGATGCTCCTTATCCAACAGGGTCTCAGTGTCCCGCAAGCGGGACGCCATCTCCACAGTTGCTCCTACCCTACCTAAGTGTAGCCCTGAGTCAGGGCTCCTACCCTAAGTGTGGCCCTGAGTCAGGGCAGAGGCTGACAGAGCCGAACTCTTTGCGGTGGCCAAGGCACGAAGCCTTACCAACCGCCGCCTCGAGGAGGGATGGACGCAATCCCCGGCTGCGGAGAGACAGGTGATCCCAGGGAGGGGTGGGGCGGGAAACCCCCTTTTTTCCCCAACCCTGCGGACCCTGCTCCCCACTACCACTTCCTGCCTAGCCTAGCCTTTGGGTTACTGCCTGCACCTCTCAGGGCTTCTGGCATTCTCCTGCATTAGACTTACTGCCTGCTGCGGCTCTCAGGGAAACAGGGGTGTTGTGCTGTGTGTGTGGGCTGCTATAGCTGTGCGCTAACTTGTATCCCAGCCTGTACCCCTCTCTTTCACTGTGTGCTCTCTGACCCTTGAGCCCTTTACCTCCCAAGCCCTCCCTCAGCCTCTGTGTGTCACTGTCAAGTCCCCCTGCCGAACCCCACGCCTTGCAACCGGGGATGCTCTTTATCAGGATACTCCTGGGACAGGGATCCCAGGGGGGGCCACCAATCTCCCACTGCATCCCTTTACCTTGTGGGCTCTCGAAGACGGCTGACAATGCAAAGCTGGCTAAAACGCAGAGATGGGTCAGAACTGCCCTGCCCGGCCAAGTCTGTGGGGATGCTGAGGAGAAACCCTCCCCCTTTACCCCTGAGGGCTCCATCCCACTAGGGCCCACTCCCCTAAGATAACTTTAAGTTGCCTCCTGGGACTGAAAAGGCTTTTCCCCAATCTCCCGACCAGCTGTCCCAACACTTAGCTTTCAGAAGACGAGCAGACAAAATCCGTCCTCGATGGAAATGAACGTGTCGGCCCCGTGGACGTCGAGACACCTCTGCGTCGGCTTCGCTGCTGTCATCACCAAATCTGGGCTCTGCACGTCCTCCCAGGACCTAGGATCACAAAACCAAAAATGTGACTATTGCCCTCCAGAAGAACAATCCCCAGGGCTCCTCGGCACCACTGGCCCAGCTCGCCTCGAATCTTCATTCGACTCCAGAGGCTGCTCGGAGGGTACCTGCAAAATGGAAAGGTACACGCTTAGCAAGCTGCTGCACACCGCTCTCTTAGGAGTCACCCCACCTAAAGGCCGACTCACCCGCTCGCCTCTATTCCTTGGCACGCCTGGGGAAGCAGCAGCACCTGCAAAGAAACAAAGCAAAAAGGCTCGCTGAGATGCCGTGAAACGGCAACCGCCCCGGTCCGACTGAAGTACGCCACAAGTGAACCTTAAGCTTGCACCCATCTGGCCTCTGGCAGCCCGGGTCAGGAGAACCGGCAAGCAGAACACCTAAAATAAAAAAGCCCCAGATGATGCTTGGAGCTGCACCGGAAATCGAGACCTGAGCAGTGACAACTGCTTCTGCCCTCCAATCTCTGCTCACCTCGCTCCACTGACCTTTACTGGAGACACGCAGCTCCACTTCCTAGAAATAAAGACAAAGAGCAGTGCTGTAACAGAGCCACCATTTACACTTCCCCTGCAAAGCCAAACAGTGACCCACCTCCTCAGGGGAAGCCCTCTCACCCTGCATGGGGCGCATCTTCATCTGAAAGAAAGTTAGGAACAAAAGTCAACGTGCTGCAGGAGAACTTAAAAGCTCCAGACCACTTGTGTCCATCTAGGCATATTCTCTACAGTCCAACTGCACCCCTCATTACAAATTTCAAGCCCCCAGCACTTGCCCTATTACTCATACACCCAGACTAAGCAGCAAGGCAGAGCAGCTCCGGGCCAAACACACACCCACACCCGTGACACAGGAGACCACAAACGAGGGAACACAACGGGGACAGAAAACTCTCGGCCACAAGAATGGCCCTGAGGACCCAGAGAACTCAGAATGAGGTGACTGAGGTAAGACCGATGGCGAGCTGGCCAGGCTCGCAGAACCCTGCAGGAAGAAGATGCCAGCAGGATGACTCATTCCAAGGAGTGCAAAGACGGATGCCCGAGAGTGCTACGGTCAGAATCACCTCCCCGTCTTTGCCTTCTGACAAGTCCTAATCCGCCAGAATGGATCGTTGCGGAGCACAGCTGTCGACACAGCTCAGAACAAGACCTGAACCGACACCGGACTGGATGCTCCTGAGGAGAGGGGCGATGCCTGTCCCAGCTCCCGAGTCAAATGCGCCGGGCCGAGGAGCGCAGATGCTAAGGCTGACACCAGGGTTTCCGAGAGGCCCCCGGAAGGGCCACGGCAAAAGCCGTGAAAGACGAGATGCCCAGAAGACACAGAAGGCACCACAGACAAGTGACACAACACACACCGGGACTGCTCTGCCCTGCACACCTCAGCATTGTGATCAAAACTGAGACTTCCCTTCGATGGGGCACAAGGGGTCACATCTTGGACATCCCTGTCTCCAAAGCTGACTCAAAAATCCCTCCCGGTGACCCCTGACCGGGCACCCTGCTTTTGATCTCTTCTGTGATCTGTAGCCCTCCACTTATCTCTGGGACATCTGGGGACGAGAATCCGTGTCAGGTACAAAGGAAGGCCGGCTCATTGTCTGGGAAATTCCTGCTGTCACCGGGCTCTTATTGTTGTCTCTTATTCTGCTACAAGAAGGAAAACCAAAAAAGCGTGAATCTTAGCAGCACATCAGCCAAAAATGGCAATTCTGCTACTCACCATCTCTTAAGAATGCCCGGGTCCTCGGGCAGCACACTTTGGCTGCGCTGCAAGGCTGACACTTGCAGAGCCAGCATCTCCATGACCTTATTGGCACTGAGCCCACCCACCACGGCCTCTATCAGCGGCGTGAGCATCCCCGGTTGCAGTGGGACAAGGGTTCCAGGATGGACATCCCCAGAGAAGCACAAACCTGTGGATTCTGCCTCCCCACTCTCACTTACTGGCTAGCCCTAGCCCAGGGTTACTGCCTGCCACTGCTCTCAGGGAAACAGGGGTGTTGTGATGACTGCTGTAAGGACTGCTATAGCTGTACTCTTAACTTATATCCCAGCCTGTACCCCTCCCTTTCACTATGTGCTCTCTCTGGCCCTTCAGTCCTTCACCTCTCAAGCCCTCCCTCAGCCTCTGTGTGTCACTGTCAAGTCCCCCTTGCTGAACCCTACACCTTGCAGCCGGGGATGCTCCTTATCCAACAGGGTCTCAGTGTCCCGCAAGCGGGACGCCATCTCCACAGTTGCTCCTACCCTACCTAAGTGTAGCCCTGAGGCTCCTACCCTAAGTGTGGCCCTGAGTCAGGGCAGAGGCTGACAGAGCCGAACTCTTTGCGGTGGCCAAGGCACGAAGCCTTACCAACCGCCGCCTCGAGGAGGGATGGACGCAATCCCCGGCTGCGGAGAGACAGGTGATCCCAGGGAGGGGTGGGGCGGGAAACCCCCTTTTTTCCCCAACCCTGCGGACCCTGCTCCCCACTACCACTTCCTGCCTAGCCTAGCCTTTGGGTTACTGCCTGCACCTCTCAGGGCTTCTGGCATTCTCCTGCATTAGACTTACTGCCTGCTGCGGCTCTCAGGGAAACAGGGGTGTTGTGCTGTGTGTGTGGGCTGCTATAGCTGTGCGCTAACTTGTATCCCAGCCTGTACCCCTCTCTTTCACTGTGTGCTCTCTGACCCTTGAGCCCTTTACCTCCCAAGCCCTCCCTCAGCCTCTGTGTGTCACTGTCAAGTCCCCCTGCCGAACCCCACGCCTTGCAACCGGGGATGCTCTTTATCAGGATACTCCTGGGACAGGGATCCCAGGGGGGGCCACCAATCTCCCACTGCATCCCTTTACCTTGTGGGCTCTCGAAGACGGCTGACAATGCAAAGCTGGCTAAAACGCAGAGATGGGTCAGAACTGCCCTGCCCGGCCAAGTCTGTGGGGATGCTGAGGAGAAACCCTCCCCCTTTACCCCTGAGGGCTCCATCCCACTAGGGCCCACTCCCCTAAGATAACTTTAAGTTGCCTCCTGGGACTGAAAAGGCTTTTCCCCAATCTCCCGACCAGCTGTCCCAACACTTAGCTTTCAGAAGACGAGCAGACAAAATCCGTCCTCGATGGAAATGAACGTGTCGGCCCCGTGGACGTCGAGACACCTCCGCGTCGGCTTCGCTGCTGTCATCACCAAATCTGGGCTCTGCACGTCCTCCCAGGACCTAGGATCACAAAACCAAAAATGTGACTATTGCCCTCCAGAAGAACAATCCCCAGGGCTCCTCGGCACCACTGGCCCAGCTCGCCTCGAATCTTCATTCGACTCCAGAGGCTGCTCGGAGGGTACCTGCAAAATGGAAAGGTACACGCTTAGCAAGCTGCTGCACACCGCTCTCTTAGGAGTCACCCCACCTAAAGGCCGACTCACCCGCTCGCCTCTATTCCTTGGCACGCCTGGGGAAGCAGCAGCACCTGCAAAGAAACAAAGCAAAAAGGCTCGCTGAGATGCCGTGAAACGGCAACCGCCCCGGTCCGACTGAAGTACGCCACAAGTGAACCTTAAGCTTGCACCCATCTGGCCTCTGGCAGCCCGGGTCAGGAGAACCGGCAAGCAGAACACCTAAAATAAAAAAGCCCCAGATGATGCTTGGAGCTGCACCGGAAATCGAGACCTGAGCAGTGACAACTGCTTCTGCCCTCCAATCTCTGCTCACCTCGCTCCACTGACCTTTACTGGAGACACGCAGCTCCACTTCCTAGAAATAAAGACAAAGAGCAGTGCTGTAACAGAGCCACCATTTACACTTCCCCTGCAAAGCCAAACAGTGACCCACCTCCTCAGGGGAAGCCCTCTCACCCTGCATGGGGCGCATCTTCATCTGAAAGAAAGTTAGGAACAAAAGTCAACGTGCTGCAGGAGAACTTAAAAGCTCCAGACCACTTGTGTCCATCTAGGCATATTCTCTACAGTCCAACTGCACCCCTCATTACAAATTTCAAGCCCCCAGCACTTGCCCTATTACTCATACACCCAGACTAAGCAGCAAGGCAGAGCAGCTCCGGGCCAAACACACACCCACACCCGTGACACAGGAGACCACAAACGAGGGAACACAACGGGGACAGAAAACTCTCGGCCACAAGAATGGCCCTGAGGACCCAGAGAACTCAGAATGAGGTGACTGAGGTAAGACCGATGGCGAGCTGGCCAGGCTCGCAGAACCCTGCAGGAAGAAGATGCCAGCAGGATGACTCATTCCAAGGAGTGCAAAGACGGATGCCCGAGAGTGCTACGGTCAGAATCACCTCCCCGTCTTTGCCTTCTGACAAGTCCTAATCCGCCAGAATGGATCGTTGCGGAGCACAGCTGTCGACACAGCTCAGAACAAGACCTGAACCGACACCGGACTGGATGCTCCTGAGGAGAGGGGCGATGCCTGTCCCAGCTCCCGAGTCAAATGCGCCGGGCCGAGGAGCGCAGATGCTAAGGCTGACACCAGGGTTTCCGAGAGGCCCCCGGAAGGGCCACGGCAAAAGCCGTGAAAGACGAGATGCCCAGAAGACACAGAAGGCACCACAGACAAGTGACACAACACACACCGGGACTGCTCTGCCCTGCACACCTCAGCATTGTGATCAAAACTGAGACTTCCCTTCGATGGGGCACAAGGGGTCACATCTTGGACATCCCTGTCTCCAAAGCTGACTCAAAAATCCCTCCCGGTGACCCCTGACCGGGCACCCTGCTTTTGATCTCTTCTGTGATCTGTAGCCCTCCACTTATCTCTGGGACATCTGGGGACGAGAATCCGTGTCAGGTACAAAGGAAGGCCGGCTCATTGTCTGGGAAATTCCTGCTGTCACCGGGCTCTTATTGTTGTCTCTTATTCTGCTACAAGAAGGAAAACCAAAAAAGCGTGAATCTTAGCAGCACATCAGCCAAAAATGGCAATTCTGCTACTCACCATCTCTTAAGAATGCCCGGGTCCTCGGGCAGCACACTTTGGCTGCGCTGCAAGGCTGACACTTGCAGAGCCAGCATCTCCATGACCTTATTGGCACTGAGCCCACCCACCACGGCCTCTATCAGCGGCGTGAGCATCCCCGGTTGCAGTGGGACAAGGGTTCCAGGATGGACATCCCCAGAGAAGCACAAACCTGTGGATTCTGCCTCCCCACTCTCACTTACTGGCTAGCCCTAGCCCAGGGTTACTGCCTGCCACTGCTCTCAGGGAAACAGGGGTGTTGTGATGACTGCTGTAAGGACTGCTATAGCTGTACTCTTAACTTATATCCCAGCCTGTACCCCTCCCTTTCACTATGTGCTCTCTCTGGCCCTTCAGTCCTTCACCTCTCAAGCCCTCCCTCAGCCTCTGTGTGTCACTGTCAAGTCCCCCTTGCTGAACCCTACACCTTGCAGCCGGGGATGCTCCTTATCCAACAGGGTCTCAGTGTCCCGCAAGCGGGACGCCATCTCCACAGTTGCTCCTACCCTACCTAAGTGTAGCCCTGAGTCAGGGCTCCTACCCTAAGTGTGGCCCTGAGTCAGGGCAGAGGCTGACAGAGCCGAACTCTTTGCGGTGGCCAAGGCACGAAGCCTTACCAACCGCCGCCTCGAGGAGGGATGGACGCAATCCCCGGCTGCGGAGAGACAGGTGATCCCAGGGAGGGGTGGGGCGGGAAACCCCCTTTTTTCCCCAACCCTGCGGACCCTGCTCCCCACTACCACTTCCTGCCTAGCCTAGCCTTTGGGTTACTGCCTGCACCTCTCAGGGCTTCTGGCATTCTCCTGCATTAGACTTACTGCCTGCTGCTGCTCTCAGGGAAACAGGGGTGTTGTGCTGTGTGTGTGGGCTGCTATAGCTGTGCGCTAACTTGTATCCCAGCCTGTACCCCTCTCTTTCACTGTGTGCTCTCTGACCCTTGAGCCCTTTACCTCCCAAGCCCTCCCTCAGCCTCTGTGTGTCACTGTCAAGTCCCCCTGCCGAACCCCACGCCTTGCAACCGGGGATGCTCTTTATCAGGATACTCCTGGGACAGGGATCCCAGGGGGGGCCACCAATCTCCCACTGCATCCCTTTACCTTGTGGGCTCTCGAAGACGGCTGACAATGCAAAGCTGGCTAAAACGCAGAGATGGGTCAGAACTGCCCTGCCCGGCCAAGTCTGTGGGGATGCTGAGGAGAAACCCTCCCCCTTTACCCCTGAGGGCTCCATCCCACTAGGGCCCACTCCCCTAAGATAACTTTAAGTTGCCTCCTGGGACTGAAAAGGCTTTTCCCCAATCTCCCGACCAGCTGTCCCAACACTTAGCTTTCAGAAGACGAGCAGACAAAATCCGTCCTCGATGGAAATGAACGTGTCGGCCCCGTGGACGTCGAGACACCTCCGCGTCGGCTTCGCTGCTGTCATCACCAAATCTGGGCTCTGCACGTCCTCCCAGGACCTAGGATCACAAAACCAAAAATGTGACTATTGCCCTCCAGAAGAACAATCCCCAGGGCTCCTCGGCACCACTGGCCCAGCTCGCCTCGAATCTTCATTCGACTCCAGAGGCTGCTCGGAGGGTACCTGCAAAATGGAAAGGTACACGCTTAGCAAGCTGCTGCACACCGCTCTCTTAGGAGTCACCCCACCTAAAGGCCGACTCACCCGCTCGCCTCTATTCCTTGGCACGCCTGGGGAAGCAGCAGCACCTGCAAAGAAACAAAGCAAAAAGGCTCGCTGAGATGCCGTGAAACGGCAACCGCCCCGGTCCGACTGAAGTACGCCACAAGTGAACCTTAAGCTTGCACCCATCTGGCCTCTGGCAGCCCGGGTCAGGAGAACCGGCAAGCAGAACACCTAAAATAAAAAAGCCCCAGATGATGCTTGGAGCTGCACCGGAAATCGAGACCTGAGCAGTGACAACTGCTTCTGCCCTCCAATCTCTGCTCACCTCGCTCCACTGACCTTTACTGGAGACACGCAGCTCCACTTCCTAGAAATAAAGACAAAGAGCAGTGCTGTAACAGAGCCACCATTTACACTTCCCCTGCAAAGCCAAACAGTGACCCACCTCCTCAGGGGAAGCCCTCTCACCCTGCATGGGGCGCATCTTCATCTGAAAGAAAGTTAGGAACAAAAGTCAACGTGCTGCAGGAGAACTTAAAAGCTCCAGACCACTTGTGTCCATCTAGGCATATTCTCTACAGTCCAACTGCACCCCTCATTACAAATTTCAAGCCCCCAGCACTTGCCCTATTACTCATACACCCAGACTAAGCAGCAAGGCAGAGCAGCTCCGGGCCAAACACACACCCACACCCGTGACACAGGAGACCACAAACGAGGGAACACAACGGGGACAGAAAACTCTCGGCCACAAGAATGGCCCTGAGGACCCAGAGAACTCAGAATGAGGTGACTGAGGTAAGACCGATGGCGAGCTGGCCAGGCTCGCAGAACCCTGCAGGAAGAAGATGCCAGCAGGATGACTCATTCCAAGGAGTGCAAAGACGGATGCCCGAGAGTGCTACGGTCAGAATCACCTCCCCGTCTTTGCCTTCTGACAAGTCCTAATCCGCCAGAATGGATCGTTGCGGAGCACAGCTGTCGACACAGCTCAGAACAAGACCTGAACCGACACCGGACTGGATGCTCCTGAGGAGAGGGGCGATGCCTGTCCCAGCTCCCGAGTCAAAGGCGCCGGGCCGAGGAGCGCAGATGCTAAGACTGACGCCGGGGTTTCCGAGAGGCCCCCGGAAGGGCCACGGCAAAAGCCGTGAAAGACGAGATGCCCAGAAGACACAGAAGGCACCACAGACAAGTGACACAACACACACCGGGACTGCTCTGCCCTGCACACCTCAGCATTGTGATCAAAACTGAGACTTCCCTTCGATGGGGCACAAGGGGTCACATCTTGGACACCCCTGTCTCCAAAGCTGACTCAAAAATCCCTACCGGTGACCCGTGACCCAGCACCCTGCTTTCATCCCCTCTGTGTTGTAGCCCTCCACTTATGTCTGAGACATCTGGGTATTAGAATCCACATCGGGTTTAAAGGAAGGCCGGCTCTCCTTCTGGAAAATTCCTGCGGTCACCGGGCTGCTGTCTCTTTGTCTGGTTCCACAAAGAAAGCCAAACATCAAAGCAGGATCTTAGCTGATCTGTTGTCCAGCCTGTGACAGGGTCTCGGTGCAATACCAGTGGGCTGCCTAAAACACACAAACAGTAATGGATGCTGAGAGTTGCACCAGAAACCCCACCACCCCGACCACACCAAAATAGAAGTTTTTAGAAAGCATTCCCAAAAAAATTGCACCAAAAATAGGCAACTCAAATTATTTACAATGAAGCTACCAAAAAAATTAACTCCCTGTCCAATCCTCTTTAAAAATGTCATATATGTGCCCAGAGTTCCCCAAACATATAAAAACCCGCTTCTAACCCATTAAAAAGCAAAAAAACCAATGAACTTTTAACTACATAAATTCTTTAACCTAATACACCAAAACCACAACAACTTAAATCCTTTTGACAACACTAATACTAAGCTAATCCCATGACTACATACGAAATCGAAACCTTTTTCTTTTACAAACAGAACGAAAAAATACAATTTTTAGCTGTAATATAAAACGTAGGAAAACCTAATTAAAAATAAAATTAAAAAATCCTATTACAACTAACCCAAACCCCAAGCATTCCAAACCAATATTTTAAGCGTGAAAAAACCCCCAACGTCTAAAATCACTACTACACAAACGCCCTGTATCCACCACACCACCAATATCCCATACAACAAATAAATTACTCTCTTCATACAGTACACCCATGTAAAAAAATTGTTAATCTCCCTAAAATCTTTAAAATAATCACAAATAAACACAAAAATAAAAATGCTCATTTCATTTAATAACAAAAAACCCAAAACAAACACAAACTAAAAAACGCCACCATACAAGCACCAGCAAACAAACCACACTGCAATCTTTTCACTAGCAATTCTTATCACATCGTAAAACTAGAACAAAAATAAAAAACAAGCATATAGAATACCACACAACCAATCACAAAAACTAGCAAAAAAGATAAACCAGCTTACTAAACTCAAAACTGTACAACTGACCCTAAACATGGCTAAAGAAAAATAATCAAAGCTCTATCTCTACACTAACACAAAAATACTAACCAATGCTCTAAAAAATTCACTTCAAAAAACCAAACTAATGAACAACATGAAAAAACCTGAACTACGGAAATAGACATCACTACCCCAAAAAACTACCTAAAATACCCTACCATATCAATAGCCACGTTGCCAAAAATAAAACTAACTAAAAACACCAAGACAAACAAATCAAACTACAAAAATAAAAATATCACAAATAAATTAACAATACCAAGAAATTATTCCTCAAACCATCAGAACAAAAAAACCATCTCTAAATACACACAAAACCAAAAGATCAATTTAACCATAAATAGTATCTTCCAGATTATCCGTAACTATAAAACACACACTGCAATCAAACAAGACAAATAAATAAACCTCTGTAACATAATAAGCAACAATCCAATTATAGATATTAGGAAACCCTCACAGGTTAACTACAGAACACTACCTCAAACCCACCAAAACAAACAATACGTACACACCATGACAAAAGCCACCACCAAACAAAGAAAAACCTCCCCTAAACCTCCTGGTGCAGCCAGTTACACCATCATAAACCTCAGAAAACACAGCCTTTAAAATATAATACCCCACCCAAAAAAATATTCAACAACAAAACTCAATTCCTAACAATAAAGGAACAGACCATATCCCTTATTATACATCTACAAACAAAATAAAACTACACTGGAAGTGTGGGAGTCCAAGGCATTCCTTTGGATACCCTGGGCAAACAGAAACTTGTACAGGGGGATCAGGGATCTGTACAGGGTGGTTGCAGACCCTGGCAAAGAGCACAGACAGGCAAGGACCTTGACTTAGTCCATGCAAGAGACTTGCAACATTAAGAAAGGAATTGCAAGCCACAAAGGGTGGTAAAAAGTAGTATTAGTCTCACATTTGGGATTTCTAGAATAGGAGTGAATAGAGACAAGATGGAGGATTCTGGGCAGTGCCCTGGGGTCTTCTCCTTCTTTGACTCCATCTTCTGCAGTGACGGTGGCACCAATTAGCTTTAGAGGGATTGGGTTAGTGTAGAAGAACTCTGTTTAGTATAGAGTGTAGATATTGGTTTGTAATTGTAAATAATCTGTACATAATTATCTGTATAAAAGATGATGAGCCTTTGTCGGAGGAGGAGTCATTACCTGTTGCTTGTGCTGTTCAGACCTTGGCAGGGTACAAAGGAAAAGGAATAAGATAAGATAAAATAAGAAAGGGAAACAACCTTGAAAAAGAACATCTGAAGACTCCGTTTTGTTTCTGCGTTCGGCTTGGGGCTTTTAAGAGGGCAGAAGATAAAAACAACTCTCATCTCGGGTGTCCAGAGAACCCGAGATAGAAGTTATTAAAAACCACCTGAAAACCACTGAACAGAAAAAAACTTCAAAAATTTAAAACATTCATCTAACAAAACACCCACACTGCCACGAGCCTCACATACACGCTCCCATACAATAGACAAAACCAAAACCCCAATAACACATATTAGAAGGCTAAGAGATAAAGCTGCGTAAATTAATTGTACCTCAAATACAAACAAATCCATCTATAAAGTCATCTTCACTCAAAAACTAAATTACACATAATAAATAAAACAAACAAACAAACAAACCCCAAAACACTAGATACCACCAAAGAATGAAATAGGGAATAAAAACCACATATAAATACCACTACCACTCTCTATATTTAACTCTATCTATATATAAATGTACACATAACTCAAATACATTAATTTGAGCATTGAGATGGCAACACAAAAAAAAACCCTAAACGTCTGAAAATGATATCAGAATACTACAGCCTCTGTCATCTTCCCTTAATTCTTTATCAAGCATTCTACCTAACACCAAAAAAAAAAAAAAAAAAAAAAAATTCGTTCTTTACTTTTTCGAACTAACTTCTCATTGATTACCCAAAACGAAAACTTTTGCCAGACCTGTTTCTTCCTCTAAAACTATTGAACTCGAAACCGCTGGCAGGCAGGGCAGCCCCGTGCCAGGACACCCCCGCGCCCCGCAGCTCCGTCACCCAGCGCCCCTCGCCGGGACTCCCTGCGGGGCTGGCGCCGCTCCACGGTGCGGGGGGACTGGAGAGACCACGCGAGTCCCGGCAGCGGCGGCGCTCTGCGCCCGGGGCGGCCCCGCGCTGCCGGCTCCGGACAGAGCGGGGCTCCCGCCGCTAAAGCCGCTCCTCCCCGGGAGGCTGGGCCGGCTCCGCACGGGGAGTCCCGGCGGCCCCGCGGCAGCGGCGGCCCCGCGGCAGCGGCGGCCCCGCGGCAGCGGCGGCCCCGCGGCAGCGGCGGCCCCGCGGCAGCGGCGGCCCCGCGGCAGCGGCGGCCCCGCGGCAGCGGCGGCCCCGCGGCAGCGGCGGCCCCGCGCCCAGAGCGGCCGGGACAGGCAGAGAGCCCCGTGCTGCGGCTGCCGCCTGAAACTGAGAAAACAGCAGGCGTTCACCTCATCTTAAACCAGCACAATGGCAAATAAATGTATTCTCCCCCTCAATTTAGCCCACCACAAAAACAGAAAAGGAGGCGTTTCCCTCAAATTAATTCTCTTAAGTGATAAGGAAAGGGATATTTTCACCTCTTTTTACAGACAAAAGCAGGACAAAAGCAGAAGAGGAGTTCCTTCCCTCTATTTAAAGTTCTTTTCTTCCCATAACCCCCCCCTTTTTTTTTTCTTTTTTTTTTTTTTTTCCTGGGGGGATGAGGGAGGGATTAGCAAAATGAAGTTAAAAAGGTAAAGGAGAAAAAAATCCCCCAAAACACCCACACCGGCTCACCTGCTGCTGCCCAGCACAAAGGTTCGTCCCTCGGCACCTCCTTCAAGCAAAGCCCCACATCCAAGCACATCCACGTGCTCCCCCGGACCCAAATTCATTCCGTGAGACACCCCGGAGAGCGCAGCACAAACCCCACTCCTCCAGCAGCTCCATACCAAAGTGAACTGAGGGAAAGGCTCTTAAAGCAGTCCCGGCAGGAGCTGCACCCTCATTATCCTTCACAGCTCACACCTGTGGACTGCCCTGCCCCCTCATCATCCTAACAGCTCACACCTGTGGGCTGCTGCTACTCAGTGTGAGGGCAGGGCATGGGAAGAGGGGACTTGCTTCTCATTCCCTGCACACCTCCTGGTCTGCAGCTGACACACTGCAGCAGCAGGCTTCCCTTGTTAGGGATAAGGACCCCTCTTCTGCAAGTGCCGAAGGCTGGAATTGAGATTCCACCTCCAAAATCCCACATGCCTGAGGTTCATAACTCCTAAGGAAATTCCCCAGCAATCATTAGCCTTCATTTACAATTTTGCCTTTGGAATCACTACTAACTTGTCTTTCTGTGGAGGTGTTTCAAACATTCATAGAGAGTTCAGGAGCTGGGTTGGCTTGTTTCTGATTTAACTGACAAGCCCAGGCTAAATCCAAATGCCCAGAATGACAGGGAAACATGGAGACAGTTTATAAATACTCCCCTTCCTTGCAATTTAGTCCTTCATTGCACATCTCCGGAGAAGATGTATTCCATCCTTTCCTCCCAACAGCACTTCTCCAGCACAAATGCCACTTCTCAGACACGACACAAACAGGAATCTACTACGGGGAGGACGGGGGCGGGCGGGGCGGGCTGAGCGGGGGGGAGCCGGGGCCGGAGAGAACGGGGCCGGAGTCAGGGCGGAGCCGAGGCCGGGGGGCCGGGCCGGGGCTGGGTCGGAATGGGGCCGGGGGGAGCCGGGAGCGATCTCAGGGAAGCCACCAAGTTCCCACTGTCTCCTTTTTCCTGCTAAGTACCTGGGAGTCAGCGCAGTGATCTAAGGATGAAGAGGAGCTTGGGATGATATTAAAAGACTTGGAGATACCATTTTTCAGAAGGATGTGAGTCTGAACATTTGTCCATTATCGGGTGCTTTTGTCCATCTCATGTGTTTTCTATTTTTAATGGCTGTTTAAGTTCTAAGACAATACGTTGAAAATGAAAAAGGTTCTGTGTCAGATCACAGTGCTGAGTTTGGCAGAGCGGCTGAAGTGTTTGTGCGAGCAGGGGAGGGAACGAACCAATCAGCTCAGGCAGGGTGAGGCATATCTGCTTCTGGTTCCAGAAGCTTTTGACTTGTGGAAAGTTTAAAGCCTGTGGCCGTAATTAGCAGTAATAATGGTGCCTTCTTTTATCTCTCAAGGTCACTGGCAAGCACGGAACAAGAACTAACCCAGAACTTCCTGGGGCCCTGGCAGAGAGAGAAGCAGCAAATGGTGTTGAGAGAATTTCAGAGTACATGTGAGATCCTGGTTTTCTTGACAGCTTAAGAAATTATTTCTTACTCACATAGGATAACCAGCCCCAGGACTCCCCAAACCCCTCCGCTCCCCATGATGCCAGGGAATCTTTTTTCCAGCGTAGGCAGAGAATTCTTTATGAGAAAACTCAAAACTGAAGGATGCAGGATCTGAGGGGAGAGGAAAGATTCTGGTATAAATTGAAAATGCCTTGGGAAAAATAAACATTTCTTCCTGATATTTAATCAAAACTTGCTTCCCTTCATCCTAAGGCCGTTCCCCTTGTCCATAGCCGTGTGTCCTTGTGAGAAATCCCTCTCCCTTAGGCCACGAGCGGCTTGTACAGACCACCCCAAAGATGTGTTCCAGGGGCTCTCGGGGGCACACGGCCCCTTTCCCGGCCTTGTCCTCAGCGCTTTCCCCGGGAACCCCCGATTCCCGGGGCACAGCGGCATCGTGTCCCACCAGCCCGCCGGGGGAGCAGCAGCTTGTTATAAATGCGTATTTTGGAGTTGGCTTTTTGCATATAACAAGCAGATTGCTTTATGTATAATATGGGAAAGTTATATTGCATTTTTTTTTTTTTTTTTATTAATAGAATTTAAAAATTTGTGATAGATAAATATTCTTAGATTGTAACAAAGTAGAGATGGGAGTGTTGTTTTTTTTAATTCCTCAAAGAGACAGAAGACAGGAGGGCCATCTGGAATCCCTGAAGATAAGGAACAACTGAGCCCTGTTGAAGAAGAAAGATTTACTACCTCTATCTAGACTTAGCAAGGCCACATAGAAAAACTACATAATTAAGGGAAGTCTTGAAACCAAAAATGAATATTTGAATCATGTATTAGCTCATTTAAATATGTAACACAGAAGTCCTTAAAAACAAAGGATCTGAAAAAAAGACGGTGTGCTGATGTTGTTGGAATCAGCACCTCTGCCGAAAAGAGCTTTGGTTTTTTTTATCCTTTATTGTCTATTTTTATTCTATTTTTATTAGTTTTATAAGTTTTTATTAAACTTATAAATTAATATAAAAAGGTGAAACGTCGTTTTTCACAAGCTGAACAGCTGAACTCGGGCATTTTCGGCTCTTCGGCTATGCTCGGCTATTACCGGATGCAGTCGTTCAGATTCGGCTCTTCGGGGAAGCTCGGCTCTGTTCGGCTGTTCCCGGAACACCTCGGCTATTTCCGGATGCAGTCGTTCAGATTCGGCTCTTCGGGGAAGCTCGGCTCTGTTCGGCTGTTCCCGGCACACCTCGGCTATTTCCGGATGCCGTCGTTCAGATTCGGCTCTTCGGGGAAGCTCGGCTTTGTTCGGCTATGCTCGGCTATTTCCGGATGCAGTCGTTCAGATTCGGCTCTTCGGGGAAGCTCGGCTCTGTTCGGCTGTTCCCGGAACACCTCGGCTATTTCCGGATGCAGTCGTTCAGATTCGGCTCTTCGGGGAAGCTCGGCTATGCTCGGCTGTTCCCGGCACACCTCGGCTATTTCCGGATACAGTCGTTCAGATTCGGCTCTTCGGGGAAGCTCGGCTCTGTTCGGCTGCGCTCGGAGCCGCTCGCTGCGCTGGGCTCCGCCCAGCTCAGCTCGGCTCGGCTCCCTGAGGGGCGGGGCCGCGCGGGAAAGCGGCGCCGCCGGTTCGCGTTAACCCCGCAGAGCGCGGTTTGCTCGGTGTTTCCCTGCTGGCCAGGCTGCCAGCCATCGCACGGACACGGACGGGAGCGGGGGGCGGGCAGGAGCTCGTTAGGCAGTGAGCGCACTCGCGCTAATTAATGGGCACAAGAGCAGGCGGCTGGTTCGGCTGAGCTCGGTTCGGCAGAAGTCGGCACCGGTCGCTGCGTTCGGCCGAACTCGCAAACCCCCCCCAAACCCCTCCCCCCAAACCTCCCCCCCAAAAAAACCCCCAAAAAATCTCTAAAAAACCCAAAAAAATCCCTAAAAAAAGCCCCAAAAAACCCTAAAAAATCCCCAAAAATGCCCCCAAAAGTCCCTAAAAAAACCCCAAAAAATCCCAAAAAACCCCCAAAAAATCCCTAAAAACAACCCCCCAAAAATAAAAAAAAAACAAAAAAATCCCTAAAAAAACCCCAAAAAACCCAAAAAAAAATCCCTAAAAAGAACCCCAACCCCCCCAAATTCCTAAAAAAACCCCTAAAAATCCCAAAAAACCCCCCTAAAAAACCTCCCCAAAATCCCAAAAAACCTCAAAAAAACCCCAAAATCTCTCTCTTTCCCGCCCCCCCCCCCCCCCAGGAGCCGGGCTGTGGCCACACCCCTCTGCACCTGGCAGTCGAGGCTCAGAGCCCAAAACCCCCCCAAAAACCCTCCAAAAATCCCAAAAAAAACAAAAAAAACCCCTAAAAAACCCCAAAAAATCCCAACCCCCCCAAAAAAAACCCAAAAAAACTCCCCCAAAATCCCTAAAAAACACCCCAAAAACCAAAAAAAATCCCCAAAAACCCCCAAGAAATCCCTTAAAAAACCCAAAAAAACCCCAAACCTCCCCCCAAAATCCTAAAAAAAACTCAAAAAATCCCCCCAAAAACCCCCCAAATCTCTGTTTTCCCCCACCAGGAGCCGGGCAGCAGCTGCACCCCCCTGCACCTGGCAGTCGAGGCTCAGAGCCCAAAACCCCCTAAAAACCCTTCCCCCAAAAACCCCAAAAAATCCCTAAAAAACCCCAAAAATGCCCCCCAAAAAACCCCAAAAAATCCCTAAAAAACCCCCCAAAATAAAAAATAAAAAACCCAAAAAATCCCTTAAAAAACCCAAAAAATCCCTAACCCCCCCCCAAAAAAAATCCCAAAAAAACCCCCAAAAAATCCCTAACAATCCCCAAAAATCCTCAAAAAACCCCCCAAAAATCCCAAAAAATCCCTAAAAAACACACCAAAACGCCCCCCAAAAACCCAAAATCTCTCTGCTTCCCCCCCACAGGAGCCGGGCTACAGCCGCACCCCCCTGCACCTGGCCGTGGAGGCTCAGAGCCAAACCCCCCACAAAAAAAAACCCTAAAAATTCCCCAAAAAACCCCAAAACCCCCCCAAAAAACCCCACAACTCCCAAAAAACCTCAGAGAACACCCAAAACCCCTTAAAAAAAAAATCGATCAAGGCTGGCGAATCGAGCGCCGAGCTATCGATCCAGGTTGGCCAATCGAGCGACGAGCAATCGACCAAGGATTCAAAATCGAGCTCCGAGCAATCGATCAAGGCCGACCAATCGAGCGCCGAGCAATCGATCAAGGCTGATAAATCGAGCGCCGAGCGACCGATCAAGGATGGCCAATCGAACGCCGAGCAATCGATCGAGTCTGATCAATCGAGCGCCGAGCGATCGATCAAGGCTGATCAATTGAGCGCCGAGCGATCGATCAAGGCTGATCAATCGAGCGCCGAGCAATTGATCAAGGCCGGCCAAACGAGCGCCGAGCAATCAATCAAGGCCGGCCAATCGAGCGCCGAGCAATCGATCAAGGGTGGTCAATCGAGCGCCGAGCAATCGATCAAGGATTATCGATCGAGCGCCGAGCAATCGATCAAGGATTGCCAATCGAGCGCCGAGCAATCGATCAAGGATTATCGATCGAGCCCCGAGCAATCGATCAAGGATGGCCAGTCGAGCACCGAGCACTCGGTCAAGGTTTATCAATCGAGCGCCGAGCAATCGATTAAGGATGGCCAATCAAGCGCCGAGCAATCGATCGAGGATTAGCAATCAATCAAGGCTGGCCAATTAAGCGCCGAGCAAATTGTCAAGGATGGGCAATCAAGCGCAGAGCAATGGATTGGGGAGGGGCAATCGAGTGCAGAGTGATGGATCGGGGAGGGGCACTGAGGGTGACAAAAATTGACAGGGGGGTGGGGGAGGGAGGGGGCATGGGATTTTTGGGGGAATTTGGGGATTTTGGGGGGGGGGGCGGGTGTCAGAGTTCCAAAATTTCCACCCCCAAAAAAAAGGCGAAATCCCCCCAAAAATAACGAGGAAATTTTATTTATTTGTTTTTTTATTTATTTTTGTACTGCACCGCCCCTCCCCCCATTCTCCTCCCCCTTCCCTCCCCCCCCTCCCAAAAAAGAGGGGAGGGGTCCGGGGTGGGGGAGGGGCTCAGAGGCAATGCTGGTGGTGGGGGCACGGCCCCAGGTGGATCCTGGGGGGGGTTGGGGTCGTCCCAGGCTGGGATGGACCGGGACTGACCAGTTGGAACTGGTTTGAACTGGGATGGACTGGGACTGGTGGGACCAACTGGTTTAAACCGGTTTGACCCAGTCTGGGCCGGTCTGAGCCGGGGGCTCTGGGGGGGGGTCCAAGGCCGCTCGTGGCGTTTTGGGGGTTTTTTTGGTTTTGTTTCAAAAGCTGCAAAAATCAGCTTGGGGGGGAGGTGGGGGGGCGGGGCCGGAGCACCTTGGGGGGACAGGTGAGGGGAGAGTTGAGGGACAGGTGAGGGCACAGGTGTGCCAGGTCAGCC
This sequence comes from Phylloscopus trochilus trochilus, assembly GCA_016584745.2. Classification (NCBI taxonomy): domain Eukaryota; kingdom Metazoa; phylum Chordata; class Aves; order Passeriformes; family Phylloscopidae; genus Phylloscopus; species Phylloscopus trochilus. The sequence continues at coordinate 95,320 of WQNJ02000023.1, forward strand.
CACATCTCTCAGGTGAAGTGATGGTGATGGACAGGTAAGGGGACAGGGGGCTCAGGTGAGGCTCAGGTAAGGGCACAGGTGTGCCAGGTGAGCTCACATCTCTCAGGTGGGGTGACGGTGATGCTCTGCGCCGTGAACTCCTCGTCGAAGTAGTGCGTGTCCACCTCCAACGTCACCTGCAGCCGGAAGGGCGGCACCAGCTGGGGGGGGAGGGGAGGGGACACTCACAGGTGCGTCCAGGTGGGGTTACCAGGTGAGCCCAGGTGTGACACACACACACAGAGGTGTGCCGAGGTGTGACACACACACACACAGGTGAGCCCAGGTGTGACACACACGCACACACGGCCGGGGGGGCGTGGCCAGCTCACCTTTCTCTGCACCACGTCCTGCCAGTCGATGCCGGCGAAGTAGCGATGCTGCATCACCTCCCGGGTGTCACCGGGGCCGCCGCCCAGCCTGCACAGGTGAGCACAGGTGAGCACAGGCAATGGGGACAGGTGAGCACAGGTGTGTGCCACTTGTCTCCATGTGTGTCCAGGTGTGTGTGAGTATACATGGGTAGCCCAGGTGTGTCCCAGGCGTGTCCCAGGTGTGTGTGGGTGTGCCCAGGTGTGCCCAGGTGTGTGTGGGTGTATCCCAGGTGTATCCAGGTGTACACAGGTGTGCCCAGGTGTATCCCAGGTGTATCCCAGGTGTGCCCAGGTGTGCCCAGGTGTGTGTGGGTGTATCCCAGGTGTGCCCAGGTGGCTGGGGCACTGCTTGACGTTTCCAAGACAGCGGTAAAAAGGGCGGGAAAAAAAGATACGAAAGACCCACAAGCTCACAGTCCGGGGCTGCCGCGCGCATCGGGGTGAGCAGAGGGGGAGCGCTGCAATACCGCTCTCTGTCCACACGGTGGCAGCACTATCCCCGATCTCAGCCCTGGGTCGGGGACAGGCAGAGAGCGGAGGCAAAAAAGGCGTCCAAAAATCCCCTTCCAAACATTCTCTAAATTAAATGCCACAAAAGTCTCCCAACCACAACCACAAAAACCCTGTCACCAATGAAATTCAAACCAAAAAAAGTCTTTATTTTAGGTTATATTTCCAAATTTTTAATCTTTTTTTTATTTTTATATTGGTATTTATCATTACAATTTATCTTTTATATTCCTATCTATATTATATCTCATATATTATATGCAACATGTAATATGATATATTGTCTTTATATAATTGATAATATTTTTTCATTTTATATTTCTATTTTTAGAATTTATATTGTTCCATTTCTGTATTTTTTTTAAATTTGTGTTTATGTTATTTTAAATTTATTTATGATATTTTAAATGATATGAATTCATTAACCTAACACAGCAGAAGGACAATTAATTACAATTAAAATGGCGTGGTTTTCCAAGGGGTAAAGATTTCATTTTCATTAAAATAATATTGGCATATTTTCTCTTTTCATGTCTTTTCGGGAGGTGGGCTGTTTTTCGGGGGATTTGCTTTGGGGTGTTTTAGTTTGCTTTGGTATGGATTTCTCTGTTAGTAAACAATGAGGTTGGGAGAGTTACAACATAAAATGCCTACCTGGTTTTACGGCTGTCTCTGAAATCCACCTCGACACCAAGTTACTGCTGGTGATGCTGGACGTGGGTAGGATGAGCCCTGCTCTTGGGGGTTCCAAAGAAAAACACGGCACCGCCCGCGTTCAGGTTTTTTAATGGAGCAGAAAAGGCAGAGGTTTTGCTGCCTGCACTCTCAACCCGATCCCGACGTCCCGTGGCCATGGGTGTCGTTCTTCAGCTCCTTTCCTGCCAACAGCCAAACTTCCAGACACTCAGGGCAAGAAAGAGTAATGGGGAAAAAAAAATAAAGGAAGAAAGGAAACATGAAAAAATAAAATAAAATAGAAATAAAAATTTAAAAATAAAATAAATTTGAAAGCAATAAAAATATAGTAAAAAATATATAAAAAATAAGATAAATAAAATAAAAAAATTAAAAATACAAAACTAAAACAAAGCAAGTAAAAATAAGATATAAAATTAAAAAATTAAAGATATTAAAAATAAAATTAAAAAAGAAAAGGAATTTAAAAATAAAAAGCTAAAATAAAAATAAAATTAGAGGGAATAAAACATAAAAACATTTTAAAAAATACAGAATAAGAAAGAAAATAACATGAAGAAATAAAACACAATAAAATCAAGATATAGCATTAAAAAAACCCATAATCAAAAAAGCAATAAATAAAAAATAAAATAAACATTACATAGAATAAAAGACAAAATTAAACAAATGCAGCTCTCCCCTCATGCCATTGCCTAACACAGCTCCTGGATTCTGCAGGGGTAGGGAAAACAAACCCTGTGCTTCCCAGCAAGTAAAGCTTTCTAGGCAATCCCCAGTTTTGCTTGGAAACAAATTCTGTTTGAGTGGAAAGCTCACTTTGGATGAGCATCCAAATGTGCCAAGCCAGGAAAGAACCACCCCATTGTGTCCAAGGAACAGCAATTAGGCCGTTTAGGATTTAAGTTTTTATGGGATTTTAATGGGATAGGTAAAAATGCAGTACATATAACTTTACAGAGAGATGAATTATGGCAAAAAAAAAAAAAATCCACTTAGCAAGTTGGCTGGTGCTGAACAATTGGGGTTTACCAACAGGAATTTGGTAAATGTCCTTGGAAATGTGCCCTACGACGCAGCAAAACTCCAACTAGGACGGAAAACTGGCATTTGCAAACATCCCCCAAACCACCCCATATATTTTTTGTATATAAAACAAAAACTTAACAAAACCAATACTCTTAAAAATCCTTTCACTAAACACATAAAAGATCCTACAAAAATAACTAGTAATATAAAGTCATGCAATTAATACTTTAAAATATTATGGATCTACTTACTCGAAAAAAAAACCCCAAATCTTTTTATCTCCTTTTAAAACTCTTAAAAAAACCCTTGTTCTTTTATTATTTGAGAATTTGACTTCTACGATGAACCTGAAAGAACTGGATTTCCTTCAGCACTGGATGGTGCTTCTCTTGTAATTATGATCTGATCAGTATAACCAAGGGAAACATTAAAGAAAAAAGAGGTTAATGCACATTGTCTGTTTGGTAGGGTATTGTATTTTAATTTGTATTTTATTATAATAGATATTTAAAATATATACATTTCCATATATAATATATATTTAAATACATAATATATATATTTATTTATATAAAATTATTAATTATTTATTAATCATCTCTTAAATAGCAACCAATTTATAATATTTGAACAACAATTAATAATTAAAGGGGTAGGGTTAACTATGCACAACCTGGAAAAAAGAAAACAGTCCCAAGTGAGACAGTCACTAATAGGGATACTTATTACAAACAAAAGATGATTCCACTTGTTCTTCAACCCTATACTTGAAGCTTTGCTTTAGCTTGTTCACAAAAGACTGAAGTCCTGTAAGAAACAGGTGCTTGATCAGAAATGTTGAAGGCAAGACCTTAGAACACTTGGCAGAACATCATCCTTGTGTCAGCTCATGAGCCCTTCAAACTTTCTTCCCCCTCCTGTGCTCAACTAGAGCAGAGAAAAACCAATGAATGGTTTTTTCATGCACGCCTGGCTCTTAACCAGTAGAAAACTGGTTACTACACAAGGATATCAGCCCCTTCACTGAATTCTTCAACATTGGCAAGTGCTCCTCACCAGTGCTCTTTGTGATGATAACTGCTTCTGCTGCTTAATTTTATATGCTTTTAACTCGGCACCTTTTTCTTCAAGCATTTTATCGTATTCATTCTCTGTTAAAAAAAAAACCAAACCAACAACAAACTCAGAACATGTGACTAAATGTTGCAGCTATAGATCTATCCAGTCTTAAATCATCATTTTTTTCAAACCAGGCTCTTCAGAACATTCAGAAAGCACCACGAACAAACACTGATGCTTCTACAGAAACTGTAAAACAGAAAATGCTCGATGCAGTATTATTTTGTGGACAGGCAGAGAGTGCTTTACTTCTGTGTGCTCAGCACCTAAGAGGGAGCTGTGCTATTTTGATTAATGGCCTCTGCTAAAGATAATGCAAAAGAGAGTAATAGAAAGGTAACCTAAAATGTGTCAGGCTAAACTGCTGAAGCCACTAATCTCAGAGAAAGAGGCCAAACTGATACTGAAAAATACTGCATTCAGATGGTTATCAGAGGAAGCCTGAATAAAAAAAAAAAAAAAAAAAAAAATCCTAGAGGTTTAGATAAATGGAATTTATCTGCCCATAGGCATACTTTCAAAATCTTCGAACTGATTTGATTTTAGGTGATGAAAAGTCAAGCGTGTGTTCAGCTTCTGTTTCCCAGATTCAGGCCTTTTTCTGGTTTGGAAAGATCAGTAACACCGAATCCCACATCCCAAATCCCAGCAATGGGTAAAATCTCTTACCTTGTGCTGCTTTTCCAGAAGTGCCACCATTTCAGTGATCTCGTGGTGACATCTGACATCAGCTTCTCTCTGGATCGTTGTTGCTTCATCATAAAGCAACCTCATCTCTTCCACCTGCTAGTAACAGATTGCATTTCATTCATAAACACACCAACATGTATATTTGTGTATATATATATAAATATTAAAGTATATATAAAAATAGCATATATATCATTATATATAATTATATACAATTACATCTATTTTACATCATTATTTGTTATTATATATTATTATTTAATTATAAACTTATCTATAATATAAATAAATATAGATACAATATATAATATTTATATATATACTTATATAATACATAAATACAAAAACATATATTTTTAATATATATATTTTTCATCTTATTTTAATTTCTTCTTCCCCCTGTGGGTGCAAAGAATGCAGTCCCACTTGGCCTTCATTTGCTTTTAAGATCCTTTTCAAATCCGACATCTTTTATGCAGATTGTTAAAATGGGCACTGTTAAAAGGTTAATTACATGGGCACTGTTAAAAGGTACATCCATGGCAGGCAACTTCCCCTTGAACCAAAAGGCAGTTTCAAGCTCTGTGCCCTAACGTGTCTTAGCATTGCCATCAAAAAATGTGTGGGCAGAAAAATACTAATATGGGAGCAGTTATAACAAAATTTAGCCGACTTTACACCAAGGGTAGAATTTCTCTGAATTATATCTTGAAAGAAGGAATTTTTAACTGGGTTTTTATTTTCAAAGACACATTCAAATATTCAACTTAAGCACCTTATGTGCTAAAGCTTTGCTCACAGGCATAGACCAGAAGTTCCATTTCTGTTGATGAGACCGAAATGTAAGAGGAAGGACTCTGGGCAATAAAGCTTCATAAAAACATCTTAAATTAAAAAAAAAAAAAAAAGCAACTCAAATTATAGAAACAATTAACACCTCTCACCTCCTCATGAAGTTTATTTTCATTCACTTTTCTTGTTTCTATGTCTTTTTGATAGATATCAACTGCTTCCTTATGTTACTTGTTCATATTTTCCATCTCTAATTGCAATTGATTCACCTTTTGAAAGTGCAGAATTGCTGCTGATATTTGTTTAGGAATTAGTATGACAATGATTTCTTTTCACCTCTTATTTTTGAGCAGAAACACACTGTTACTTTTCAGGTATGTGATTAAAGCCTTTTCTATTTAGAAGTTCAGGGGGGTTTTTTTGAATAAAGAATTGAACTTTGGCCTGAAGTGGGTTAGAAAATACTCAGAGAAACAATGGCAACAGCACAGTGGAGAAAACTGCCCTAAGCAGTCACCCTGAATGCTGGGAATTCCTCAGAAAAAACCAAAATACAGATGGAGATTTTATTCCCTCTCTTGTAAATCTGTATAAGATTTTGTGGTAGATTTTCCTGCCAGCCGTGCACTTTGATTCCAGTTTTTCCTTTTAAGCTTCTTATATGAATATTCTCACTTCTTTCTTCAAGTGCAGTACCCAAGGCTGGACACAATATTCCCATCAGAGGGACTGTGACTGCAAAATACATTTAAAGAACAGCCTGAAGAGAATAATACATGTATGTCCTTTAAATGTTTGCCTGTTACAATGGGGCTACTGAAACCTGTTTAGTGCACCACCAACAAAAGGAAAAAAAAATAAAGGAACTGATTAGAAACATAATTAATTGTGATGTGGAGTCCCTCTCTTTTTAATCCAATGATTAAAAATGGAAGCATCTTCTAAAAACTATGAGCTCATCCCAGACCCAAAAACCACTTCAGAATGTATTTAGCAAGTGTTATCATGGTTACACTTAAAACCACTCACCTCATCTTCTATGTGATGGTATTTAAACTTACCTTCCCTTCATAAAGACTGGTTTTCTTGCTCTCTGCAGTAATTTTCTTTTTCAGCACCTTATTCTGTTGAAATAAAACAAAACAAGCACTGTACCTTAATAAGTGAATAGAACTACGTGATGGTTTCACTGAGTCAGAAATGTCAGAACCTTCAACATTCCAGCTTTCATCAAGCAAATAACTCTCCACTGCACAGTTCCAAAACAATTCTGCAGACAAAAAAATACCCAACTAATTACTGTGATGATACTGCTTCTTCAGGACCTTCATGAGAAAGGCTCCTCCTGAGCAACAACAGGGAGTAACAAAGGAGGTGCAGAATGGGAATTGAAACTAAGATGCTGCTGACAGAAGGCGTGAAGAGGTCATGACAGGAAACAGGATTTATCCATTTCTGCAGTGACGTTACTACCATTTGTCCTGGTGCAGAATTATTTTCTACTAGTGGTGACTGAGATAGGTCCTTATTGCAAGTACATAATTCATACTGTGTACTAAATGAAAAAAAATAGAAGTTTATTAAAGAGATTATTTTTGGAATTGCTTTCTTTCAAATTAAGGCTAATGTAATAGATCAAGTGATTCCAAAGATGACTCTTGAATTTGCTCACAGTTAGGGTAAGAGAGGCAAATTAAAATTACATAGGTGCATCTAAATATATCATGGCAGATGAAAATGGCTGAAAAGTCATCCCAAAATACCAGGTGTTTATGTATTTGTGACTTTAAAAATCTCTACACACCTCCTGCTGCAACTCTTCAATGCATTTGGTTTTATTTTCCACCTGTTTCTTTAAATCATTCATCTGAAAGAGAGATTTCAAGCATGACTTAGTAAGTCCTAAAAATGACTCCCTGTGTCAGTAATCCCTGTCAACATTCTCAAAACATCCACGTGCACCAGTCTGGTTTATTCCAGTGGGACTGAAGCACAAGCTGGTGTGTTGGAATGATTGGAGTTTTAGCCAAGATGCTCATTAATAGCAGTGAACCAGGTCCTTCGTGGCTATAGAGTTAAGAAAGAGAAAAAAAAACCCCACCAAAATCCAGTATCTTTACAATTTAAAAAACAGACTTTTATGAAGTTCCCTACAGTTCCTGAAAAAAAATTCCCAGTTATTTTCTAGACTCTTCAATTGCTTTTCCTTGCTTGAAATTTCATTTTCAATACTCTTAACCTGGAATTAAAACTAAATCTTTGACTTTTACACTGAAATTTTGAAATCCATTCTAATGCTAAAAACCCCAGGTTGCTTTGAAACTACAGAAAGAAAGTAAAAAATATTTGAACCGATTTAAGCTAAAACTCACATTACACAGAAAAAGTTAATGCAGACCCCATCCATCACTCAGTGGGTATACGAAATAAAACCAGAAAAAGCAGGTTTTCTGTTTGCCTGAAATAAACCAAATCTTTAATATGAAACTTCCAAGCAAAGAGTAGACATCCCAGTGATTGGGATTTGTCTTAGGGCTCAGCACCTGGACACAAAATGTCACAACTGGCAGCAGCTGTGAAAGAAGAGTCTGTCAGAGATCGCATCCCCCAGGCAGAGCTTTGCAGGAAAAATCCCAACATTTTACATTTGATGTCAGATATTTTCCTGAGACGTGACATACGTTTCCCACTCTTTCATTCAGTTTACTTTTCATATTTTCACCCGTCTTTGCCATTTGCTCCTTCAGAGACACTCTTCCTAAGAAAACCTGCACTTACCTGCCTTTCTGACACAAGCCCCATTGTCCAGCAATGCCTCCAAATCTCTTTTTTTCTTCTTTAACACACTACAACCTAAATTTAAAATTAATAAAATGTTAATTAACCTTTTTTAATATTTTGGTTTTCTTGCTAGATATTACTTTTTTTTTATGAGAAAACCTTCAAACTTGACACTTTTTACTATAATTATTTTTAAAAAACAATCCCAGAACCCCAAAAACCCCCAAAACTGCCCCAAACCATCGCAGAAACCCCCAAACCATCCCCCAAACCCACCCCAACAATCCCCAATACCCCCCCGCGGAACCCCCAAACCCCCGAACCATCCCCAACACGCCCCCCCAAACATGCCCGCGCCCAAACCGCCCCAAAAGCCCCGCGAGACCCAAAACCCCATTGAACCGCTCCCCCAAACTGCCCAAAGTTCCCCAAATCCTATAAAGCCCCCCAAATCCCCCCGAACCCCCCCAGCCCCTGCCCGCGATACCCGCAGGCTGAATTTCCGGCCCCGCAGCGCCGTCACCGTCACCGTCACCGTCACCGTCAGCAGCAGCGCGGGGCCGGCACCCCGGGACCCCTCGGGACCCTGCAAAAACCGCCGGAGACACCAACCCCCCCCTCCCCCCCCGCCCCGGAGACCCCAAAATCCCCCCGAGCCCACCCGGAAGCAGCGGCAGCCGGCGGGATTTCCCCCGAGAGCAGCGAGGTGCGGCGGAGCGGCTCCGACGGGACCCCCGCACCCGACACGCGACCGGAGCGGCCCGGAAGTGAGCAGAGACACGTGGCTCAGAGCAGCCCGGGGGGTTACCATGGAAACGAGAGACGCAGCGGCCCGGAAGTTACCATAGAGACGAGGCCTAGAGCGGCCCGGCAGTTACCATGGAAACGAGAGACGCAGCGGCCCGGCAGTTACCATGGAGACGATGCCTGGAGCGGCGTCTTTTTTTCGGTATATTAAAAAAACTTAACAAAACAAAACCAATACTCTTTAAAAATCCTTTCACTAAACACAAAAAAGAGCCTACAAAAAAGTCACTAGTAACAGAAAGTCATGCAACTCACACTTTTAAAAAATTACAATGGCCGAGCAAGCCACCTTGAGAAGGCTGTCACATGACTTCCGCCCTCACTCGCCGCCAGCTTAGTTGTGGTTGAAGCCGCTTCCGTTTGAGCCGCCATCTTTTTTGTGGTAGCGCTGTGTCTCCCCGGCTCCAGACAGAAGTGCCTGACTAAATCGACTGCCGGAACCCCTCGGGGGCACTGCTGAGCCTCCAGCTCGTGCCCGCGCACCTGGAAACCCCCCAGAAAAATCACTCTCGGCCGGTGCTGTGGTGGGGTTTTTGCGCAGGCAGCTGGCTAGATGCCACCAGGGTCCTTGCTTTTTCCCGCCCTTTTTGCCGCCTAGTTTGGAATTTTGGGCCGTAGCAGCGCCCACAAGCTCACAGTCCGGGGCTGCCACGCGCATCGGGGTGGGCTGAGGGGGGGCGCTGCAGTACCGCGCTCTGTCCACACGGTGGCAGCACCGCGCCAGAGCTCAGCCAGGGGCTGTCACACGCCTTGGGGACGGGCACGGGGGAGCGCTGCAGTACCGCGCTCCGTCCACACGGTGGCAGCACCGAGCCCGATCACAGCCATCGGCTGTCACACACTGAATGAAAGCAAAATGTGTTTCCTTTGCAAACCTTATTAGAGAATTGTCATGCTTTCCTCCCCCCACTTGGCATTTCAGCCAGCCATTTGAGATTTGGTAGCTTCTGTTATAAAGGCAACTCGGTTTGAGTTTGCTTATTGTTGGCTCACACATTTCATGGGCTAAAACGCTAAAATACTGGGTCAGGGAGAAAAAGCGAGCATTTCCATCCATGACATCTTAATTGAGACTTATTTAAAGCTGTTATAAAGCACAGAAAGAAATGGTCCAAAAGGCTTGTTGCAAACCTGCTTCATGCTTCAGAGGGGCTCAAGCTACATTGCAATTGTCTGTACTTCTGCAGCATTCATTTTTCTTGGAGAGGGGGATGAGTGTCAGTTCTAAGCACCTCCTTTCCAAATACAGCAAAATGCTTCTCAAAGCACTTTGATCAGGCAATTATTTTTCCCCAGCCTGCTGCTGCCAAGAAAGGAGCCCCTCCTTGCAATGCCGGAGACCTGGATGTCTTCAACTGAGAACTGAGACCAAAATAGGGCAGCAGACAGAATACACTTAATTGGCCCTCATTTCCTTCCCAAGTCCTGAGCTCAAGCCAAGGCAAGACTGACAGCTGTGACCCTTCAAACAGGCAGCTGTCCCCAAAATACAAGTAAGAGCTACAAGTAGGATCTGCTTAGGGCAGTGTCTGCGGCTGGCAGGCCAGGGAGGGAGCACAGAGACAGCCAAGGCCTGGGGGCATGGGATGGAGCTCAGTGCCCCAAACCAGCTGCCATTCTCCTGGCCATCCAAAGAGCTCCCTTGCTGGGGCTAACCACAGTGCCCCTGTCCCTGACCTGGGGGACAGTTTCACAACCTCCCTGCCCACAAAGGGAAACAAAGCACATTTAAACAGCTCCTGTCAGGGCTGGGGTGGGGAATCACCTGTTTGCTATTCCCAGCCACATTCATTGCCTGCCATTCATTGCCTGCCACATTCACACCACAGGTGCTGTGTGGTGCCATGGGATCTTTCCAGCATTGCTCAATAACTGGGCATGCTGTTGGTTTTTAAGGAGGATGTCGAGTTAGCCTCTCATACCTCAGTGAGCAGCCTCAGAGGCAGCTGCTGCAGCCCTTCAGGGTGTGTGCCCCACAACAAGTGTGTGCAGACTGTGCCACAGCAAAGGGCCATCTGGGATATGTATAAAGCTCCTTACAATCCAGGGACTCTTCAGTAGCACTGGAGAAGGCCAGGGATGGGGAGTCCTTTGAGAAATTTGGAGTCAGCATCAAACCCAACACACTGAGTCCCCCTCCTGCTCCCTGTCCCCACAGCTGGTCTGCCTGCTTATCTCACTCCAAGGTCTTGCTAAAGCCATTACAAAACCAAAAACAGTCAGCTGCACAACCTGTGCCAGGAACATGGGGCTGCCAACCCACACAGCCTCCCCTGCTTCCCTCCCTAGGAGCTGGGGCTGCAGATGGCCATGCAAATCCAGCCTGTAGATGTGGGTGTCTGTGCAGGGCTTATTCCATCCTGGGCCTTTTTTTTTTTTTTTTTTTCCTGGATGTTTATGCAGTGACTTCCAGTGTTTATTCGTAGCTTGTATAACAACAATACAGCAGTTTACTAGGCTGCTCCCAAATATTTGACCTACAAAATGATGAGTCTGATTCGAAGACCAAGCTGAGCTCAGCCAAGTCATAAAATGCTGTCTCACATTACTACTTTCAGCCCTTAAAGCCCAAACCCACAGCTGTGTCAGGTCCAAGCCTTTCTCTAAAGGGTAACTGCACTGGCCTGTATTTTCCTACACACCCCCCAGAGACCATTAACATGGTGCTGCTGGTTTAATTGCCTCAAAGGCTCCTGGACATTCAAAATCACTGAGCTGTAAATCCCTCCTTTCTCAAATCCAGCTTGCCAAATCTCTTTGTGCCTTGCAAAGCCAATGCCCACCTGCCCACAGGTGCTTCCCAGGCCTCCGCAGTCCCACCAGAGCCAGGCACACTGCAGGAGAAGGTACCTAAGGGCCAGGGCCAGGCTGCCAAAACCTCTGCAGAAGGTATTGCTCTGACAACATGCTGACCCTGGGGCATTTTCAGATGGCAGCTCTGGGTATCCACAGTACCAGGGCAAGTCAGCTGATAGCTGCTGCTTTGAGTTTTACTTGCAACAATTTTTGGAGAAGGGAGAATGACTCAGGGGGTTGACTGTTGTTCTGGCAGTGGCAACCACATAATGACCATCTGAAAATGGGGAGAAATGAGATGGGGCCTGATCCAAAGCCTTTCCTGTTACTTCAGGGAGAACAAGTTACTACATGAATAACAATTGGGGCAACAACGTGACATTCTAGAGAAGCCTCTTGAAAGGAAAACAAGTTTTAATTTCAGAGGCTTTCTTCAACATCAAGTTGTCTTCTTTTTGGAAACTTCTTTCCCCAGTCAGACCAGGAGAATATTCAATCATTGCATAATGGAATTTCAATTCAAATACAGATCTAAAAGTTCAAGTACTAAATTACATACTTGGCCTTTTCACATTAATTAATCCAAATGAATAGAGTAACACACTGGCTTTCACTGGAGAACATCTTTGTGCTAGCGAGAACAGTTAATTAGAGCTGGCACAAACACCTTCTATATCCAGCATGAATAATAATATTCCCAGAACAAATTTTCTCAGCAAACTTGAGGAGACAGCCAATTCTTCATTCTTCAGCCCGCCCACTTCTTCAAAGATTTTAGGAAGAGAGAAGGAGTTAATTGGTATTTGATGAGCAGCCCCTCTGCTCTTCCTGCCCCATGTACCAGCTCCAGCCTCTCCCCTGATGTGAGCTGCCAGCAGCAGAGGTGCCCAAGCCTGTACGATCAGTCCTGGTGCCAAGGCTGCCTTGCTCGTTGTGTCACCTCTGCAGCATCCTCCTGCTGCCTCCAGCAGCACATCAGTCACAGATAGGCCAGTGACAGAGAGGCTCAGGGCAGGAGCTGAGGCTCTGGGATGTGCTGCACCACTCGGGTCTGCTCTGGATCTTCCCCTGAACCGGGGCCTGTGGGGAGAGCTCTGCTGTGTGAGAGCCACCTGTGAGCCGTGAGCACCCCTTGGGAAAGGGAACAATGTGTGAAGGGACATGATGGGGAGGGTCACAGTGATCAGCTGAAACTGCTGTGGAGGTACCTCCAACCTAAAGCAAGAGGTTTTCCTTTCATTTAATAGAGACCAAAAATAGCAGCCACGCAGGGATGCCCATTTCTGCTCAGCACCCACCTCCTTACCCACAGACACAGCAAGTCAGAGCCAGCTGTGCTCCTGAGGAAGCAGAGAAACACGACAAGGGCTCGTGTACACAGAGGCCAGGAAAAGCAGCAGCCAGTGTCACCCTGTCCTAAAGTCAGTCTTGTGTTAAAAAATGCCACTCATAGAAGTATCTGACACACAAGGGTGTTCACATTGTCCAACTTAAGAGACTCAGGTATGCAGGAATTCTTCAACTGAGCAGCCAAAGGCATCCTCTAGAGGTGTCCTTATCCTCCAGAAACAAAGACTCCTAAATTAAGTATGACAAGTTGGATGGTCCAAATGTTGCTTCAAGCTCCAGTTCCCTTCCCAGTCTCCTAGGGCCCCGCTGGCAAGTAAGGCTGGACAGTGTTTTGTAGACATTTTGGTCAACATAAATGTTTCTTTTAACACAAAATGAACAGTGTTTCATTTATTCGTATGTTACTCCACCATTTTAATTCAGTGGTTTTGGATAAAAATTGTTTTGAAACAAGAAACAATAATTTAATTACCTAAATGTTAAAACAAATACTTTCGCTTAATATCAGGAAGCTTCCACCCCTTTTTATGCTATGACTTTTTTTTTTTTTTTTTTTTTTTCTAGCTGGAAATATTCACTAAAGCTCAACCCATATGTGTTAGAGACTCTGTTCCCTCACACTCTGCTTTTTGTTCATTTAATCCAGAAAACATTCCCTGCAATGGAGCTGCAGCACCTGAATGATTTCACTGGGACATCAGGAACTGTACTTGCCAAAAGAGCAAGAAACAGGCACTTACCTGCGACCTGGGAAGCTATTTTTGTTGATCACATAGCTGTCCAAACAAGCCTTTTCCCACAGTAGTTGTTCTTAGAGCATTCCAGGTAGAATTCAGAACGAGAGCAGCAAAATGCTTTGGGAACAACTTGCACATCCCAAGGCACATACATGAGCATGTACAGGAGAGAGAACAGGCTTTCAGTAGCTTGGAATCACAATACACCAGAGAGGCTGTTGTATTCCTGTTGGGCTCCTTTCTGGAGCACCTACGTGGTCCATCATGGCCTGAATACTCCTTGTCCCAAGGCTGCAGAGATCCCAAAGGGCTGCACATCATGGGATGGGGTTAGATTGTAAATGCAACTGCAGAGAGCTTGTAACAGATAAAAAAGTCATTTATGTTTTACAGCAGACACTGAGGTACTGCTCCTCAACTGCTAATAGGTTTCCAGCAGTTTTATTAAAAAAACCAAACCAAACCAAAACAAAAACCCAAAAATAACCAAACAAAACCCACAAAAAAACACCCCAGAGCTTGGAAGTGGATGCTCCTAGAGTTAGACCAACTTTGACTTACTGTGCACTGTCTGGCAGAGCTAAACAACTGCCTGAGCCATGCTGCAATATGCAAGCATTAGAAAGTAAATTATATTAGATGCCAGCCATTATCACAGTGACCCATATTTTAGGGTTTCAACTGCATCTCTGCCAGTCTTCCTAAAGCAGGTTTTATTGCCAAGCTTTTATCTGTGCCACTGTTCAATCAAATAAAGCAGCCTTCTGCCAGAGTGTGAGCAAGATTAGGAAGTAGAACTGACTTAAGTTCTCCTAAGAGCAAGGGGCAACAAATACAACCTCAGAAAATGAAAACCTGAACCAAGAGGGAAATTTTGAAAACGCAAATTTTCACAAGCTGGTTTTCTTTGCAGCGGACAAGTCTCAGTTGGCTGACTCACTGCTGACTGGATTTACTGAAATGCATCAATCACATTCTTAATATCAGCATTTCAGCCCTCAAAAGGTATGTCTGAAAGGTTCAGGTTCCCCACAGAGTGGTGCAGAGTTGCTTCCTCAGCCCAGAGCTGATGGAAGAAGAGGGCAGTCAGGCAGAGCTTTTGGCAAACACAGTTACTGTCAGGTGCAGCTCCCTTCAGAACCCCAGTGATGGAAAAAGCACCCATACACTGAAGAGTTAAATGCAAAATGCAGCAAAAATGTCTGTAACAAGTAAAACATGAACTTCCTCCCTGATCTGGTCCCTTGACCAGAGACTAACTGTGGAAAGAGTCAAGCTCAAGAAAAATATTCTGACACTTCTCTACCAGAAAGATGAAATGGGGAGAAAGCCTGAGAGGGCACCAAGGGACCCCCTTTATCGTGTGTAGTGAGGAAAGGAAAAACCCTAAAGCTGGCCCTGCAGAGCCAGCCAGAAGGAAACTGCAGGCTTAGGTGTCACATGGGACACATTTCTGTGTAGAAATCCAGCAGCTGGAGAAACAAGGCTGAGCACAAAGATCCAATGCCCATGAGCCACCCATGCAGCAGAGATAGCTGGCTGCTTCACAGATGTCAGCCGGGCAACTTCCCCACACAGGCTGCCCTTGGGTGTCCCAGGGATGTGCAAGGAGAGGGGAAGGGCCTCCAGAGCCTGCAGGCATGGGCAGCTCCCCAGTGGGTCAGCCACATCCTCACAGCTCTCCCATCACCTTGGGAAAGGCCTCCCCACTGCAGCATCCTCCCACTGCCCAGCTCCTGCACCCCACGGGGCTGGACCCTCAGCTGCTGCCTCCCATCAGCACCAGCTCTGTGGAGGGCACGTGCTCCTCGTTCCCAACAAACACACACGTCACAGGTCAGAGGTAAAAGACTTTATTATCCCATGGGTTTTTCCTACGAAGTAAGATTCCCACCAGACAAAATATACAAAGCATCTTAATGTTTTCTTTCTAGACAAGGCATTCTCATCCTATGGAGCAGTGACCACGTTAGGTACCCCAAAAGAACCAAGGTTTGTCCTTACAGCTGCGGGATTGCACAGTTAGCACATCCAATGACCAGTTACATCATGCAGTACCAGAGGGGAGGGCAAGAGGCCTGGATGGTCACCTGAGAGCAGAGGCTCAGGCTTCTAGAAATGAAGAGGAACACAGGGCTTAAATTTACCAGTTACTTCCATTAAGTGAACCAATTCTCTGACCCGCTTCTTGTCGTCCTCTTGGCAATTAAAGGCTGGGGCTAGCAGCAAGTTATTGCTGGGAAAACACAATGCTAGAAAGTAAATACCCATCTGGCAGTGGGAAACTTTCCACACCAACCTGCAGGAAGTGCACGTAATTCTTCACTTTACATCAAGCCTAAAGCAGAATTAAACCAAAGTATCCTCCTCTACTTGACAGAAATTAATGTTTATAACTATGTTTATATAAAATGATAAATACTCAGCCTCTAAGGACATACTGATTCCTATTGCATTATATGATTATCCTGAGATCCTGTTTTGTTTTCACATAATTAACTCATAGAATTAACACCCAAAAGTGTAAAATATATTAACTTTGCTTTTTGGTTCTGCTGAGTTAATGATTGTACTTGCATTTACTTTATCCTTCCTCTTCCAAAACAACAAGCTCATTTCAACAGATGGTGAACAAGTCCAGATTTGCTGGAAACCAATTAGCACGAATGTGCCAAGTTGAAACTCACCCCATTCTTTCAAGCCAAAAAACTGCCTGCATTTCAAGAACCTCATTAGTTTTAACTACATTTATGGAACAGAGGGAAGAATATTTAATTACTCGGCAATTCTTCTGTCTGATGATCAATAGAAATGCAGTTTTGTTCAAACAATTTCTCTGCAGTATATTGATCAGCTGAATCTTGCCTTGTATCAGTATCTGAACTCCACTGGTGCCTGCAGATAATGTGATACACAGCTGGATTACAGTGATTACTATCAAAACAGCTTTCACTGGAGGAGTTACACAAGAATACACACTGTTAAAAGATTTGAAAAACCTGCTCCTTCACTTCCACTGCCTGGCTCCTTCACTGCCAGGAACTAGCAGTTCTGCTGCTGACACCACCTTCCCTCTGCTGAGCTCTCAAACTGCCCTGTCTGTAGCCTCACAACTATTCCTTTCCTAAGTGCACTGGTTTAGGTCATTACATCAGCATCAAAATGGAAATCCTCCTCTTGTGCATACACCCTCTGTCCCAGTGCCAAGGCAGCCTCAAACCAATATCCCAGCCTGAAATTGCTCAGCCAGGAAAAGAGCACCTATTTCCAGCATTCCTATTTCTCAGTCATCCCTTCTACCCAAACCTGTTCCCAAAAGAGATTTCCATCCTGTGGTGTGGAAGAAGCTGCATCTACCCCCAGTTATCTTTGAGCACTGTGTAAATTTAAGCCCAGCAAATGTCTTGGGTAGGTAGTGGGGAAGAAAAGGCCACAAAGGCCACAGAGGTTAGAGCTGCACAAGCCGGGGGGAGTATAAAAAGTAGCCAGATTACCATGTCTAAAGAGAGGGCTGAGAGCATGTGTGTGCATGTGTGTGCAAGCAAAGCCAAGGAAGGTTACATCTGGAGAGTGGCTTCATGACTTTTGGCAGATAACAGTTTCGACCACAAAAGTGTTTTCAAAGTGACGAATACGATGACAGTTTCCAACCTCACGTCGACTGATGCCTAAAGTGATTGAAAGAGAGGAGAGAGGTGAATCAACAAATGACAATCTGTAAGAACCAAAGCAGGGAGGGGAAGGAAAGCAGATGAGATGCAACTTCTGAACACTGAAATGTGGGGACAACACAGGCCGTATGGAAAGCAGCGTTATCTGGTCTTTGGAAGAATTAACAATCTTCTCTAGGATATGGTCCTGCAGTAAGAGCTGCCATGGGCTGAAGGAGTCACCTGGAAACAGCTGGTTTCAGCTGACAGCATCTCAGTGTTATCTCAGGGACCACAAAGCCTCAAGAAATCAGCAGAAGTCACGGGCTGGTACAGAGCATAGCCCTGGATGCAGCCAAGAGGTGTTTAAAATAGCCACTTCCTCAGTGGCTGTTTGTATCCCTGCGTGCCTGATCCTGCTGTGGCCCCAGCCTTGGGTAATGCTTCCCCTTGGGTAAAACTTCCCCATGCTCTTCAAATGCACATTCTGAGCTCTGGGCAGCTCTGCTGGCAGCTCCTCCCCACTTACAGCAAACTCACGGGGCCCCAATGACAAGCAGGACCGTGCCAGGGCCCCATGGGAGCACCAACAGTGTATGCCAGCAGCTCCTCCACATCAGTGCAGCTCCCACTGGGAGAGCACCATCAGCTGCAGGGACCTCTGCACCCTGCAGCCTCCCCAGAGACCCAAACCCAACTGACTGTAGGACCACGTTCCAGGTGAGCCTTTAAGTATAGCTTGAAAGCAAATCAATACAAACACTGCTATTAAAGAGTATTTTGCAGCAATGTTACCACTTCAATATAAGGTACATATTGCTGATTTCCATGAAATCATTTTTACACACTGCAATGTTCCCTCTTCACAGCATTTCCATACTACTAGGAACTTAATTAATTAAAGGCAATTTGCAGATCTAATCTGTTCTGAATAGCTGCCACTGAATCAGGTGCCTTCATTAGGGAAATCTTCCAAACAGTTCCCAACAGCACTGCTATTAGTTCAGTCCCAGGAGCCCATGTGTAAATGAACTGCTGGCTCCTGCAACCATTTTTGCAAAGTTTCTATCAGGCTGGTGGACGACACAAACACAGCAGTCAGCACCCACTTGCAGCAGCATCCTGAAGCTGGGTTTTGATCAACTGGATGGGAGATACCCCCAGGGAAACCCCAGAGGGAAACCCCAGAGGGGAACCCTGCTCTGGCCATGAAGAGGCCAGCATGGCTGTACCAGGCACAGCAGGGACGTGATGGGGGGTGAGGAGATGGGAGGAACACGGGGCAGGGCTGTGATGGGTGAGGAGGATGAGGCAGGGCTGTGATGGATGAGGAGGACGGGGCAGGGCTGTGAGGACGGGGCAGGGCTGTGAGGTCGGGGCAGGGCTGTGATGGGTGAGGAGGACAGGGCAGGGCTGTGAGGACAGGGCAGGGCTGTGATGGGTGAGGAGGACAGGGCAGGGCTGTGAGGACAGGGCAGGGCTGTGATGGGTGAGGAGGACAGGACAGGCTGTGATGGGTAAGGAGGACGGGGCAGGGCTGTGAGGACAGGGCAGGGCTGTGATGGGTGAGGAGGACAGGACAGGCTGTGATGGATGAGGAGGACAGGGCAGGGCTGTGAGGACAGGGCAGGGCTGTGAGGACGGGGCAGGGCTGTGAGGACGGGGCAGGGCTGTGATGGATGAGGAGGACAGGACAGGCTGTGATGGATGAGGAGGACAGGGCAGGGCTGTGAGGACAGGGCAGGGCTGTGAGGACGGGGCAGGGCTGTGATGGATGAGGAGGACAGGGCAGGGCTGTGAGGACAGGGCAGGGCTGTGAGGACAGGGCAGGGCTGTGAGGACGGGGCAGGGCTGTGATGGATGAGGAGGACAGGACAGGCTGCGATGGATGAGGAGGACAGGGCAGGGCTGTGAGGACGGGGCAGGGCTGTGAGGACGGGGCAGGGCTCTCACGTCGGCGGGCGCCGCGCCGCCGCAGCCGGTAGGTCTCCTTGCCGCTGCACAGGCGGTAGATGAAGGAGCCCAGCTGCTCCATGTCACTGACGTGCTCCGTGGCGATCATCTCCTCCTGGATTATGTACGTCTGAGGCAGGTATGTCCCTTTCTGTAACAACAGAGTTTCCACCAAAATAAGGCACAGACACTGCCACAGTCTCCCCCCTGAATGCAATTGTTTCACGCAGAGCACCACAGGCAACCAAGCTGCAGAAAATTCAGTCACTGTTGGAAGGTTCGAGCTCCACTTAGTGAGGCCAGTTAACATGTGTCCTTGTCCTTGCAGGAATCTGTCCCTTGCTACTAGCACAGTGCACACAAACCAGATCAGATCCAAAAATGGAATGTTCACATAAGGGGTGAAGTCAGTGTAGGATCAACCCTGTTATAAACTGACCCAAATTTTAGAGCAGGATGCCCAAAACTGTAACTCTGAGAGTACAACAAACCCATCTGGAGTGAAATAAAAGATCACCCAGAATTCCAGGAACTCCACCAAAATATGCATTCCACATTTACTTCAAAAGGCTAAACCCAAAACCACCAGCCCAGCTCAGATGCCAACATTCCCCTCTCCTCTCTGGTCCATTCAGCACAGCCACAATGATGTCCTGCCCTTACTGCCCATGGGAATGGGGACTAGAGATGGGCCATGGGCACCACATTCAGAGAACTGAGCTCTCCACACACCTTCATTGCCCCAGGAACCTCTGGGGCAGTGACAACCCTGCTGTTGGGGTAGAGGCCACTATGAAGACTGGAGTGATGAGTGAGGTGTCTTGGCAGAAAGCTGCCAGGGGATGGAAAAAATGGGGTTTCTCTGTGCCCCCCCCAGAGATGAAGGTCTCATCTGTGACCTTCTGTGGGAAAGAGTTCAGCTCAGCACTGGAGACTCTCTGCAAGCTCATTCCCAGGTGCTCGGGGCATCCTTCATGTTTGGACATCGCTGTAGCAATGAACAGCTGTGGGACAAGTGCAGCTTGGGTTGGGGGGCACTTGTGAGTAGATGCTAACTAGATCATGAAGCAAGGAATCACCTCTGGTCCTTTTTCCTTAAGAAGAGTCAAAGAAATAAAAGAACTGTCAGACCCTGGGGCCAAGGTAAGCATAATCAAGGTGAAAAGCAGGCAATAGCAGCACCATTTCAAATGTCACCTCTTCTGTTTCCCAGGACTGGTTATCTCCACAGAGGCATACCTGGAAACACACTACCTTAACTCAGTGCTGTGCTGCCGGGCTGGCACAGCCAGGTGGATCAATAAGGCTATCCTCTAACAGTGCAGGATTGGACAATTAGTGCCAGTTTGTACTGCACTAACACAACAGTTCTGCAAGAAATTCCATTATTGATTCTCAGGGGGAGAAGGCAGGGGGGCCGTGAGACACGAGCAGCTCCTGGCAGGGGCTGTCATGGTGACAGCCAGGGCTGGGGCTCAGGATGTGCTCTCCTTGGCCTGGAGGAGAAGGCTCAGAGAGACAGACACGAGCACACAAGTGTTTCTTCACCATCTCAGACTGAAATAGCTGTGGCAGGTGAAGGGGGAATCACCACTCCTCCATCACAGGACTGTGCCACAAGGACAATACCTTCAAGTCTCTGCCAAGAACTTTCAGCAAGCTAAAGCTCTGAGCATCTTGTGCTCTGCAAGAGATGTGGACCATCCATCATTTAACTGGGTCACTTCCAGTCTCCTGCTGCTGCATGGGGGGAGCATCCCTCCATCCTTTTATGTCAGACACTGATGCAGGCCTGGTCACTGAACTGGCACACCTGTACAGAATAAAGCCTGAAAGAAGCAGGGACAGGGCACGTGGCAGCCACTCTGCAAAGGGGCACTCTGGCACCAGGCTGGCCGGGAAGACAGAGCAAAGGAGGTTCCCCAACTCCCTGTGCTGCCCCAATCTGCTGGAGCAAACCACTGGTGTTATTTGCTGGACTGTGATTTGATTCTAGAAACAGGACTGCAGTCACTGAACAGGTCCAAAACTAAAACTTTCTGCTGGGAATTAAGTCTCATTCATTAAGGACTTGACTGCATTCAGAGATGCAGAGAAGGCAAAAGTCTCCAAGTCCAAGGACCAATAAAGCTCACCCAGAAACCAAAAAGCAGCACTTTTGAGCAGTGGGGAAAGTCATAAGGTCATAAAGATCCTCCCTGCAGCAGGAAGAAGCTTGAGCTTTCTGCCTGACCAGCGAGGCATGGTCCTCTGACCTACATGGAGCCACGAAGATCACAGGATCACAGCTAATTCAGCTGGGGAAGGACCTCAGGACTTTATCCCATCTGGTCTTGAAAAACTTCAAGAATTTCAAGGAGGCAGCACAACCTTCCTGGGCACCCTGTTCCACTGCTTCACTGTCCTTGTAGTCAAAAACTTTTTCTGAGCCCAAAGCCAAGCTAACCACTTTAAAACAATGACTCTAAGGTACAGGTTAAAGCCTCCACAGACAGACTGGACACTACTGGACACCCATCTCAATAATCAGGAGGTCATTTAAGCCCACACCTGCTTTGGACTCTTCAAGCACATAAGACCACTTTAATTGTATTGTTATCCCTTTTTTAAATTCAATGACAATGCATAATTTTCACTGACTGTGAGTTTATGTATGTTATTTTAGGATGTGACCAGCACTCCCAATCTCTCAGTTGTTTTCTCTCAGCTTGTGCAATCCTGCCTTTTCCATTTCCCTCTGCCCCAGGGACTGGTCACCTGCCACAGTCAGAAGCTGTGACAGGTCTGGAGGAAGCTGTAAGTAAATGTGTGTTGTACCCCAGCGGGGCTCCCAGCACATTTGCCAAACAGTCACAGTGCATGGAATTGTGAGGACTGCTTGGAAACAAACTGGGGGTGTGACAGGGACTGGAGATCAGGCATCTCTCCAGGCATAACTGTTTGTCTCTAAGCTTAACTGCTGCAAAGTTCACCACACTGCACATAGCAGGAAGGGAGCAAAGGGAATTTAAGAGAGTAAAAGTCAGATTGTCTTTTTTTCCCCTTTCTTTTAAACAGACCCTCACAGGAATGACAAAAGACGTAGGCTCAGTGCCTTGATTTACCTGCAGAAGACTGAGACAGATAGGTACTTTTTGCAGTCTGAAAAATCCTGTGCTTTTTTCCTGCTGAGAAGATTAAATAGTATTCTATTTTAAGATGGCTTCTTTCAGCAGCACAGGCTTCTGAACTGAACAAAATCGCTGGTACTAAACCCAATTAATGCTGGCTGTGAGCACAACTGCATGAGCCCAAGCCTGGTGCTGCAGCCCAGCAGGGAGGAGCAGCAGAGATTCCCCCCACGAAGGTGAATGCTGAAGGCCTGTTCCTCCCCAAGGGACACTGAGAGCTCTGCAATTGGCAAACCACAGTGCAAACCACAGGAGGGTGGAAGGAAGGAATTTTTTTCTTTTTTCCCTTAATTCCTACAATCAGTAAACACCAGAGGGAAGGAATCTGCTGCTTCTCTGTGTCTCCCTGGTCAGGCTGATCATCATGACAGCCTTACTGTGCTGTCTGCACAATCCCTATTTCAGCTAAACCTGCTGAAGCCTTCACTCCACACGAAGACTCAGGGCCAAGGCTTACTTCCCCAGATGTGGGAAATACTGAAAGCAAAAGAAGATTTTTAGGAGCTGAAAAAGCAGGCCTCAAACAGAAAAAGCTAAGATCTCAGAATTTGCAGCAACTGAGAAAAGTTTGGAACTAAGAAAGATACAGTAGTATATAATAGTATAGCAAACAAAGACATGGAAAATAAAGGCCGAGTTTTTAGGTTTGGCTTGAATAAATCATACCACTGCAGAAAACATATGCCAGACAAGATAGTAGAAAGTTTTAAACTTAATAGAAGTATTGTGTATTGTTAATAGAGAAGCAAACAAACAACTATTGTTTGAAATAAGTGTACGTGTGCTTCATTTGGTTGGTCAAAACAACTGTCTGTAATTTTTAGTAATATACTATTGGCTGAAAAGTCCTTCAGATGCTTTGTAACAGAGAAATCGGGGGCTATTGGGGCTGCTGCTGAGGGTTGCATGGAGCTGCTGCTGCTGTTGCTACTGCTGTGCTGTACATGAGTGCTGTAAACTGCCACCTTGCTTTAAATTCTGTGATGAGACTGATGCTTCATTAAAAAAAGAGAACAGCTCTCACAGCAAGCAAGTCCAGTGCCTGCCCGCCTCGCTCCCACACCCAGACAAGCAGTTGTGATTTCCCAGGAGCTGCCAGCTGGCACCCTGGAGCCAACTCCAGGCAAGCATGCAGAACAAGCAGGGCTGCAGCTGTACCTTCACGTTGACCAGCAGCTCCCAGAGGTTGCGAGGAGGCATCACGATGGTGGTGTTGAGCTCGATGACGTAGCACTTGTCCAGCGTGATGTCGTGGTACGCCGTCAGACCCTGCATCCCAAGCACAGCATTTACACAGCTGAACCCTCTGCAACCACCTGGGGCTGGGAACATGGGTGAGTGAAGTGTTCCCCTCCCCTCCGCCCCCTAAGGCCAGCTGCTAGCTCAGATTTAGGGAGGTTAGGGTGAGGGGAATCTTCAGGATAGGGAAGTAAAACCAAAAGAGGCTCTTACCCTGAGATGTGTTCCAAGGTTTATTCCAAGAAGGGATCCCAAGGCGAAAGAGGGCGAACCCCGGAGGGACAGGGGGTTTTATGCATTTCAGGGTAGGGGACGGGGTTACCTATGGCCAAAGGCCATAGGTCAGAGTCAAGGGGCAGGTAGGGTTTCACAGGGAGGGGATGCCAGAGGGATACAACAGGTGAGCAGGGGACATTCAGGGAAGATGGGAAACTGTTGAACAGACCTCCCCACCAAGCGAGTAGAGAGGGTTGGAAAAACTCAGAGAGGGCCTCGGGCAGGAGGACAGCTCAGGAATAGACCGTGTGACAAACAGTGACAGTGCCAGGCCATGGACACAGAGCTGGTGCACCCAGCTCAGCCCCATGCTGTGCCCTCCTCCAGGAGCTCCTTACTCGCTGGAAATCGTGGATGATGTCCGCAGGGTCGCTCCCTCCAAACTGGGGCACTGGGACATTGATTTGCTCGTAGTTCTCCTCAATGTAGATCTTGACATCCTCATGCAGCTCCAGCTGCCCTTTGAAGGGCGAGTACAGCGAGTCTTCGTACAGGACACCGCAGTGGAACACGCTCTCACGGGGAAGCTGTGGGGACAAGGGTACAACACACACCCACCCCCGACAGCTACAGCAAACACGGGCAGGAACGTACCCCTGCTGGGTAAAACATTCATCAGAGGCTTGAAGATATTTTAAGATCAATCTTTTTACCAGAAAACATTCTCGGTGAACCTGGTGCAAGCTACCCTTGTGAAATGATCACATCTCATTTCATGCTAGCCGTGTCTGCAGGGAATAAAGAATCCCCTGCCAGCTTTTGGGAGGAGTAATTCAGCAAGGAGTAATTCAGCAAGGCAGACTGCCTGCCTGCAAGCTCTTGGATTTCCTCACCAGGCTGTCCACATCCCTCCATAGCCATGGCTTCCAGTGACTGCCTTTTTCTACGGGAGGCACAGAAGCTTGGGCTGAGCAGAGCATCATTTCTAGATGCCCTTGCAGCTTGGAGTGGCACATGCAGCAAAACAAAGTGGATTCACCTCGCAGCAAAACAGGAGCTGCTGCCCTCTGAGCAACCCTGCCATGGCCTCCCTCAGGGCCAGGGCTGCTTCTCCTAGCAAACTGCCTCCACCAAAAGCCTTGTGACAGGTACCCTCACCTGGGACAGGGCTGTGTGTGAGCAGGGAGCAGCCCTGGGGCTGTCACAGCGTTTCCAGGTCAGGTGTAAATGACAGCAGGCAATAAAGCACTGATGACTCTTGAAACAAAGACTGCAAATTAATTTGACAGCAAGGAAATTTATGGACAAAAGGAGTATATAAAAAAGACTCTTCTGCTGAGTGGATAAGTGCTGGCTGCAGAGATGAAGACAGCAGCAGTCCTGAGAGAACTCATTCACTAATGGCCACTCCACAGCACAACGAGGGCTCTGGTGTGAATCAGTGCTGTGGGGTTTCTTGGCTAAACACTCAGCAAGCCAGAGCTCAGCAGTTTCCTCCCTCAAAAGCAGCTCTGCCCTGTCTCATTCCCTGTGTTCTGACCCTCCACAGTGCTACCAGCCCAGTGCCTTGGCCAGGCCAGGCTTTACAAAGACTGCGTGGAAGAAAAGGTGCTGAATTTAATGGAGTTTGAGGGCCCACTTTCTACATCATCTCCCACTTTGTTCTGACATCTCTGCTAGCTTTATTAATAGCAGCACCTATTTTTGTCACACCTACAGAGTTTTTCTCTTCTAGAGCCTACAAAACCTACTGCAAAAAGCTGTTCCTTTGCCTCTTTCCCCCTGTTCTCTCCAGGCTTATTCTCCCCTCACAAGCCACATGTACCCTGGACAGCAGTGATGTGGGGTTTAGAAGGTATACAATTGACAGGATATTTTTATGCAATTAAAAAGAAAGCAAAACAAAGCCATAAGGGAAGGGGAGGGTTTCTGGAAGGCCCTTTCTGGCATTGGGGATGGAGGTCAGCCTGGGCATACCACTGCAGAAATGCTTCAACTGCAGCGCCAGCAGCCTGGCTCCTGAGTTACCACAGCGCAGGGCAACAAAAACCAGCAGCACCTCTCTCAAAGGCAGTCTGGCTGCTCGGGCTGATGGAGCCAGAAGGGCTTCCCCAGTCACTCCTACCTGGGTGATGAAGAAGTATCTGTACACGTACATCGATGCAAAGACCAGCCCCAGCAGCAGCACCAGCAGGCCCATGGTCAGGTAGCACACGCCGCTGAGCGACGAGCGGCGGCCCTGCGTCGTGGGGCCCGCCTCCTCCTGAGGGACACAACCACAGCAGGTCAGGGGTGCTGCAGGCCACCAGCAACCTGCCCTCCATCCCAGGGGTGCTCCAGGCCACCAGCAACCTGCTGCTCCCTCCCATGGGTGCTACAGGCCACCAGCAACCTGCCCCTCCATGCCAGGGGTGCTGCAGGCCACCAGCAACCTGCTGCTCCCTCCCATGGGTGCTCCAGGGCACCAGCAACCTGCCGCTCCATCCCAAGGGTGCTCCAGGGCACCAGCAACCTGCCCCTCCATCCCATGGGTGCTCCAGGGCACCAGCAACCTGCCGCTCCATCCCATGGGTGCTCCAGGGCACCAGCAACCAGCCCCTCTATCCCAGGGGTGCTGCAGGACACCAGCAACCTGCCCCTCCATCCCATGGGTGCTCCAGGGCACCAGCAACCAGCCCCTCCATCCCAGGGGTGCTGCAGGACACCAGCAACCTGCCCCTCCATCCCATGGGTGCTCCAGGGCACCAGCGACCAGCTGCTCCATCCCATGGGTGCTGCAGGCCACCAGCAACCTGCCCCTCCATCCCAGGGGTGCTCCAGAGCACCAGCAACCTGCTGCTCCATTCCATGGGTGCTCCAGGGCACCAGCGACCTGCTGCTCCATCCCAGGGGTGCTCCAGAGCACCAGCAACCTGCCCCTCCATCCCAGGGGTGATCCAGGCCACCAGCAACCTGCCCCTCCATCCCATGGGTGCTCCAGGCCACCAGCAACCTGCTGCTCCATCCAAAGAGGTTGTGCTGTGCAATGAACAGGGCAGGCACTGCCCTGCAAAGCTATTTCACACCTGGCAACAGTGTTCCAAACGCTTCTTGTGCGTTTTGCCTCCCTCACCCCAGACACACAAACTACAGACATTATATACATATGTATTTATATGTATTGGAAAAAAAAAGTGTGTGTGTGTTTGTGTGTGTGAACATACACAGATATGTATCATCAGCTTCCCCCCAGTTGTTCAGAACAAAGACAAGCTTTGTTTTCAGTGGGTGATCAAGACTGAGTCAAAAAAATAAATAATAAAATCAGGGAAAATAAAAAATAAAATCCGGAACTAAGAGTTTCTTGCTACTGAATGTAACAGCATTTATGTATTTATAGTCAACATTTTTTTGTTGAAGTGCTGCCACTCATGGCAGAATTTCTCATTGGAAATTTTTGTGATGGGAATTACTGGTCCCAGAGAGGTACCTCCTGGCCCTGCTGGGGTGAGCTGACACAAACAGATGTGCTGATCTCAACTTCATTTTCAAGCACACAGCAGCACAGCTCCCAGGAAAATGGCCAGAGCATCAAAAGAAAACATACCTGTCCTTTTCAGAGTGCTGCCCAATCTATACAGACAGCAGCCAGCTCACCTTGGCACAGCCCTGAAAACAGAGGGCAGTGCAAAAGCAGGGTTACCTCCCGGAGACAGCTCATCCCAACCTATGATGCTCTTGTTTTCGCCACCAAAATAACCCTTCAAAATGTTAAGCAGAACGATGTCAGGCCTTTCAGAAGCAGATGAAAGAAGCTGGTTCAGAGATGCCCCAGTTTCCACACAGAAGAGCTGAAAGCTGCCCTCAGCTGAGCAGGCAGGCAGGGGAGAGGCACCAGGGAGGGCTCTTGCAGATTAACTCCCTCTGTGCAGTTTGTGATCCGATGTGTTTGACCAGACAGACCCTCTCTCCACAGCTACTTGGAGACTGCTACGAACGGGAGGAACAGACTGAAAAGCAAACATCAGCCTCTCATGCCTAAGGTTCCCCACTTCTTAAAGGAGGAGATGTTTCTCCAGGATAAGGTGGCCAAAACCCACAGGGTGGTGCCAGTGCTGAAGCCCCAACGGGAGAGGCCCCTGGGCCCCTGCCACCCTCTGGTGGCATCCGACCAGCTCTGCCCAGCCCAGCTGGCAGCAAACACCTCTCTCCCCTTTCCCTGCCTTGGAGCAGCCCTTGTGAGAGCAGCAGTTCAGTGCCAGGCTCGGAGGCACCATTCCTGTCCCAGACCAGGACACCCCAGCATCACTGAGGAACCCCTGGGGACCCAGCCAGGTGGGGGTTCACCTGAGCTCCACTGAGATGCAGGATCAGTGGCAGAGCCAGGAGGCTGCAGCCCCTCTCCTACCTGCTCCACCCCCAGCCAATGGGGGCTCCTACAGATACTGACTTTTTTATTCCTAGCCACATTCAGCCTGATAACTGCCAAGACCAAATTGCTTTGGGGAAGCTGCAATTCCAGCACAGCTCCAGGAGAAATTAATCTACATTTATTTCTCCCTCATCCCAGGTGCTGAAAGACCCACAGCACCTCGATTCACCACCAGCTCCCTGCACTGAAGGATCACCTTAATCAGTTTGCTGCTGCTCCTCCACCAAATAAAGGGATAAGCAAGCTGAAAAATATCACATTTTTCCTCTCCTTCTGCACACAATGGGCAGCAACTCTGACAAGCCACAAAGAACAGGGGAAAAAAAGGAAATGAAAAATCACGTTAGTGGAGGAAGTTTAAAGGCTCTCTGACATGAACTGCTAGGACAAGGAAGTCATGCTGGATGTCAAGCGTTTCACAAAAACAGCTTTCCCCAGGTACTTGTCATCACAGGGAGAGTGCAGACGGTAGGGGTGAAGAGGAAGGAGAAGATCTCCTGACACTGAAGCAAGGCTGAGAAGATGTTTAATGCTCTGCAAGTGAACCATATCCAAAAGGTGCCAGGTTGCTGTGGTGGTTAATGCACTGCTGCTCCTGCCAGCGCTGACTCCAGGGAGGCCTTGGAGAGAGGCTTCGCGAGGACACAGCAACTCAAAGGGCAAAAAAAAAATACTCCCACTAAAAGAAAAGCTGTGTTTGAGGAATGGTAAGGAGGGGAAATAAGCCCTCAATCATTTGCTACTTGCTAGGGCAGCTCCATCTTCTCTGCATGACCAAAGACATTGTGAGACATGCCACCTCTGGTTGCCAAAGATGAGTTCTGCTCCCTACAAAGCATTTCTGGCTTCAGGAAAAGTACCCGAGCCTCATGTTGTGGGAGAAGGTGGGAGAAGCAAAGCAGAGCTTTACTCTGGAAGAAGTTATTAAACAAAGCCCCAAATTCTGAGGGAGGAAAGAAAAAAAAAATCAACAGCAAGCATTCTGATGGAGCAGCAATTTAGGCAGTGAGGTTAAAAATGCAGCCAGCCAGGCCAAGGGGAACAGTTAGCACAGTCCTGCAAAACACTGCATAAAAATCACCTGGAAAAACCTGTCTAAAAATGTGTGTGTCCATCCCCAGCCCAGCAGATGGAAAGGCCACCAGCCTTTATCACTGTGAATAAATGACAATTTAAAAGCAGCTGTGTCAGTCTGCACCTCGGCCTGGGGCTGGAGGTGCCCCCAGTGCTGAGAGCCCACGGATGGAGCAGTGCACAGCCTGCTCTAACAGCTCTTCACCCAGCATCACCAACCTGCACCAGCCTGGAAAAACCCAAGAAGCTTGTTCCACAGGCTGCTACCCTGCTCATGCACACCTCCTTTCCCACAGGACCCCCACTCCCTCCAGTAGAATTGCTTACAAACAGGGTACTCTAAAAAACAGAAAATCCATCACAGCTGATTTCCAGCTCTTCTTGCCTAGGAATGCCTGGCTCCCCAGCAAGGGGAGAACCAGACTTGGCAGCAGGATCTTCCTGAAGAGCAGTTCATGCCTTCAAGGTGTGCACTTCCAAAGGACAAAAATCAAAATATTAACACACACAAACGTACATCTGGTGCTGTACGTTCACCAGATGCTTAACAATATTCTAGAGAATCCATTAACCGGACACACTGCTTGCAACAAGCCATCCTATTAATTTTCTGCCTTGATCAAGCTTGGAGTTTTTTTGGCCAGGAAGAATGGGAAAGGTTGGAGTCAAAACCATCCCTGGGCAGAGGCAGGGACAGGTATTTCAGGTGAGTAAATGGGCTTTCCTCTTGTTGTTTTAAACACAATATTCCAAGAGCTGGACATACTTTACACAAAAATGAGCATAAGGCCCTTCCTCCCCTGCCTGTGCTGAGCAGAGGACAAACATTCATTTGCTTCTCCATGAAAGAACAGAAGGAAAAGCAACAGCAGTGCAGAAGGGCAGCATGTCCACAGTCCAGGCACTACAGATGTGCATGTGGGGAGGATGTACAGACACACCCACAGCTCTGCAGAGCACCCCACTGCCACTCACACTCTTTGCTGCATTTCCCTTGGCAGTGCCACTTTGCTGACCCTACAGGAAGGGCTGGGCCAGCTCCCTTTCCAGTGCACCATTTCAGAAGAGGCAATGGGTAGAGTTCCTTATGCTCTGCAACCCAAGGGGAAGCCACAGCTCACTCTTCCCCTGCATGGGCTGCTAACCCTTCATTCCACTGGGAAGAGGCAGAGGCAGCTCCAGGCACAAGCCTGAGCTCCCAGACATGCTGACTCTGCTCCAGTCTGCAGGCATGATTGCTTTCAGACACTCAATGCAGCGCCCGGCAGCAGACAGGATATTGGAATATAAAAAGGAATTTCTTCCCCCAGATAAAACAGGCTCCTCACTATGACTCAGTGCCCTGCCAGCTCCTGGGGCCAGCACAGGAACAGCAAACACCCAGATGGGAAAGGATGGAGGCATGATACAGACCACGGGCTAGAGGAGGCTTGAAAGTAGCCTGAGGGGTGGGGAAAAGTCCTAATCCAGTCTTTGTGGATTTTCTTTGGAATTTCAGGTCTTCCTGAGGACATGATGAAAATGGCTGGTGTCCTGCTATCCCTGTATGGTACTGAATGGTTATGGAACAGTTCTCCAACAAGGGGGTAGTGGACAGAGGCCTGGCTGGACACAATGTCTGGTCCAAGGTTTGGAAATCAAGTTCAAAGGCCACAGTGAGGGAAACCTCTCAGGCACCTGTGGCTGAGCCAATCTCCCCAACTTCACAGCACTGAGCCTTTGGACACAGCACTGGAGGAGCTGCTCATAAGAACCATACCTGATGCTGCCTTTGGAACTTCTCATTAATACAGGAGAAGGAAGGTTATAAAAGAAGGTTATAAAAACAGAAATGTGACATTATTGCTCCTTCATCACCCATGTCTCACTGAAGATGACAGAGGTGAGAAAATGAAAGGTGTTGTGTCATGCCTTGATCCCTTCCTGAGTCACACATTGCCTCGGCAGAGATGGGCTCAGCTCACGGCCCCTTTCTGCTTCTTCAGCTTTGGAAACAGCTCTGTGTCCTCGAGGCACAGATCCTTCTTCCTGCATTTCTGCAACACATGGGTTTGAAATGTTTCATTTTCGGTGCAGCAGGACCTGACAAACAGGGCAGGGATTGGCAAGTGCCTAAATATACACACCCAACAGGAAAAGAAGCGTGGGGTGACTGAAAATAGTAGATGTGATTTTGATGACTGACAAGTGAGAAGAGAAATGCAATGCAGAGGGATGCAGTTTGGAGAGCAGTGCCATCTAAAATGTGTTACCGCTCCTGGGGACACTGTTCAAGGGAGCAGCAGCCTGAGCTCTCAGTGTTTGATACACTGACATAACTACAGACACTGCCATGGCCTCCTCAAAGGATGCAGGCTCCAAACTTAAGAAACCCTCATCAGAACAATCTAACTTATCTCACTGTTCACTCATTTCTGGTAGCCAAAGGCCAATAGGGACTCTGAAAAAAGAAAAAAGATCAGTTCAAGGTCGCTACCTCCAGCCCATCAAGTCCCATATTCACAACAAAATCAGCTGCTGCTTTACAAAACAAAACACCTGGCAATGGTGGCACCTCCACTGACTTCAAGTGCAAAAACCCCACAGCTGGTTGCTGGAACATGGCAGTGCTGCCACTTAGAGAGGTGTAAGCTGGAAGGGACTGACCTCCCCTCTGATGTGATGCTTTAGCTTTGAGTGTCCCCTCTTGGGAAAGTGCCCCCTGTGCCTGTACCAAGAGCCTGCTCTTTCTGCACGTGAAGCAAAGCCCTCTCATCCACCCACCCCACTGCCAGCACCCCTACTGCCCGCAGGTGCTGGGCACTGCTGGCACTCACTGCTGCTCCCCTGCCCCAGGAAAAGCACTGGAGAGTTTGTGAGATAAACTGTAAGGTGAAGAAATCCAGAGCTGCCTCCCAAAGACAACCACGTCTGTCCTCAGGAGTTCCACCACAGGAGCTCAGTGGTGGAGAGCCCCCAGGGATGGCCAGAGCAGGCTGGGTGGGCAGGCAGGCTCCAGCCTGGAGCCCCTGCCAAGCTCTGCAGCAGGGAGGTGGGAGACCACACACAGGAAAAAGGCAGGCAAAGGAAGGCAAGAAGAGGGAGAGGAGCAGAGAGATAAAATATCACAGCAAAGGCACTCTGGCATCCATCAAAGCACCCCTGACACTCCAAAGGCGGCTCCTGTGCCAGATGAACAAAAAATGAGTCCTGTCCTCAAGAGCAGTTCTACCTGGAGAGAGGAGAGGAAGCAAAATGAGAATACCAGATGAGCCCGGGGGGCAAGACTGCCTGAGGAGCTGCCCTGGCTGAGAGGGGTCAAAGCTCTGCACTAGCAAAGAGAGGTGTCTCAAGGAACCCACACATGGAAGGAGAGTCCTCCCAGGCTGAAGGGCATTTCTGATGCTCTAGGTCAGAAAAGGAAACGTGCATACAAACAGAGAGGAAAACACACACACATATATCAATATATATAAATATATATAAATAAATATATATATATGGCACACAGTTTCCAAGGCAACCAAAGTCCCTGCTCACAGTCCTTGAGCAGTGCTTGCACTGGCCACCCAACAGCATTTCCACAGAGAACACAACTGATGACTTCTGGACACAAAGATGCCTGGAAGCAAAAAAAAACCCCAAAGCAAGCCTGTAATTAAGAGACTATCACAGCTGAAGGCAAAGAAGTTGCAATAAATGAATCTAATCACACCTTTGAGTGACACCACAGCACGTGACTAGCAACAAAGCCACCTGCCTCAGGAGTCACTTCACAGTGCTGGAAATTAGAATATCAAAAACAACCACTGGCTAATTAAAACCCCCAGCTTTCTTGCTATATGACAAAGACAGCAGGATGTTAAAAATGCAGCCTAGCATGTGGGAGCTCCTGAGCACTCAGTGATCATATTTTTCTTCTCCCTCATCAACAAGAGAGATATAAAACCCCCTCTTTTCTCCTTTTTTCATCCCTTTCTGGAACTAAGGGGCTGTTTCTCTTCCCTCTTTGCACAGGGGTGAGGAATTAATTCCTATTGTTTTGTTTTGTTTTTTTAGCAGAGGCACAACAACTTCCAGCTGGAATGATTCCAGCCTCCCTCTCCTTTTTCCCAGGAGTATAACCATTCAGAGCATTAGCAGAGCCAACAAAGCCCCTGCTAAAAACAAGGCTGTTCTTACCACGCTCACAGCTGAAGCCCCAAGCATCATGTTGAACAGAGAGGCAGGCAGAGAGAAAATAAACAGCTGTGACAAAGTGGCAAAAAATATCCCAGCATTTAACAGCCTGACTGCCAAAATACTGATTCTGATAAACACAGCCTGATTTCCAGGCCACTCACTGCAATGATGGGATAAATCAGTCCCTGCCACGGAGCAGCTCCAACACCACAGCTAAAAGGCTCTGGAGCACCTGGGCAGACCTCACCTGGGAGAGGGAAGGAGCCAGCACAGCCATGTGAAGGCCATGGGTTGTTTAGGGTTTTTTTTACAAAAGACTCCCTGAAGTGGGAGAGAAGAATGGGAATTTTCCCCAGGAGAAGAGTGGAGGTTAAGCTTTGGCGCTGGGTCTCAAAACCTCTCCAGAGCAATGAAAGGCAGAAGGCAGCTCAAGCAAGAGCGAGGCAGAGCAGCTGCTCTGGGAATAGGGGAAGCTCTCAAACTGAGAGGTTGGCAAATTTAAAGAGAGCCTTGACTCAAAGGTAAAGACATATGCAGGTGGGCAGACACCTGATTCCTTAAAAGACCTCTCACAAATGCCAAAAATATTCAAGAACACTGCGAAACTGAGGTAAGGAAATGCCAACAGCTTTCAGCTTGCTCCTGGTGTAGCTGAGTCTTCCTTCTCCTCATGGGTGAAGGGAAGAGAAGCTGCTACCAAAACCTGTCTGTTTGCTTCTACCATCATGCACAGCTTGGAAGAAGCAAACCATGAGCCTGGGTCCCCACCAAAGTGCTGAGCTGTCCCTCAGGACACACAGCCCTCTTCCCAGACTGCAATTGTACAGCTGCTCCCATGCAAAACCAACCCACCTACCAACCCAGGCAACTGGCCCTGGGCACAAGCCAAGAGAGACAGAGGCTGATTCTGCAAGAGGTGTGAAGGATTGGGTGCAACACATCTGAAAGCAGAAAATCTGACAGGGAGAAGACACATCAAAAGGTTTCACGGGATTTCACCTGAAGTCTTTCACCTCTAGTGATGCCTTTGGATGCTAATGAAGCACCAGAGCAGAGCTGGGCCCAGGACACTCACCTGGACACTGTCACTGGGCCCTCACACAGAAAGCTCCATGACTGGAGACCTTTTGGGTGTGTACCATTTAATCCCAGCACCCACCTCGGAGCTTGCACAGTAAAGGCAGGCAGAGATGGTCAAATCAGCCATTCTGGATCTCACCAAGAGCAAGCCATGCACTGCTGATCTGGCTGTAGCCAATGGAGCCAGCACTGTCCCTTCTCACTCTCCCTCGAGATGTGACTGATTCCCAAAAAGCCAAAAGGAAGGACACAGCCATGCCCAAGAACACCCAAGGTCCTGCCTTCTGCTGGTTCTGCAGGCAAGAGGGGCAGTCACAGGCACAAACTTGCACCAATCACTCTGAGCAGAGGGGCAGAGTCCAGCATCTCCTGGAGGGCAAGTTCCATCATCTTCAAGGAACCAGACTTCAGGTTACAGCATTTGCTTCTTCCCTGAAAATCAGGACTTGCACAGTGTCACACCATAAAATGAAGTCACTGTTCCCTTCTGGAACACTGACAGCTATTATCTCTTCTCCCAGCAACAGCATAGGAAAACTCAAAACAGTCAATCCTACACTTGAAAATTCACCACAAAGAAAAGATGTCTAGTTTAACAGCAAGAGAGAGGAGGCAAATTTACCCTTCTCTTTGTTGTTCAAACTGACTTCAAAGGTAGGGCATGGCACCAAGGAAGACAACACTGAAAAGCAAGTGCAGAGAGACAAGTGAAAGACCCAGCACCCTCACACTGTCCTCTCTCAGATGGTAACACTGGCATTAAAAAAAAACCAAAACAAACACTCCTAGGTTCTCACACATCACTTGGGAAGAAAATACATGTCTACAAGTGCAAATGCCTTTTCCATCTCCTGTAAACCTTGTAAAGAGCAAACATTTGGTAGCACAAAATCAAGAACTGCAGAGTGGTGCACAAGGACACCTCATCCTCCATCTCTCCAGACCTGGCTGCAGTGCTCTGCTGGATGCAGCTCCCTTCCTCTGGACTTCTGTCTGTCCCATACTTACTTTTGGTTCATATGTGCCCTTTGAAACTTTTCTTTTTAAAGGTATTTCTTTGTTTTCTGTGTTTTGCCAAAAAAACCCGCTCACAAAAACTGCTGTGCCCAAAACAGGTAAATGCAACAGGCTTTTCCCAGGTGGAAAGCTTCTCCACGCAAAGCTGGGCTGGCTCCAGCTCTCCCCCAGCTTTGGGAGAACACACAGCTCTGGACAGATATTTCCAGTTCCTCTGTCTCCAGCTCTTCTGTCTACATCTCTTTGGTGAAAGACAGCTACGTGTTTCAAAATTCAGTTGCATTTATAATGTTCCTGCTTGGAATAGACACTCTCTGTCCTAATCTCTCTGCCAGTTTTAGCCAGATCCTTTGTCATGCTCAGCTGGAATATCAAATATTCATGTCCAGAGTCCAGTAAGACACAGAAGTCTAGTATTTCATTAGAGCAGATCCTGCAAGGGTCCAGAGACCATTTTTTTTTCCAATTCAGACCTTTTCCTCTGCTTCAAGGCATTCCCAAACCACAGAGAACCAAAACCAAATGACAGTGCCTCTCTTTAAGCTGAGAACTCCATACAGGCCATAAGAAGAAGTCATCACTTCACCCCACATGGTTATAAGAGGGTTGGGCAAAGATCAGGAATAACCTTCTTTTACAGGAGGCTGCTTCTTAAAATTGGGATCTCCCACATTCAGCTCCCTAAGCCTGAACATGTGAGAGTCCCCCCAGCTCGAGAGCCTCAAGCCTGGACTCAAGCCTGCAAACATGTCAATGAGCACAATCAATCCACGTTGCTGCCAGCAAGTTTTCCCTTCCTCTCTCTGAATTTACAGCTTGCTTTGTGAAAAAGCCTCTTTAAAAGACTCTTCCTCACATCCCCTTCCCTCGCCATCTGTCTCCCACCTCACAACATTCTGCAAAGAAGTCGTTCACAAAACCCAACAAGGCAGTGGCCCAGCAGAGCCCACAGGCTGGTGTGACTCTGCTCTGTGTGCCCCAAGAGCCACTGCTCCTGCCACCTGCTGGGACCCAGCTCTGGAGCATCAAGTGATGCACCAAACCCCTGGGAGAGCCACAAGTGGCATTGCTGTCCTGCTGCCACATGCAGCGCTGATCCTCTTGGGCTTGCTCGGGCAAATGCAAAGCATTCCCAGCTCAGCATGCCCAGCTGAGCATCAGGAAAGGCAGGAGGGCAGGGACCCAGCACCAGCCCCAGCAGTGAGGCATTATCTGCCTGCTTAGGAGCTCCACATCCACAGCAGACTTGCTCCTCACTGGGGAGATGTGCAGTCACAGGGAACAGAGCTTCCTGGGCACCAGAGGGGCCCTCAGGGAACCTGCTCCTCACATGTTTCCAGGCTTTGCCCCGCTATTTCTGCCAAACAGGGCAACCACGCTGGGTGTGGGAGCTGTGGCAACAAGGAGGAGGCTGGGGCAGCTCAGCCATCAGCCAGGAGCTGAGGCACCCACCAGAGAGAGGTCCTGAGGTGCAGCTACAAAGAGACCACACAGACACTGCAGGGTTGGATGGATCCCGTGCCAGGCAGCAAGCAGCTCCTTGTGGGAAACTTCTCCACACAACGGGGAAGGGTGTGATCCAAAGAGCACTGAGTCTTGTCAAGACTTTGGGAATGCAGATGGGATGAAAGGCACAAAATCAAAGCCTAGTATTACTGCAACCAGCTAAGAGCAAAACATCAGTCACACCCTGCAGACACCATTGTGTGCACCCTGGAAAGCCCCTCGCAGCCCCCGGGCCTGTGAGCCACTGCCAAGGTGTTTCCAGCAGGCTCTCCAGGCCTGTGGATATGGAGAGAGCTCTCCCAGTCCTGCCTGGCCCGTAAAGCCCTTCCCTCCCATCAGCCAGACCTGAGCAAACACTGCCCTGCCTTCCACGCTCATCCTTCCAGAGACAAACAGGGCTGCAGGAGCTGTTTCCTCTCCCAGAGGCAGGACAACAGGTTTCTGCGAAAGCAGCCCCCGGATCCCACAGATGTGTTCCCACTGCCTGCAAGCCCCCTGTCCCCCAGACAGCAGCCTGTGCTGCAGTGTTGGCTGTAAGGCACAATTCCCCAGCCAGCAGCACCAAGTGCTGGGCACAGCCCTCGGCCAGGAGCAGCCAAAGTCCACTCTGGACAGAGAGGGCTGAGAGGTGCCTCTGCCCTCCAGTACTTTCATCCACACCAGGTGAGGCAAAAGATTTTAATGAAACCCCTTCTCCTCTGGCTCTTGTGCTGTCTCTGCCAATTAGTAGTGGGGCGCACAAGGGATCAAAAAAACAAACCCCAAGGCACGTTTTGACTAGAGAGCTCCAGCCATCAGTTTTACTTGGTTCCTGTGGTTTTCAACATCCATCACAATCACAAGGAGAGTGCTTCCCAGACACAGCCTATGTATTTGTTTCCATTTCAGACTGCAAATACAAAGTTCAGTTAAAACTCACTGAATACTATTTTGCATCTGAAAAAAATATTTTCCAATGAACACAACAGACTATTTTACTGGCTGCATAACCTCAAGCTGCCTTCTGCTCAAGGCTGCTACCTCCCCACAGTTCCTACTAACGACGAGACTGCTCCTTCTATAAGCTGTTAAAGTCTTGCAACAGTCTCAAAATCATGTGGATATTTCTGACACCAGTTTAAATTGCATATTCTTCCTGATTCAAGCCAAGTTGTGCAGGGGAGAAACAGGGCTCAGCACATGCAAGCTTGCTGTCACGACTCCTCACCTACTACTTTTCAGGACACATTAGCATCACAGACATCTTCCTGCCTGCTGCATCTTTGCATTCACCGAGCACCTGCCAAAATTCACAGGCTGCGGAAGCTGAATCATTTCCCAGCTCTGGCTCCTATCACTGGGATTGAAGTTATGAGATCAAAGAGGAAAGGAATGCAGAGCATCTTGTTTGCATGTCACCAATGCCATTTTGCTGCGAGGCAGCTAGAGAAAGACACACGCAGACAGAAATTATTGGCAGCAGGAGCGGGAGTATGGCAAGAAAGCCTGGCTGTGGAAAGACCAACGCCACAGGTTGGGTGTTTTACAAAGGTAAAGGTCCAGCTAAGCCCAAGCACACCAAAGAATCCACTGGCACAGTCTGAAAAACATCATCAGGAAAAGGCCACCTGATGTCAGTGGATGTGCTGCTCCCCAGACATCCTCGTGCTGCACAGACTGACTGTAACCCACTGCTGCCCTTATTTCATGGGTCTCATGCTGATGTTCTTACATGTCTGTCTGCTGGAATCAAGAGACTTTTGAAGAGTCTTTGTTCTAAATTCATGTTTTTAAGTTCCTTTGTAGCTCACAAAGGTGGGCTTTAAAGAACACCACCATGCCTCCCAGGAGTCAGAGAAAGGCCCAAGGCAAGGTAAAAACCCACAAAATTTATTATTTGCTACCTAAGCCAATTTCATATATCTGGCAGGACCTGAATCAGAAGAATTTTGATTGCTGGGATCTGGCAGCACTGATGATAAAAATAAGCTTCTGTTCCTTTATTACTTTTTTAAATTCCTTTTCTCACAGTGCTCATGAGAAATAGATGGATCCTGCCTGCATTCATGCAGGATGAACAGAAGAACTGCATTCCTGGCTGTGGAAAGTTGGTTTAATGGCAGGATGAGCTGGAAGTCCAGTGGGATAGTCAGCTTCCAGGGCTTGGACATCAGAGGCAGGAAGAAAACTAGCACCCTAGTTTGTAATTAGGAAACACAGTCAGGAAATCACCGAGAGGTCACAGTCGGCCACGTTCCCCCAGGTGTCTGCAGAGCTCCTTGGTGTCAGATTAACAGATGCAATCACTGCAATCACGGCAGCCTGAGCACAGGCAGACCCTGGCAGCACAGCTGAGAGCTGCGAGCACATCGTGTGTGATGGGAGAGATCACCACGGTGTGGCTCCCTGAACTCTGCAGGGCACAGCGGTCTCCCGAAGTCTCTGCTGCAAAGCACTTCTCCAGGGCCATGCCCGCCTGTTTGGTGAGGTACACGAGGAGGAACACCCTGCGATGCTTCCGGAACAGAGCAAAACCACAGCTCCCACATCACTTTTTGAGTCAGAGAGATGCTAGGGTTCAGTACATGATCAGACCACATGCACAACCTAGGGATTTGTGAGGAATACAGAAATGCCATTTAAGACTTCTCCTCTAAAATGGAAGTGCTGTAAAAATGCAGAGCTGATGGTGTGGGTCAGGCCCAGCTCAGGACAACACCCTCACACTGCACAGCGTGGAATTCAGGTCCACCCTCGCAGCAGGGCTGGCAAGTGGGGTTCTCCAGCGAGGGCAGAAACACCCCACGCCTGCCAAACACAACAGTGCCTGGTTCACTGTCCCTACTGGAGGGGGGCACCGGCCGTACCAGCGCCTGGCCACGGCTCACACAGCCCGGGAGCGAGCCACGCAACTCCACACAGCCCCAGCCCCGGCTCTGTATCTGCTTGGATGTTCCAGTGCCTTCGTTCCCCTTGTGCCTGGAGCGATCCCAACCCCTGCAGGCATGAGCACTTGTTCCCCTCTGCTCCCCATCACCTGAAGCCAACAGAGCAACTCCACATCAACTCCCGCCTGCAAAGCGTCCAGAGCCGTGTGCTCTTAGCCCCTTGCTTCTCATCTTGCTCCGGCACCATCTGTTTTCCTCCTCCTGCCTCTCCCCCATGCCAACCCAAACCCTTCAGAGATGTTCGGATTTGAAATCCACCCATGTATGACCAATCCGAAATTACAGTCCCGCAGGCTAAACCACCCAAAGGGATGAGTTCTGCTGCCGCTGCGTGCGCTGGACATTTCGCTCCCGTGCCCAGGGACGGCTGCTCGCGCCACGGCACCGCTGCCCTGCCCCATCCCCTCCCCGCTTCTCTAAACTTCGGGGTCCCACCGAGCCCCCGAAGCCGCCGGTAAAGCCGGACACTTCTGCCGGTGCCTGTCCGAAGCGGCACCGCACCCCCCGCACCCCTCGTCTCCCGCCGCCCCTCGTCCCCGCTCCACTCACGGCGCCCGGGGGCAGCAGCACGGCGCCCGCCGCCCCATCGCCCCCCGCCGCCTTCTCCTTCTCCTTGTCCGGCTTGAGCGCCGCGGGCGGCTGCTGGACGCCGATCTTCACCATGGCCCCGCTCCGCCGCCGCCGCCGGCCCCGGCACCGCCCCGGGGAGGGGCCGCGCCGCGCCCGCCCTCACGCACCGAGCCCGCCACGGGCACCGGGCGGGCACCGGGCGGGCACCGGGCGGGCACCGGGCGGGCACCGGGCGGGCACCGCTCCCCTCAGAGCGGCCCCGCGGGCACCGGGCGGGCCCCGATCCCCTCAGAGCGGCCCCGCGGGCACCTGTCTGCCCGCAGCACCCCCGGCAGCACCGTCCGGCCCCGCTCTGACCGGCTGGGCCGCGGGACACGGAGCGGGGGCAGCGGCAGCCCCGGGACCTTGGGGTACGGCACGGTCAGTGCTGCCCGCGGCACTGCTGACATCGGGTCAGCAAAGGGGAAACCACAGAACAAACCAAAGCTGAACAAGCCCCGAGCCTGAAGATGTATTAGCCTGCGGCAGATGTACACGGAGAGCAGGGGTTACTCTGGGGAAAGCTGGGAGAACCCAGCCGCTCTTGGCTTGGAGGCCACAGAACAGAACCCGTGGAGGAGCAGAGAGCACTCGGGTGGCCCTTCCCCCAGGATCAGCTCTGGGCAGCACAACAGATGGATTACCTTTGTTGTGGTCCAGAAAATGCCCTGTCTGCAGGGCAGAAGAAGAGTGTGGCATGCAGAAGGAGAGTTTGGGTTGCTTTTGTGCCACCAGATGATAGCTGGGGAGCAGCAGGTAGCACAGCAAGGAGTAAAGAATGCATGTTGACGGTTTTGTTAAGTAACAAAATGGGAAAAAAAAAACCCAGCCTATTAACAAAACCCTCTCTGCCAGATACAGGTAATAAGGAAAGTAGGAAATTGTCAGTGGATAAACACAGCACTACCTTTACATTGATTTGGTCCACTTAAACAGAGTATTTATTATAATAAAGTTGTTATGAGCATTTTCTTTCGATCCAGACGGGTTCATTATGTACTGAGTGCTTTACATCATGTTTTGAACTAACCCATTGATAAATTAATGCTAAATTTTATTTGTAAAAGGCATCTTTGGCAAGGATTCAACACTGACTCACAACAATTGCTCATAGTGCTGACTTACATTGTTCAATATTGGGAGCTGTTTGGTGCTCCCAGCACCCCACCCTGCAGGTAACATAGGATTGCAGCTTTATCTCACACTGAGATAAGGAGCTGCATTCCCACAACAGCCTCTAATTTCAGGAGCTCAAACTGAGACAAGATGGTCCTGAGTTTGTGGAAATGGAAGTGTTTCCAGCCACATCCAGACATCTCACACTCAACACACAAACCAGGACACTGCCCACCAGGGTCTTCCCTGACTAAAGCTGTAAGGCAAATGCTAACTCCTCTAATAAAGTTTATCTTGTATCACATGTAGCCTTTGAGCAAGGAAATGACCAGAACAGGGCAGAAATCCCCTTGTGCCCCTCTCAATCCACCAGGCCACCCTGCTGCCCAGACTGGGCCTTGCCCTGTCCTTTTTTCAGGTTGTTTAGCTCAGGGACAGCCCTGTGTGACAAATGCTGTGCCACCTCCTCTCCTTCAGCCCACTGGGCAGCTCTTGTCACCCAAGAGAGGAGAAACCCAAAGCCAGGATGCAGCTGAGGAAAAAGTGATTACAAAGTCTTACGTCTGATAAAGTCAGAGAAAGCTTGACACTAAAATCTTCAGTTTAAAGGCAGAAGTTAAAGAAAGTTAGTGTTTGTTCTTTCCATTTATGTCTAACGTGGCTCTGCCCCCCCCACCCCAGACAGTCTGAAGGGCTGGTGGGACAATTCTGCAGTCAGGAGAGTAAAGGATCCTTGTCTAATATTTAGGTCATTTGTGGCAGACACCGAGAGAAATAGGCACAAGGCTCTTGATGTTCACCAGGGCTCCTGACAGAACTAGTCTATTGATTTTCTCAGAGGCAAACAAATGGGAAGGCAGCATCATCCCTGCCAAGCCAGCAAGGCAGCATCAGGCAGCAGTGACAGTGTGACTCTGCCCTTTCTTGCATCAGATCAACTGCTGAATCAGCCTGGGGCGTCTCCAGTGCACAGCTGATTTCCTGTTTCAAGTGGGGAGAAGTATTGATCAAATATGTGAGTCTGACACTGGGGTGTAGGTGTTGGGCTGTCCCCTGTCCACAGCTGGGGCCAGCCTGGGGGTTCTCCAGCAGGAAACCTCACCTGGCAGCTGCTGCCCTCCCTGCAGGCTCTGCACCTCATGCCCAGCACAGCCTGAGCTGCAGCACCCAGCGGCCCCCAGGAGGACACCCAGAGCAAGAACTGCTCCTGGGGAGGGCACAGAACCTGCAGGACGCTGGTCATCTTCACGTGTGTTTTAAAATTAGTTTTCCTTCTATACATGGCAATATGCACAAGTGCCTCAAACAACCTTTGAGTTTGCAGTAGTTGTGAACATAGCTGGAATATTGGACAATATTGCTTCTGCTGTACCATAAAAAAACTGCAGGACTGACAAGGAAGGCAAGTTATTCCCAGCATAACAATGAACCCAAAACAAGTAAAGGAAAACAACAAAATAATGATAAAATGGGTCAACGTTAAGGGTGTAAACCTTAACATTAAGCATCTTCATTTATTTAACATTTCAAGATGGGGTCTCATTCACAGCCATGGCTTTCTGTGGCA
Source organism: Phylloscopus trochilus trochilus (assembly GCA_016584745.2). NCBI lineage: Eukaryota > Metazoa > Chordata > Aves > Passeriformes > Phylloscopidae > Phylloscopus > Phylloscopus trochilus. Next base: position 138,736 of record WQNJ02000023.1, read on the forward strand.
TCTCTGGATTTCAATTACATTCCTGGATAAATGGCTTTGCAAGCATTAAGAGAAATCACCCAAGTTATCACAGGCCAAATTTCAGACTAGAGGATTTCTCAGTAAGACATCTCCAGCTCCAGGCCCTTCAGTCAGGGGCTTAGAGGATAAACACTGACAATGAACTCAACATTTCTACCACAGTTTAAATCCGTGTCTCTTGCCCTGCAGTAGAGAAGTGACATGCTGCTTACAGAACATCTTGCTCAAATCTGCTATCTTTTCTATTTTTAAGCAAGCAGGTTTCTATTTAAAACTGCCACCTTACCAACTTCCTTAAAGCCATCTGCTGGTTTATTAGACTCTGACAACAAAGTTTCCATCACTGAATGTAATTAAGTGGAATCCCAGGGACAATTTAGTTGACTGACCTTTCATTAAGAATAGCAGCATGATAGCACTTTTCAGGTAATGAAGAAGTGGGACCTTTATGAACCTTTATTAAAGTGTCCTTTACCTTGCCACTTCTCACTTTTCAAAAAAGCATAAAAATAGCCCAAACAAAGCAATATTAAAGAGAAAGCACAAGGTAATTGCTTTAATATATTCCAATATATTAAATGTGTGTGTCATGTATTGAGCTGCATCTATTTCTGAGCTCTGCCTGGTGTCTTAGCTGTCGTCCCTCACTGTATCAGACTGGAAGGAAATGAGAATTTCAGAGTCCTTAAATCATTCTGCTTTTCCACTGCAGTTCCAATAAGGGCTTGCACTAGAGAGCGTGCCTAAAAATGAGCAGAACTCTGTAATGTGCTGAAACTACACTTTTAATTTTCCTTCTTATGCTTCATCAACTAAACAAAGAGACAGGTTGGGCTAAAAAAAAAAAAGAAACTGTTAAAAAAATCATAATTACTCTCAGAGGAGCAGACCACAAGCACAGAGGATGTACTCATGGTTTTTGCTATTCCTCACACAGTCTACTTCTAATTACCACACATAATTGCACGAGGTAAAGCAATTACCTGTAGCCATAGGTAGAGAATCAATCCAGTGGTTTCCATGGAAAGTTACAGCTTTCATCTGCAGCTGAACTGAGCTGAGTTTCTTGTCACTCCTGGGTACCTGCCACACCAGCTGGGGCAATGTGTCAATCCCTGGAACAGCTATCAGGAACCACATCCTTTGTTCCTTCTTTTCCTTTCTTTTTTTTTTTTTTAAAACAAACCCTGATGGTTCAGCAGCAGCAGGAAGCCTTGGGCTACCTACGAGGGTAAATGGAAAACTATTACCATTATGTACTTCAAAAATAAAAAGAGAGTAATTTTCTCCTAATAGTAGAAATTATCCTGGATTAGTCTCCCTCCTGCAAACTAGCAAGCTCCAGGTATCTTGGTTTTCTCTCTTTTACAGGCTCTGGTATATAAAAGGCCAACACTTGGTATCCTTCAGTCAGTAGCTGAAAAAAAGTATTCACATTCAAAAGGTGTGCACAGACCAGATGCACAATGGCTTTGTCCAAGGAACAGTGTTCACTTAACCACTGGTGACAGGACTGCTGAAAGCCAGAGCCAGGGCTTGTTAACATGAGGTTGCCCGCTGTGGCACCAAAAACCCCTTCACACGATGTGCCAAAAAGTAGGGAGGGATGGTGAGAACAGGGAGGGAAAATTGTGGCTTGGAGACAGCAGCCAAAACACCCAAGCTGGATTTCTATCTCATGGGATAAGCAGGGAGCATACCCAAGACAGCAAAATTACCAGGGCTGTTGTATAGTTTATACTTTCTATGATTCAGAGGGAGATTTTCCACAGAAGTATCCACAATTTACCTGGAAACTTGTTTGGGGTTCCACGAATCAAAACGCTTCAACTTTATATAATTTCTGGAACCAGCAGGGAGGGCATTCCAGTCGCTGGGGAAGCACTAGTGAAAAGAACAGGATACAAAAAAAAGCCAAGCAAGCCCAGGAAGTGGGAAGGGCTCTATTTCCTACCTTTACACATAAACGCAAGTGTCAAAACACAGCTGAGGGATATGTAGGGAATGTAGGGGAGATGCTGGTTTAGGATGAAAGGCTGGGGCTAGATTTAAGTAGTTGCTGGAGAAAGTGGGTGTGAGGTCTCAGCCCTACAGAATTCAGCTGCATTGGTGCCCCACGCCTCGCGAGCCCCAGTGAGGGACAGAGACCCAGGTAGGAGAGAAGATGTAACCTGAGCTCTCCCTGCCCCTTTCCCTTTAGTCACCTCATTTCCAGTTCTGTACTCAAGAACCAGAAATGAGCTTTTTTGCTTTACCTGCATCAACTCTGGGCTTTTTGCTGTACCTGCACCAACTTGAAATCCTCTGCTTGTCTGACACTGAGAGAGGCAAAAAGTGTGGAAAACCACAGCCTGAACCAGAGCCCCCATCCTGCCTGCCAGGGGCCTGCAGACCACAAGTGTGGGAGGGGATTTGGGGAGGCTGGCTTGTGCTCCCCTTACCATAAGGGCTATTATCTCAAAGTCATTAGGCCTGGCAAAACCCATCTTCTGGCAGGTGCAGGCAAGTGTTCCCTCACGGTGAGCTCTGCCAGAGCAGTGTCTGAACCAAGAGAATCATGGTGGGAGGCTGCTTAGTGCAGAGGCAGCACAGTACCAGCCTCAGATGTGGGGAGTGGAGCACCACTGACTCCAGTCTCTGTGCTGTCGGGTGCCTGGCCCCAAGAGAACGTGCCTGCAATTACAGTTCTGGGCACAGTGCATGTTTTAGTCACCTGCAGGAAAGCCAGGGAGTTTGAGGAGGTATTAGCTTACACCAGCAGCCCCCAGTTTTCACCAGCTCCTGCCCATCCATCACACAAGTAACCTTCTGTGAGCAAAGGCCCCACCTTCTCCTTATTTCTCAGTGTACCTCTTCTTCAACAGGGACTATTTACAAGTGTGTGGAGTGACAGGACATGGAATGGCTTCAAATGGATGGAGGGCAGGTTTAGAGTAGGTATTAGGAAGAAATTCTTTACTGTGAGGATGGTAAGGCATTGGAAGAGATTCCTCAGAGGAACTCTGGGTGACGCATCTCTGGCAGTGTTTAAGGCCAGGTTGGATGAAGCTGTGGTCCAGTGGAAGGTGTCCCTGCCATGTTAAGAGGGTTGGAACGAAGGTTTAAGGTCCCTTGCAACCCACACCACCCTATGATTCAGGATTTGTTAAGAGTGAGTGACCACAGTCAGCCTGAATGAAATGCTTTCTGGCAAGAGCAGAACTCACTGAAGGGAAAGGAACATGACACTGAAAGCCAGCACCAGTTCTCCAGCAGAGTTTAGGCTGGGAAGGAGGAAAGAAAGCATCATCTCTTGCCAGCAGTTTGACTGTTGAAGAACTGCTTTGAAAGCTCAGATAGAATAACTGTGGTGTTCCATGACAGCCACATCCTCTGAGTGAGTCTGCTGTCTTTTAAATAGCACGTCTGCATGAACATCTCAGGATTTTATGTTCCACTCCTAGAGAGCTATCATTACCTTGAACCCAAGAGGGATGAAGTATCACAGGACAGTGTAAAAATTATCCCTAGGAGACAGAGACTTTCATGTTAACCAGGTGCAGGACTGTGAAAGGAAGAGCCTGAATTTCCTCTGCCCTCTTTCACTTCTTCCATCTCTGTTGAAATTTCTGTGAGATGCCCCATCATCGCCCAAAATATCTGCACAGCAGGCACCCTCCTGCGTGCTCTGGTTCCTTAGATTTGGTACTTCAGTGCCTTGCCTGAATGCACTCCTGAAAATACACACCAAAAAGATGAGAGAAAACAAGAACAACAAAGCCACAGCCAGCATGTTCAGCAGAGGTGCAGACTGAAGTGTGCGAGGCAAAGACCTGCCTGGACATCCTCAGTTTTGACTTCTTTGGGAGGGTGACTCTGAACAATTCTTGTGTTCAGACACCTGGCTTGTCACACCCAGAACTGCTGCAGATCAGGTCAGATGGAAGGAACCTGCCAACCCCCCAGCAACATGTGACATCCTATCAAACCCATAACTCAGTTAATACCAAACAAAAGCTCAGTGTTGCATGGCTGATGAAGAGTTTGCAGCCAGAGACAGAACCACTCCTGTTTACAGCATCAGCACAAATTACACAAATTCAAGCAAGCTTGGAGTCAACAACTGGCAGTATTGTCTAACCTTGCTAAGTAAGAATCCTCTGCTTCTCAGGCCAAATGAAATGAAAGCCAAAGCAAGCAAATGAAACTACATCCAGTAATTGCCACACTCCTGTTCAGAAGGTCCTGGGGACAAGGGAATGAAGGTGACATCTATGATGATGTTCAGTGATGTTGTTTCCCTGAAAACTGGCATGTGACCTGGAGGAGAGCTGCCCATTGATGCAAAGAGGCTCATGTGAGGTCAAGTGGAGTCCAGCACATTTAGAAGTCAATAGTGGCAATGAAAAATATACTTGGATTAGGTGTAATGCAGCTGATTACATATTACATTCACACAGCTGAAACAACCTCCCTATACTGCTTGACACCTTTCTGGCCAGGAATGAGGGCAACCCAAACCAGAAGCAGATGTCCCAGTTCACCAGTAAATGCCCAAATTACACCACAATCTTTCTCTAGCCCCCCTCTCTTTGGAGCCTAGGCATAGCAAATCCAGCTGACTTCATGCACAGAGCATCCTTCAATGGCAGCTTCCATTCCCCTGTGGTTTTATCTTCAAGGCCTACCAAACTGTATCCCTGCCCACCAGCCACCCCTGTTCCTGGGAATGTGTATTCTCCTTCCATCCCACACAGGAGAAACCATCAGCTGGCAGATGACATGGACAGAGCTGGTGCCTGTTCTGCCAGCAAAGATGCTGGTCTGTAGAGCAGTTAAAAGTCTTGTCATTGCCCAGAGGCAATATTTTCAGGTTGATATTTCAGCTGGAGTGCCATGAACATATATTCCTCTCATGCTTTTGCAAAACACCCAACACAGCTGCATCAACAGCTGCACAGTTGGTCGTGCCAAGGGCAGGCAAAGCAGTTTCAGTACTGGAGGGTGGGACACCAGAACATCCTCCTGAATGTTCCAAGCATGACTGGGGTTACTCTTTGGGGTACTGCCACTAATTTGCTTCTAAGAAATAGGCTGCTGTATGTTGTGGCTCCCCATTTATAGTGAGATTTGTCTTGGTGTAGTCCTGGGGTGCACATGTTGACCCTGCTCTGCCTTCGTGGTAAACCTGCAGTGCCCTGTGTGAGACAGAAAGTTGGCAGTCTCATCTTTAATCACTTGTGGGGTTGATTTCATCATCAGCGCTTTTCCAGATTTTTATTTATGCCTTATAAAATTTTCCAGAAAGCAGAAAATCTGTTCAGTCAGGTCACATTGTGAAGGATATGCCAGTTTGTCCCTCCACGAGTCATCATGACATACACCCCCTTGTCCCATCCTGCTCTGCCAAGAGGAACTTAAAACTCTCTTGATTTAAGGAACTAAAATATATATAGGAATTAAATATATATAATATATATTTTTTTAAATAGGAATTTAAAAATCTCCTACTACCAATATTGTCCAAGTGGAAAAGATAACACACTGTGGGACTCTTGAAAACACACAGCCAACTCTTTTATAGTGATAAAAAAGAAAGATCCATACTCTTACGAGCTGCTCTCCTGCTCTGTGCCCTCGTGCCTGCTGACCCATCCTTCCCAGACCTCAGTGAGACACCCCATAATGTGCTGCTGTATGAACCCATGAAAATCTCCCACCCAGCAGCATCTCAGGTGGATCCCTGGATGAACATACCACACTATTCATGAGCTGAAAGCACTGTATGGGTTAAAATTCCTTCTCTTGGTCAAGAGAGACACTGCAGTGCCCCACAAGCCATCCACAGAGTATCCAGGATGCAGACATGACCCTGGCACAGCACATGGCTGCAGGTTTGCATGATGGCACAAGAAGGGGAGCAGTCCATGTGGATGCCTGGGATGAATATCTTGAATTGGCTCTAACTCCTCTAAAACATCACCTTCCACAGTGAAGGATGGGCCTAAGAGACAAGACTTCAGAAGGTGAGAAGCAATAGCATGGGGGTGTTTTTTTAAAGCATCTCTATCCTAAGTTCAATGTTTGGGCACAAACATCATGTGTTTTCCAGGACAACATTTCAAGGAAAAAAGATGAATAAAACCTGTACTCCAAAGTCTCATCTTACAATTCACATAAAGATTTTAAAAGGACAACAGGCAGGGCAACAGCACCTTTAAACAATCCTATTTGTAAGAATTCCTATTTGATGAGCAATGCAGCCTGCAGGTTACTATGGCAGCCAGATCCATCACCTAGGTGACCAAGCACCAGTGATACCAACAGTAACCTATCCCTAAACACAGCCTCACACTGTGCACATTATCAGCCTCCCATTTCTTGGAAGTTTCTCTTCATACCAACAGATGGACAGTAACAGAGCATATGGACAGTCTCCAGGAGGGGTGAGCTCTCCTCACAGCACCAGCCTGCCTTGCTAAGGAGGATTCTTTCCGACAGCACCACCTGTGGAAGTGCTGGGCACTTGAGGCAACCAACACGTGTAACCTGATTTACCACCAGAATAATAAGGAGCAACTTGCCTGAAGGCTCTTTGGAAAAGCTTCTGATGGCCAAAGAGTCCACTTAACATAGCAGAGGGTCTGAAGCATAAATCCACACAAAACAGAGAAGGTCTTGAGGCGTTGGCAAGGTCTTCCCCCCAGGAACCATTATTTCTGGGAAGCCAAACTTTCAGCAAGGAACACCAAATCCAGTAAACTCCCAAATCAATACCTTACCTATTCCATGGGAATGATCTGTTCCAAGTAAGGCCAAACAAGATGCTTCTCTAATGATTCACTGATGCTGTTTAACTCTGGGTGTCTGAGGAACACTCCTGAGTACAGACGTGTTTGTTTACAACCAAGCAACACATCGCTCTGATTACAGGGCCAGATTCAACTCCAGACTCCTGGAAAATACTGATTTTTTTGTAACAATGTTACATAATTGGTAGCTCCTGTAGTCTAAAGGGATTTCGGTTGCTTGGGAAATTAAATGGAATGTAGATTTTTTCCCCCTTTTGTTAAAGGCTGCCTTTATATCCCATCGAGAAATTAACTGAGACAGAAATCTCTTTTCCTGCACTTTGATAAATAGGGATGACTCATTATTTCCCCATTTTGCCTTAAATATCCTGCCATCCTAGTGGTTTGCTTTGTTCAGCTATTCTCTCAGCTTCACACAGCACCTGCTGTGATGACACAGGAAGTCCTCTGTGGTTCTGCTGCCCCTTCAGCACATCCCCTTATCAGCAGAGCACTCTGACCTTTGCACAGCCCTCACTTCACTGACCCAGCAGACACTGCAACCCCCCAAGACAGCCTTGCTTTGATAACCACTTCCTAGACAGCAGGAGATTACTTTATCTTGTCAGAGCCAAAAAGCATGTCATACCTGTCCAAGCCTTTACCCTCACTGAAGCACACTCAGATTTGGGGCTGCAGTTTAAATTTTCAAAGCAGACTGAGCTGTTACAGCTTCATTGACACTTCTGGACATGGGGAAACTCCTTCAATCAAATTTATTAGTTTGAAACCTAACTGTTTGCCTCCTTGTCTTTGACCCACCTTTCCCTGCCTGTTGCCCCCTGTTCCTTGTGCTCAGTAAAGACAGTGATGTCTTTTACCTGCTTATCCATGCACAGGTTGAGTAAAGACCATTAGAAGCCATACCCTTTGTAATCCTGGAGAACAAAAGAATAACTGTCTTCCTGGTAAAGCCAGTTTTCCTCTCTGTCTCTCACTGGCTGATGATGGGATAACATCAGCAAAAGAAAACAAGATCAAAGTCATAGTGCTGGATTTGAGAAGATAAAAGAAAAATTCAGAAAGGAAGGAACCTTGGGCAGGTGAGAGAAACAAACGCATTTCTGCAGCAAAGGATTATTTTACTCTGAGGGCAGAAGATTCTAGGAAAAAACAGGGCCTCTCTGTTCTAGGGAAGACATCTACAGGGGCCTAGGAAATTCCACCTCAACACAGAGAACACTTGAGCAGTGGAAAACAAAAAACCAGGAGCATGGAAATGAATAAATGTTTCATTGTTAGCTGAGAACTGTACATTCTTTGTTGCTGACAAATGCAGCTTGAATTTTGCAGTGCTTTTTTATCTGCTTGTTCCCCTCAGGAAAACACCCCTCAGAGGTGATCCAGGAGTGCCCAAGGGCCCCCACCCTGTCCCTGGAGAGGCTGGAGCTGCCTGGGGGGCTGAGGTTCAGCCCCAGCACAAGAGCCAAAGCAGACTCTGTGTGAGGAGGACACACCTGCCTTGATTTGCTGATGGGCTGGGGAACAGTGTGACTTGGAAACTTTCAGAGGGACTAGCAAGGAGAACAGCAGGGTGCAGCCAACTGCTCAAGAAGCTCTCCATGTTTTTTGTCGGTGAATTGTAGGAAATCATGTTTATTTATTTCATATCCCTAACAGTTCTCTTCAGAGGATCAGATATCCAAGGTCAGCATGCCTTTCAGGACAGCTGGGTACCTTTAATGAATAACTGCACTTTAACCAGTGAATTTATTTAAAATGCATCTCTACACTGCAGAAAATATCCAGCCCTTGTGACATTATGCAATAGTGCACTCAGTGTAGAGATACAAGATAAACAAGGAACACTCTGAGCTTGCCTATCATCCTGCATGACTTAACTTCCTATTACTTTTTGCCTTTTTTCTTTCTCAATTCCTCTTTATACTTATATCTTTAGGAAAGATAACAGGCTAAGTGAACACTGCAGCACTGCCAACAGCTGCTCAGGTGGAAATGTTGCCATTATGAGGTTGCAAACCTGCTCAAACAAAACTTCCTTCATGAAACATCTCCTTGGGTCTTGCCTGCAGGAGCAATGCAATGCTCAGTGTTTCCAACTCCATGCCTCTGAGAAACCAAATCTGCCCTAAATGCTCTAATCCCATTTTGACTTTCATTTTTATCACTCTCAAAACAAAGGCTGCAACAGGAAAAGGCAGGAGGATTTCGTCTGTTGGTGCAAAGAGCAGCTCAAGACAACACCTGAGAGGTAGGAATGTAAAGCTTTGTATTTTATATAATGACAAACAAGAGAAACAGTATTCATCTGTTTCTTTGTGGGGAAGGCTCACAGTAGAGAAAACCCAAAAAACCAGGAGAGAACTGCTTGAAGAGATCATGAAAGGAGACCTTCAAAGGAAGGGGGCAAAGAACCTTTGGATTACTTTTTTCCTTCCCTTTTTATAATGCATAGAGGACATGAAAGAGGTTTTTCAGTAGTTCTTATTCTAAAAGGATTTTTTTTTTTTTGGTTCCTGCTTCTCTTTTACATTAAAAATTCAAGTCTTGCCTTGAATAGAAGGCTCTGAGGCAAACAGCATCAAAGACATGCACAAGTCAGGATCAAGTACATTGGAAAGGACATTTGGGTAGTGCCCATCTTGCACTGGATTCTTAAGGTTGCAGATAAAAGTCAACAAATTCGAAGATTCAAAAACCAACCCAAATTTAGTTCAGCTGCAACAAAGACTTTTAGAGTAGTAAAAAATTAACATCTTTAAATTACTAATGGTTTAACTTAAAAAAAAAAAATACATGCCCCCAACTATTCATGGTTGTGTTTGGGCAGAAAAAACCTGTCCTTCATACTCAAAGTGAAATTAGTGATAAATAAAATGCCTTTTCATTGCCTTTGTGTCATGGTGAATAGGCTCTAAGTTACCTTTTGAAACAGATTTGTACCCCACACCCTTTTTCTGCTGAAGGGAAAATACTTTCTCAGCCAGCTGGTCTCTCTTCTGAGTAGGAAAGCAGCAGCAGAGCTGTTGGAGAAGGACTGGAGAGTATTTCTTGTGCAGCAACAGAACAGACTTCAAGTCTGTTGTGCCTACAAAATGCCAGATAATTTTCTCCACTGCTTGTAAGAGCAGGAAACCTCTCAGGCCGTAAAGCATCTTCTTGCAACACGAACCCACTGGGTTGGAAGTCAGCAGGAGGAAGCAGAGGTGGTGCATCTGATGACATTTCCCCAGCTTCTTTCTCAGGGTAGATCTGAGCTTTCAAAATTGAAGTGTTACTGTAACACTTTTCCCCTGTTCTGCATATGTGGTTTTGGTGGATTGCCGACTGAATATTAGTTAGGGATGCTGAGAGCCTGCTCGTGTTCTCAAATTCCTGTGGCTGTGTTGCCCTAGTCAGAATTAAATGATACATTACACCCTGAGTCACCCTCTGCTAATGCCTGCTAGATGTTTTCTGGCATCAAGGTTTAGAATTGGAGCTCATTGGAAATTTTCCATAGGGGAGATTTTCTGTTTCTGAGAAAATAGGAATTTTCCATGAGGGAAAAAAAGGTTGTTTCTGCCAAAAAAAAAAAATTTTGAAATGGTTTGTTTGTAAAGAGGATCAACAGATAGTATTTCATTTTGAATTGACTTGGACTAACCAAACTGCACAATGCCCCAGATGATCCACATGAATTCTGGATACCTTCTGATGGAGACAGTCCAGCCAGAGCCCAGCCCCAGACCAAGTGGGGGCTGTGATGACAATTTTCAGATGGCGCAGTGTGAGTGCTCACCCCTGACAGCCACGAGTGTCACACGTGCCTGCTGGGCAGAGCAGGGCAGGGCAGGGCAGGGGGTCAGCAATGCCCCAGTTACACAGCAGGGTGACAGCAGCCCCACGCAGGGATCTCCAGCAGCAGGACACAGACCCAGACAGCTTTCCCAGTGAGGGAGGATGCCCTTCCCAATAATCCCCAGATGCTTTCTGAGCTAGCATTTCCACCTCCACATCCTCTCCTCTCTGCTGGCACCGCTTCCTCTGCTTTCCCATCCCTATCCCCTCTCAGCTCCCGTTCTCCTTTCCTCACCCCCTATCCCCAGTGCCACCCCACACTAACACAGCTGCTGCTGCTGCTGCTGCCCTCAGCAGCTCCACTGGCACTGCCACTGGCATTCACTGGGGCTGCCTTCCCCTCCCCATCCTGCCTCCCTGGCTGCCCTCACCCCACAGAGGCACAAACTCTGCCACTCACACACGTAGAGCCCCATGCTGCTTCCCACCAGGAACACAAATGGGAGACAAATCCATTGATGCTCTCCAGTCCTTTGCCCCTTCAGCAGAAGTTTCTCCTACAGCTGAAAACGCTCCCAAAGCTTGGTTTGCATTTGGGCTTCTTTTTGTTCTAAAAACAAAACCACACAACCTCTCATACTTGTCCATACCCCTCCTCTGACCTCCCAGCACTCATCAGGAATGCCCTGAGATCTGGAGTGTCTGGACTGTCAAGCCAGCAGGAATCTTTTTTTTTTCCTGGTTCAATGGGCTCTGCCTCAGGCCACAATATGCAGATAAACACCAAGGAAACCAGATCCCAAACCTGACACTGATGTCACCACGAACAACCAGTGCATGGCCTGGACCTGGTTCTGTGACTTAGCTGCTGTAGGGGCAAAAAGGAATGGAAAACTGCCCACTTTGGAGCCTTCTCTGAAGTGTGGAGAACCTCAGATCAGAGCTACCAGTACTCTGTCTGGGTAGAGACCTTCTCACTCACCTTCTGCCCCCAGAAGTTACAGACCACACAGTAAGATAAGGACATTCAAATTAATATATTCTGGCTGTCACTGGACTTTTGTCCCTTGATCTATGAACTTCGTTCTTTATTCCCCTCCCAATAAGGCAAAACCTCTCTGAACCATGAATGTAACCCTGCAGACACTGCAGGCCTCTCAGAAGCAGATCACACCTGTCCAGAAGTCCAGCAGCTACAGGAAGGACCTGAAGGAAGCAGAGCTTTCTGGGCAGTACTTTATTTCCAGCAGCCTTCAGACAGCTCTAAGCTGTGCCAGAGGGTAAGGCTGGAGAGGTGTGGGTATGTTGGCACCACACCAGTTTCTATCAAGCAGCAGTGACACAGCTGGCACCCTCCAGTGCTCTCCAGGAGAGGCTGCAGGCCAGTCCTGGGAACAGCTTTTGTGTCAGGCCATGGAGCCACTCTTTGGGTAACTTTTGGAGCTCATTTGTCCCTCTGTTGTACCAACTCAAACGCTGTGGGATTTGCAATTGCCTTTTCTCTCCCTGAGAGTGCTGATCCATCAGGCACACAGCACTGCAGGGGAGCAGTGTCTGGCTGCTGCACTGGTGCTGCAGGGACACTGCAAGGGTCAGTCTCAACAGGGGCAGAGGTCACTCTGAGCTGTCACTCCTGGTGGCAGCAGGGTGCATCCAACAGCTGCAGCAGAAGTCTTTTAGAACTAATGGACTGAGAGAACAGGAACCAAAGATCTGATCTCTGCTGCGTGCAGTGTCTGACCCTGCCAGCCAGCCTGAGATCAGGGGGAGACTGTCCCAGCCACCCACCTACAGCCCAGGAGGGTCAGGACAGACTGCAAACCTCACTGACAGAGCCCATCCCTGCCACCAGAAACCCAAAGCAGAGTGTTCACACACACAGGGCAGCATTTTGAAAGCAGAGGTTCCTAAAGCACTGGCTGCTTTATAAATCTGTAATCAGCTGCAGGTACTGAGTGCCCCACACAGCTGTGTGGGGGTGTTGAGAGCACCTGGCTGCCCAACACTGTCTGGCCACCAACCACACTCCAAACCTGTGGCCTCTCCAAGCCAGGGTCACTCTGGTCAGACTGTGCTGCTGCTGCTGCTCCCATCCCACTCCACACCCCCAGCAACATCCTCATGTGCCACACAGTGCTGAGCCCCATACACACAATACCTGGAATCCACTCTCACTCTGTCCTCTGTTCTCTGGTAATACACAAGCAGTGTTCCCTAAAGGCAATCATGTCACCTGCAGCAATGGATGATAAACTCTTTACACCCAGAATAAAAATGATCAGACAACTGACTGCACTTCTTACGTGCAATTACAGAATAGTTCCCCAAGAATACAAAGAGCCCCTTGAAAAATGAGCTGAAAAGGCAACTGGCAGAAATCAGAAGGGAAGGGCAACAGTGAAAGACATGATTTGCCAAGAGGATTGGGATTTTGTAAGTGTAGAATCAGACTCAGTAAGAGAGATTAACTAATAAAAAACAGAAGTGCAGAAAATATCCTTTATGGCCTTGGAAGTTCAGAAGCAAGGAGGGGGAGCAGCGAAAGAGATAAAGAAGATTTAAACCATCTTACATCCCCACAGCTCGTGAGGCTGAGCACACACAGTTACCTGGGTCAAGGAGAGGGAACACAAAGCTGCTGTTCACTGCTCTGCTGCGTCACCAGCAGCTCTGCTGCAGAACTGCTTCTCTTCTGAACCTGTGCCTCACTGCCCTATCCTGCTCCTGGCTCTTTTTCCTGGAGTTTTAAGCTAATCTGTGGGATGAGGTCAAGAGCCATGAGGTCAGCCAGGAGCCTGCAGAAAGCTGCCTGCAAGGCAGCTGCAGCAGAGCCAACATTCTCCTCCTGGGAGATGGCAGAGCCTCCCCAGCTGGTGGGAAGGACACAAAACCACAGGGCACACAATAATGTGGCACCTGGGCTCTTGCCTGTCTGACAGGTATTTTTCAAAACTAGAGTTTACTGCTCATTGTGAGGAACCATCAGGCAACAGACCAAAGCAATCATTATCAATTCCGAGGTTTTGCACACCTTTATTAGCAAAATGAGACTTTCTTTTTGAAACTGAGGTGTCTAAAATTGGCAATAACTCACTGCAGGCATGAATTTATTCTACTTGAATTTTCCCATATGAACCTCACCCCAGAGCACCCCACAAACATGACACCACCTGTGCACTGCAGTCATGGGTTACTAATTACCAACCTGCCATGTACAGTCAAGGGAAATTTAATTTACACCAGTCAAGGCTGACAGAAGAAGCATTGCTCAGAAGAAACATTCAGCTAAAAGAAGTTAACTCCTAACTTAACGCTCTCTGAAAAGGTTCTGCACAAAAATTTAAATTATCCCAGAGTTAGCTTTCAGGTTATTCTTGTATCAAAGATATAAAGAGAAAACCTTTTAAAATTGCAAAGCAGCAGTAAGGAATGACTTGTGTAGTATTTTAATATTTTCATTTTTGTCACCACGTCTCTCCCCTTCCACCTGCAGGTTTCACCCAAACTTGGTGAACACACAAGAGAAATGTGACAGCTGGCTTCCTGCTTCCCAAGTAACACCAAGGAGCAGGAACACTTTCAGCATCTGCCCATTGCAGCTTTTCCACACCTTGGTCCCTGTCAAGTGTCACACACAACACAAAGAAATGACACCCACATGTTGAGATGTCCAAGGCAGAAAAGAGGAGGTTTATTTACAAACTTCAACATTTATAGAATTCCAGCAGTGACCGTGGATTGGAGGAAGAAAATCTTCCTCTTCAAGCACACTGGGCAACCCAACAGCCCATCAGCAGTCTCCTCCTTATAGGAAGAATGTAAACGTGGTTAGATGGTTACAATAACAAAAGGTTGTTGATGTAAAATTGTTTCTGACTCCATTGCAAAAGGTAAACACAGAAGGCTAAAAATGGAACTTAAGAAAACTCCTTAAAGAGACAGAGGAGAACAGCAAAAACCCAGACAACAGTCCAGACCTGTTTTTTGTATTAGATAAAGTGAAGCCAAAATTCCAAGCCTGCCTGTATAGTGTGTAGCATATTACATATAATACATTTGGATGGCCTAGACCCTAGTGTGGCAAGAAAAATCACTTTTTACATGATGTAATAGGTATTTTCAAGCTATTCACAAGCTCCAGTGAACTCCCCTTACACGTTTCCCTAAGTCTGTAACTAATCCTGCCATGTGTGCTTTATCTGTGCCTTTTTTTCTTTCTACAACACCCCTCTGATATGACTGAGAGCCAAGACTCAGCCCTAACCTGCAGCTCTGTGTGCTGCAAGGGCTCCTCAAACCTGCAGCGTGTGCAGCACCACCAGCTCCAGCCCAAAGGATTTCCCTGCTGCTCCAACAGCCTGAAGAAACATGAAAACCCTGCTCTGCCCACACACTGGGTTCGTGAAACTGTTCTCCTATTTCAAAACACAATTTCCAGGGAAAAGGAGTATTATTGTAAACCCTTAAATGCTGTTTCCGTGTAATTTGGATATTAGCTGGCACAACCCAGCACTCTGTAATTCCAGAGATGGAAGGTGAGGAGATTCAGCAGCTGCAATCTGAAGTTTCACAGCCAGGTGAACCTTTGCACCTTTTAGTCTCTGCAGACTGTATTTCTCAATCTGTCTAGATGCCCAGAAGTCTGAATTACAGTCTGATTTCTCAAAGTGACACTTCTTCTTTTAATTCCCTACAATCTGGAGATGCTGTTAAAGACCTGAGGCCAAAAGCTTGGCTGGCTCACACCTGCTGTTTTAAACACTGTTCAACACTGCATGCCTTATTTAGATGCCATAGTTACAAAGGCTTATTTATTAATGTTACAATATACAACATTCTTAAACTTGAAACAGATCTAAGAAACCTATACAGCTTTTATTTTTGTTTTATGCTCAAATAAATGCAAACCTAATCCTTCCTTCAAATCTCTGAATAACACTAAGCATATTAAATTCAGCTCAACATCTTTTAATTGTAGAACCTTGTTAAGCAACATTCACATTTTTACTGCCCTAAGTTTCTCCTTGCTGGGGTGTGAGGCACATTCCCAAAGGCTGCCACAAGAGGAAGAAAAAGCTCCTAATGGGATCCTCCATAACAGCTCAGTACATGGAATTTTCTAGGGAAGAAATGGAGAAACACCTACTGATGATTTAATTTCAGGCAAGGAGAACAGACAACTGCAGTCATTTATCTTGGTTTTTTTTCCAAACATATCACTCCCACTAAAAATAGATAAAGCATATCTAAATTGTATCTTTCTATTACTGCACACAGTTTATGTTCCTTCATTCCAAACATGCCCTCTTGATAAATTCTGCAGCTGGGAACATCCAAGGCCAGTGTCACCCAGGTGGTATCACCTCCAGCCTCCCTTGGTGGACATAATCCTGCATGCTGGAATTACACAGCCCCACCACAACAAAGCTGGAAAACTCTCCTGCAATGGGAAACCTTTAGCCTTAAGGGTCCCTTTATGGAAAGTGAGAGGGTCAGTTCTGGCCAGGACATTTCTGTGCAAGGAAACAAAACATCCTTACTTGTGCAAATCAGAATCTCCAGTAGGAGCCCTCTAAAAAGGAGCTTGCCTTTATTTTTTGCTGTGAACACAATACAGTCACCAAAAATCTGTGTTGGCTGTATAACTTGGGGTTTTGTGGGGGCATTTTTTAAACAGAGGTGCATCAACAGATATTTCAAAATAGGAAGCAGAACACAGGATCACAGAATGCTCTGGGCTGGAAGGGACTTCAAAGATCATCTCACTCCAGCCCCCTCATGGGCAGGGACACCTTCCATCAGTCCAGGTTGCTCAAGGCCCCATCCAGGGATGGGACATCCGCAGCTTCCCTGGGCAACCTGCTCCACTGCCTCACCACCCTTACAGTACAAAACTTCTTCCTGCTATCTAATCCAAGCCTGCCCTCTCTCAGTTTAAAGCTACTCCCCTTTGTCCTGTCACTCCACACTCTTGCAAGTAAGTCTCTCCCCATCATTCTTCTCTCATGAAAGAGCAGATTTCCTTCAAAGAATGCAATATATTGATGCACACCACTGCTCCCTCCTTTCAGCTTTTTTCCAGGTTGGGATTTTTTGGATGTTTTGACCTGCCTCTAGTCATGTGGGATTTAAACTGGATCTGCCCTGGTACACTTGTAAATACAGATGATACATGTGAGAGACAACTCCTCACAAGTTCAGTGTGCCCAGATGAAGCTGAACACTGATTTAAAGAGGTGACATGTAAAAGAACAGGATAATGTTTTCCACGTTATGATATTAACCATCACCTTGAATTGCAGTGTGCTGGAAAGCTGAAAGAAACAGCACTTAAAACTGCCTGACAAAGGCCAAAAACTCTGGAGAAAGGAATACAGATGTATCATGAGGAACAGACACAAAGGTGACAGAGAATAAAGGCACTGCACCCAAAGGGATGGCACCAGTGAACAGCCATGGGAAGAAAAGCAGCACAGGACAGGGAAATAATTCAACACAGCAACCAGCACAAGGCTAAAACAAGGAGGGGAAAAGGGGGAAGAAGCAAAAGGAAAGCTGATGAAGTTGCCTGCTGGGAATGACCTGGAAGGCCATGAACAGAGGGAAACTTACTGAAAACAGCTTTGTCCACAAGCTGATCCCACGGCTCCAAGGACAGCTCCTGCTGGGGTTCCTGGAGGTGGCAGCTCAGGCAGGTCCTGCTGATCAGCTCTGTGGGGAAAGTAAATTTTAACAAGTCAGGGCAACACCTCCTTGCATTTCATGTGCCTCCTCCCACCAGGGCTGTTTCAAACACCTTGTCAAGGGCCCCGTTTGTCCACTCAATTAAAATTTGCCATTTATCTGACTACCAGTACAAATTATTCCTTCCCCCTGTAATCTGTGATCTTCCTGTCTGTGAGTTAGAGAAGTGACAACACTTTCTAGAGGCTCAGAGAGGTGTGGTCTCTAGTGGGGGCTCTCAAAGACCAAATATTCTTGTCTGCAAAGTAATTACGTTCCTGAAGGGCAACTTTTGGATCAGTTGTGTGGCTGAACAAAACCATCTGCGGAATCTGCAT
The DNA here is from genome assembly GCA_016584745.2 of Phylloscopus trochilus trochilus. NCBI lineage: Eukaryota > Metazoa > Chordata > Aves > Passeriformes > Phylloscopidae > Phylloscopus > Phylloscopus trochilus. The sequence goes on from WQNJ02000023.1 coordinate 156,389, forward strand.
CAAAAGCTCCTGAATGTTGTTTAACACATAACACTCTCCTGATGTTTGCCTCAGCTGGGGGGTTACCTGAGACAGCAGCTCCAGAGGCAGCAAGGAGACCTCAGTGACCAATTACAGACTCAGCTCCTGAAAATCAGAGAGAAGTGAAGGGACAAAAATTCATCAACCAACCCTACCAGGTCCTGTCTCCAGCCATGATGCAGGAAATAGCATCTCCTCTTTGCCTTTGGCCATGCCAAAAAGAAACAGAATCAGCAATGGTACTACAACGAGGCAAGGGAGGCTACCAACAATTAATTAAAACTGATTGCATCTTGAATACAGCACTTTGTCTCAATTCTTTAAAAACGTTTGTGCAAGCCAGGGTTTTTCGTGATTTAAAATGATTTCATATTTACAAGGGAGAAAGCTGAGCCACTCTAAGGCAATAAGGGAGACCTGATACACATCCACAAGAAACTGATCCTCCTCAGTAACACAGTAAAGAACACACATTTTTCTTCAAAATTTTATTTTAATTTAAATTATGGGGCCAGCCAGATTTTTTTTTTTTGGATACGAAATGCATTTTCCTCAGGAGAAATGAAATGCTACCACGGAAATAGAATTACAATTGTGTACATCTCTTATTTAAAAAAAAAAAAAAGAAAAAAAAAAAGAAAAAAAAAAAAAAAGAAAAGAAAAAAACCAAGCCAAACGAAAAACCGCTTGCATTTAAATATGTTTTAGTAATACCCTTAAGCCTTCAAGCAGATAAGAAACCACTTCCAGAACAAGTTTTTTTTTAATATGAACAGCACATCGAAGGAGCTTTAATTTAAATACAACTTCTTTTCGAAAGCCAACATTCAAATGTTTCCACATATTAAAAAAGTCACCATAGCCATTGATTCCAAGGCCTAATATAGAGAAACCTCTACCCCAGTCCAAAACGATTTCACTTCTTTACACAGAGAAATCTTTAGCATGTCTACGTCTTTCTAAAGAGGAAGCCTTACGTGTTACGGTGAGTAACTTGGCAAATAATGTTTTCCTCCACTAAGCTATGATAAACCAAAATATAACAGACTGTTAGTACTGAACTACAACACCACCTCAGTGCCAGCTTTGCCTGGCACCTCTGGGAAGAGGCAGCTACTTTCTTTCCTGTAAGCCAACTGATTCTGTTTGCAAAGGGCACGCTGAGAACCTTTAAAAGACCAATTCCGATGTTGGGAGCAGTTTAAACCAGCCGAGTGGGAACACTCGCTTTCCTGGAGCTCTCGGATTTCCCCTGTGAAGGCTTTCAGATCAGCTCAAACGTCACTGATTGCGAAATATTTCAAATGGGAAGAGGACAGGAAGCAACCAAGATTTCCTGTAGCATTTGCAATCATTCCGTGATGCAGAATGGGAACTCTCAGACCCCAATCCAGGAGTTTTTGCTTGGCTTTGACCTTAGCGTTACTATAGGATGGATAGATACAATTTCGATAACATCATTTAGCTACATTTAGTAGATTCCTTTTGTATGGTCACAGTAACAAAAACATGGTGCAAAATCAGTTGGGTTTTCTGTTTTCATAAATACTGATAGTTTGCAGCATTAAGGAAAAAAAAATATCAACAAAAAGAATTAGATCCTTTCGTTATCCTAGGACACCTACGAAATTGTTTCTTGAGGCTGGAGGGAATTAAGTCACTCACACAACTACTGGACTGAGTTATTTACTGTAAGAAATGACGCACTGCAGGCTCCCCAGAAGTCAGAGGAATCGATATTAATTGAGCATAATCCTTGCCATTTGCAGAGCTGGTGAGCACAATGCTGGTTTAATTAAATAAGGCCAATATTATCTGGTAAGAACGTAGCAGAAAGGGTTCCAGTTCTCTGTTTCAGCCTCCCCTAATGGATGGCACCTCATTAGATAAGTGAATACAAAAAATTTGTTTGGGTTTGGGGGTTTGTTTCCTTTTAAATGCTGCAGTACTTGAGATTGTTAAATCAGCATTTCCATGTGATCTGAAGTATTCAATTACATATGAGCATTCATTTTGCAAAACTCAATATTAGGTAATAGTTACAGACTAATACAATAACATTCCTCTGCTGTACAAATTAAATCATATTTTAAAGAAATGAGCAGCCTAGGAGTTATATACAAAAGAAACCAGCAAGCATTGTTGAAATGAAATGCAAAATGTCACTGCTAGGTCTACTGTCTGCAATACCTTTAAAGTAAAGTTAACAAAAACCCTTAGAACATATTTCCAAGTTTACAAGTCAAGTTTCAGGAAAACCAAATCATGTCGAAAAAAAATTCTATAAAGCAGTGAAAGGCATATATACATTTTCCTTATGAACCTTGAGATTTCACTCTTTTAAAAGTTGCTAAGTTTCAATATCAGTTTATTTGCAAGACAACTGTTTATCCCAATAAGCTCACATCTTAGATACATTTCCCCTTTGATTACAAATAAAGCACTGCACATTTTTTTTTTTTTAAATCAAGGCATATAATCTTATACTATGGTGCCAGGTATGCACAGGTCACATTGTGCTCATTATCTCAAACAAGGTAAGTGCAAACATACAGATTTATTCAGATTTGCAAGCATGCAACCTGTTACTTAACTACATGAATACCTTCTCTCCTAGACCAAACTAGTATCTATATGTTTGCTTTCACGAACCTAGAATCTTTCTTTTCAGGACTCCTAAAACAAGCAGTGTCTTTGAATTCTGAAATGACACAAATATCAAGAAAGTCCACATTGTGCAAGAAAGCAGCAGCTATGTTTCTCAACTTGGACTAAAAATGAAAAGAGAAAAACAAAAACCGTTCACTGAACAGCAGATTAGCAGTAATGTTCCTCATGAATCGATAAGAGTGCCTGATGCTGAATATCTAACAGCAAATGCTGAATTTGGGTTTAATATTTTAAAGGTTTATTGGAGTTTAAGCTTCTTGCTGCGCTGGTCTCTTCAAATCCCTGATCTGTTTAACTAAATAGGTCTTCTCATCATTAAATTGTTCATCCTCGGTCCTGTCATTCTGAAACTTGCTGAGGAACTCAATAAGTTTGGTCTGGTTCTTTAGAAGGATGTCTAATATAGGCTGTGTCTTGTTAGGATTGGCTACAAACACCTGCAAGAAAACAAAAGGCGTTGAGCACAACAGCGAGAAACAGAAGGTGAAATTAAAGAAAAGTATCCAACAAAATACTGATGATGATAAATTAAAACTATGTTTTAATTATTCCAGTATCCCACAGAAAAGAATAATGGGGTAAATGCAAGTTTTTAAATAATTTTTTTTTTTTTTTTGATCGGGACATAAGCTGAACAGCAGTACCCAAGTAAATTTAGTCTGTGGGAGGTGACCAGCCAGTGGTCTGGCTTCTGCAGAAACCACTGAAGACACTTCATGGCTGAATTCTATAGCAAATTTATGGTTTCATATCATGTGCAGCACCTGACGGGTATCTCACACCTCACTACAAAGTTTTAGACCTCAAGTTGTAACTCTTAGCTGCCTGTCTGCAGCAAAGTCAGAAGCCATCTGTTATAATGTTCAAATTGCAATTCAGGTGACCTGACTGAAATACTGCTGCCCTTCAGAGATCATGCAGTGTGATAAAACCACTTTTGAACCCCATGATTTTATATGGAATCATGCATTCCTCCTTATCTTACTGCATTGAATTCCAAAGGTTCCTAAGAGATGTTACTCTGACAATCACATGAAGTCCCTAAGTGGCTTCTAAACAGTTTTCAAAAGATAACCAAGATACCTGTTTGTAAAGATGGATCATAATAAAGCAAACATCAGTGCTCCCTTTATTTAATCACTTAGCAGGCATTAAGATAAGCTCCATTCAGGCTCAGCTAAACAGTTCAGTCAATTAAACAACTTCTGGTCAGATTATTCCTGTTTCATGGTGGGGTTTTGTAGCATACCTTGAACACATGGAAGGCCTCAAACTGAATGTTACGACTCTTGTCTCGTAGAAGGTTCATCATTAGTTTAAGATTTTCAGGTTTACTGATGTACTTCGTCATAATTGTGAAGTTGTGTCTGTCCAGTAACAATTCACCAAGGAGCTGAAGGCAGAAAAGAAGACCAAATGAAAAAACTACTAACATTGGACAGAAGAATCAACTCGTTTATAAATGCTTTCAATGCCCCTGAAGAGGTGTGGTGCTCTGTGAATGCAGTACCAGTGGTCAGTAGATAAAGTAACAACAGAACTGAGTGCCCTGAATTTCAAAGTGCAGCTGCATTTTCCCCTTATCTCAACAATGCAGTTTCTCCTTTTCCTCAGAAAGTGAAAAATCACACTTGTTCCCCCCTGTGATGAATTGGAAAGGAAGGAGAAGTCTCTCCTTTTTTTCCCCCATGACTTCATTATTGTTTTCACTTATACAGCAGCTATGCAGCATAGAAAGAATGCCTTCAAAAAAAAACCAAAACCCCAATAAAACAGGTTAGCACATCAAACGAAATATTGACACTTCTTTTGCTAACTAAAGGGTTTAAAAGGATTTTCCCCACAAGGACCACCTTTGCTGCAAGCTCTGTATTACATCTATGTTCACTATTTCTTACCTACTTGAATGTAAGATCAGTATTGCTTCAGGCACATCTCATGAATCTTTGTTAAATTATTTAAATGTAATCAGATTTGTTGAACAAAAAATAAAGAAACTTGAGGAGCCCTTTCTTCACAGGGAGAGAAATTACTTTGGTCTGTGCTGGATACTAAATAATGTAAGAACTGGACTAAAAAAAAAGTAGCTGATCCCAAGAATTAAAATGTATGGAGAATTAAAATAAATACTATTCAAGGCTGTTAAAGAAGCCATTTCAAACAAAGTTAACTCACCTTGAAAATAAAGGGAATCTCTTTGCATTTAAGAAGAAAATAAAATTGCTTTACCTTAAGTGACTGTCTCTTTGTCACATAATTTTCTGAATGAAGTAACTTCTCGTATTCACTGAAGAACTAAACACAGAATAAAGAGAAAGGTTAGGACTTTTTCAAGTGTCATAAGCATCTTCTTCCAAATTATTGCAACAAAGTGGAGGAGATGCAAATCCCTAACAAACCCAAACTAAATCTGCCATCTCAGTGGATTCCTGTAAATCACTACATTGCCACTACTTACACTTTTAAAGCATATACAAAGTTAAACATTGAATATGCTTAAAAAAACCACGTATTTACTCTTTCAAGAGACTTTAATATTTAGATTACAGAGTAGTAGTAGGAGTTTCCTCATTATTCCTTTCAGAAATAGGTTGCCCAGAGAATCTGTGGCTGCCCCATGCCCTGAAGTGTCCCAGGCCATGCTGGATGGAGCTGTGAGCAATCTGCTGTTGGCACCCATGGCCGAGGGTTGGGCTGAGGGGATGTTTGAGGTGACAGCTCCTGCCCTGGGCACTGCTCCCCCATTCCCAGATTCCCAGGATAGCCTGGAAAGCACGGCACGGGCTCCCTCTGGAGGAGAAGCCAGGCCTGGCTCCCACAGGACCACACTCAGTGTAAGATCTGGATGTCTTGCACTCAGCAGATCAAGCTGATTTTTAAACTGGTGCAGGGTTTTAACAAACGACAGAGTGACCAGCTGGAGTTGCCATTCAGTGTGTCAAAACCGGATGACATCACTGAGTCAGACAGGACTGAAATGAACATTTACCTTGCAGACTCTGTAGTTTTATTAATATTGTCAAGTTTTACTATTCATGAGTAGTCTATGCTTCATAGCTGTAACACTGTTAAGTACAGTTGCACTGTTACTTTTTTAAAAGATACCTTGATCAAAATCTCTTCATGTTTCAGATACAATCTCACAGCAAGAACTTTGCTCTGAAGTAGATGAAGAGGTCAGCCAAGTATCAACTCTACACATCTGATTTCTCAGAGCCTCTTGATTGGTGCCTAAAGCATTATTCAGTAGATATTTCAGGGCTAAAGAAAGTAATCAAAAGGGAATAATAATTTTTGTCTCCTGTTTAAAGCTGAGTTACTCAGAGGAGATATTTGTGATTTAGTGAACATTCCTGGAGACAAACCTTTAAGAAATCAATGTGGTTCCAAGTTTGTTTGTTGGTTTTGGTTTTTCTTTGCTTTTTTCTAATTGCTTGGGAAGTCTGGGAGTTTTAATCAGGGTAAGATTTAAACACTTAAATATCTTTGTGGAACTGGTTCTGAATAGTTGTTGAAAGACAAAATGATTGAACTCATGTTGCTGAAAATGCTGGGATAAATGAAACTCTGTAACAGTATTTGTTTTAGCATAAGGGGTGAAACTGAACCCTAAGTTCAGTTGACTTTATATTGTGTGGAAATCCCCGAAATCAGAGCAAAACAAGTAATAAACCCACCAGTTTCTTCAAATAAGACACACAGCACCAGAGAGCTCTAAATATGAAAAGGTGTCTGCTCACCCTATCGTAATGTTGTTCCAAAAATTCTGCACTTAACAACTTGTGTCTTGTAAGCAAATCCTGTAAAAAAGCACAAACCCACGACTGTCACTGTAAGGATTTTAACAGTATGAAGCCATTCTCCCACACCTAAGCCATTTAATCCAAAACTCTGCTATTTCATTAAACACACCAATTTAGGACATGAATGCAATTACCTGGACACCGCTCAGGATCGTGGCATCACTTAGGAAAGATCTGTGGTGAGTTACTTGAATTCACAGAGAAACAGCCTGTGAAATTATCACTGCAGAGTGCTACTTATGGATCAGGGCTGTACTCTGCACACAGCTACATACCACCGAGGTGAAGACCCACCATTTAATATTAATCTATATTATGCTTTTTGTCCCCATAACACATTGTTTTAGGGACCCAAAAACTGGGCCACAAAAAATTTACCCACACAAAGCAACAGCATCAAATATCCTCAGGAGGAGCTGCAAAACCAGATTTAAAGCCCCTGCCATGGGAGTACACCTGCATTCAGGTAATGCATGATACAGCTTAACTCTCCAGAACAAAATTTTGGGGAGCAAATATAAAATGTGTACTTTCACATGTGCCTTGCACTCTGAGAAACAAGGAAGAACAGTGTCCAGCTCACCCATCTACATCACACCCCCTCTCCCAAGGCTTGCTTTGCCAAGAACATCACACCCAGCAGTGGCTTCACAAAGCAGAGAAGTGCAGAAGCAACCATTCCAAGGCTGTGAGGAAATTACCTTGAAGGTGGCAAATGCATCAGAAGCGATGTCAAACGTGGACATCTCCACGTATCTGAAGAAGTCGTAGAACTGTTCTGACCACAAGATGATTTTAGCTAGTGGTTCATGCCGGATGCATTCCCGAAGCATTATCCCACAATTTAGAGCAATTTCTGGAGATTCGTACCTATTTAAAAAAAAAACCCCAATGAAGATTCTTTAGAAGTTGATAAACTTTCACAAATTAGCACTGCAGCACCACATTGCTAATTACAGTGTTCAGCACTATCAAATAAAAAAATACATAAAAAATTATCCCCGCATTAAACTCCATTTTTAAACACTGCTACAAAATACTGCTGAAATAGCTGCCAGTTACAATTACAGCCAATTCAAGGGACTTTCACAAACTGGGAAACAAGACTAAATAAAAATACTTTTTTTGCTCTCAAGATCAGTTTTCTTGTTTCATACTGGTGGCATTGCAGACATCTGGAAAAGCAGTAAATGATTTGCCTTGAAAGCTGCTCACTTAAACATGATAGCAGTTTACATAAAACTTCCCATATGAGCATGAGGGCTTAACAATACTGGACATAAATTCAGATCTCCTCTCTCATTTAGCAAATTTTCAGCATCACTGGCTGCACTGCACATCATGGGGTTCCAGCTTCTGGAGCAGTCACAGCCTCCCTCCTAGACCAGTGGAAGCTAACTGAAATTCCCCAAAACTTCAGGAGAAAAGTATCATTGTGCATACTGAGCATTAACTATGTTACCCTACAAAAAACCTGAAGTAATTCTCATTAAATCCTGCAATACTCTCCCATTCAACCTGTCGTGGAGATTTGAAATCTACTGAACCTTTTGCAATTCATGCCACAGTTTAAATTGATGTGAATTGGTCTCAGTTGGATACCAGATGTAACATGTAAGTTGCTGAATGCCTGTTTCAAACATCCTGACTCATAAATATCAGTTTCAATAACCCCTGTGAGAATAAAGCTCTCTGAAGAGTGACAACACAGACTGAAAGTGAGCACCAATGTGCTGCAACCCTCATTCAACCACTTACCAATGAGAACATGCTGAAAAAGCACTTTTATCTCTGCACCTCAAATATCTTTGCCTTCTTTTGTAAATTATGTTGAAGCAGCACTGAATCAATAATACTTTCTGCATTATGCCATAATTAATATATTTTGTCCCTCTAACATTTAAATTACATTACAGGCAAGTTATGCTACCAACAGGCAAATATTCCATTGAGATGAGTGGCCCTTGCATACACCCTTTAGTTATCCCAGTAGGTGGAACAAGTACTCCTCAACTACAGTAAGCTTACCCAGCAGCTGTAGCCAGAATTATATTTTTATATAATTGTATTTTTAAAAATTGTTTATTAACGTTTGATGAGTTTGTCTGTCCCAAAATGACACACTGGAATTGCAATTTTCAGAACTTTCTTAATGAATGTTACTAGAAATGAAAGCAATTATTTTCTGCTTGCACATTTGAGAGCTGCAGCTCTACATGTATTCAGTATGGCATGACCCTCCAACATCCAGCACAACAGGTATTACAAGAAAAGAGGAAGAAACAGTTACTTGGCATGCACAATATGCCTCAAATAATTCTTTTTTTTTGGTCAGGTTTGTGTTGGTGTGTTTGTGTCAATACAGCAATATAAATCACTTTGAATAAGAAGTCTTAAGATAGGCCAGCAAACTGGAAATGACTGTGGTTAAAATGAAAAAGAACAGCCTTCAACTCTTGATGAGTAAGTTCATAAGAGAATAGTTTAAAAAGGCTCAAACAGTATACTGAAAGAAGACATCTTATTAGTCCAGTTAGAGCATTTCAGAGCACTACCAGTTCTCAATTTTCAGTTATATTTCATGCAAAAGTAGATGGCTGGTGTTCTATTTCTTAAATTTTCCTTTACTTAGGGGAATTATACAGACCCCAAAATCAAGGACAAAGAAAATAAAACCGAGCATACTGCAAAGGAAGAACAAACATGTCAGAACTCACTGCCTCTCCAGGCATTTAAAAAACCCTTACTTCATGTAGAAGCCTATTTCTGCTTCAGAGTGCACATACCCTTTTAATAGCATGAATAAGATATTCTGTTGAGTGCAGATGTATTCAACTGTGGGAGTTCTTGTACCAATTTGTCTTCTGAGAATGTTGTTGAAAATTTGCGCAACATCTTTCTTGCCCTGTCAAAAACAGCAGCAGTCAGACACAGAACATGGAAGTCCACAGCAAGCTAACAATTAAACACTATCAGCACCTCATGCAGCTGTACTGGGGGTTCTGCAGCTCAGGCAGCCTCCACACTCTGATCTTGAACACATTCAATATTCTCTTTCTTTATGCCCACCATTTCAAATATGCCAAAGCACTCAAAACATGACACCACGATGCAGCCAGATCATGGGGAAATTACATTCAGAAGTAAAGCCAGTTGATGGTTCATCAGATATTTCTACGCAGCATCAATCTTCTGGGCTCATTTGTTACTTGATTTTGCTAACAGCATAACGGTTTTTAACTGTGTTCTTGCCTGGAAGTGTATTTCTTCAACATTCCATTATCCTCTCCCCTTGTCTAGGGACACAATGCCACCTTTAAGAGTGTGCAGAGCATTTCCAACTGCAGTGTTAACATCCAACTTAGAACTGCAACTTATGAAAGTGGAATAAATAAATGAATGAATTTACAGGCAGAAATCATCCACTGACCTAAAACGCAAGTCTCACATTTTTCAAGGCACAAAAGAAGTATAAATAAGACCAGCATGCTGGAATTCAGCACAAATTATACACAAAAAAAAATGCACAAGCACAGCACCAGACAGTGTAAAAGGAACTGGAAATGTTCTTTGTTGAATAAACACATCTCCTGTTTATTTCTTCTGTCAGACCACAGCTGAATATGACAAACTGGTACAGACATCTAACAAAAAGCTGATTATAAACATAAGCACTTTTCACTGTCATTCACATGCACCATTTAAAAGCCAGATTTCTGCAATTAACTGTCCATTCCAGACTGCACAAAGACACCTTCAGGATTATGTGCCATCAGATCTATTCCAGAAAAAGACTGGGCCAGCTTGTACTAAGCTTGGACCTGCACATCCAGACCTGTTAAGCAACTCCACCTACAGGTTCCCTGAATGCTCTGCACCAAACCTAGATGTATGGAACGTTTCTTGACAGGCTCTAGCTGTGCTGTAAATCTCCTGAGTAACACCAGGAAGCTTTCGAGCAAAATGCAGGGCGCATTTAACTAGCAAGAACGTTCAGAACCACATCAATTATTTAAAATTCTTTCCGTTTTCTAATCGGTGTAAAAAAGTCTGCACGGGAAAAGATGAAATGTTTCTGCAAACGTGGGAGGAGCGGAGGTTCACAAATGGCATGTTTGTGAATCGCCACCGACGGTTTCGCCGGAGTGTTGTTTGCAGGGCATAAGAGATTGTTTGTAAACGCTTGTTTTCTCAATTACAATTCCATTGAAAGCCAGCCCAAAGCAACACCAGAACTCTTTGTTCTGACGTGAGTAGAGCAGTGTTTGCAGGAATTGCTTTACTCCAACTCCACATCATATAATCATCAACTCCCATCCAGCAGCGCTGCCAGCGCTGCGCTGCTCATGGCGTTTGCCTCGGAGCCCCCCGGCAAGAACAGCTTTTCCTTCTTATCCCATCCCTGAGCTGCCCGTGGCACACAGCAATCCCACAGCCAGGTTGTGTCACTTTTTTGTGCCCTGCCAAGTGACCTCATGGCCCAACAAGGGCCAACAGGCTCCGATCCTGTGCCAGCAGTCACGACGGCCAGAGGTGAGAGGGACACTGTGCTGGTATTGTCCTCTCAGCAGAAGGATTCAGCTCCCCTGGGCAAAATGCTTTTTTTGTTTTGGGCTTTTTTTTTTTTTTTTTTAAATTCTTCATTAGAAAATCCCAAAACAACAGAACAAAAAGCCCAGTTTCACCAGGGCTTTTTGTTATATATACCCATCTCTTCCAGTGCAAACCAGCGAGGAGATAACTGGTAAGTGTTAATACTGGTAAGGAGATGGTTGTGCTGACTGCTCTCCTGGAAAGCAAGCTTCCAGGGAAGGACAACACCAAACAGGCCTGGGCACAAGGCAAGGGCTGGACAACTACACTTCTCTTCATTAAAACATCAAATTTGTTATTTTTCTAGTTTTTACTTCTTACTTTTCTACGGGCTGTCTTTACCATAGCAATTTAAATTCAAGTCTATTTGAGACAGTTAAAAAGTCACAATGAATGGTCCCTGTCTATTAATAAGCTGTCTATTCCTGTTCTACAAGGAAACCTTCTTCAGAAGTGAGACTGGAATGAAAAAAAAAGTTTAGTTTGTCACTGAATAACCTCCAGCTGTGGTGGGAAACCAGAAAGAAAAAAATTCCATACCCACTCTTCAAGTTTAAAAACCACCAGTAAATCAAATATGTATTTCTATCAGTAATGGAAAAATTTTTTCAAATGCAGTAAACCCGCACAGACAAGTGGGATATCTGACTGGCTTTGTAACAGCTGGAGCACATCTGGAGCACAGGTGTGTTGACATTAATTCTAGGTAACAACAATAGCTGGACAATCTGCCAGCTCCCACCCATAAAAGCAGACGTGGTCCAGCCCTGAAAGCAGTGAATGACTTGTTCCCCCTCCAAGGGAAACCATCACATCCTCGTGAAACAAAGCAGCAGAAGAGCCACGGGCAGGAAACAACTCACAATCTTCCCATGTCCTCTTAGAATAAAAAGCACAGTTCTCCTTAATGAGAGCAGGCCTGTGCAAATCGTTATCATTCCTCATTACCCTGAGATAATGAAGGTTTCCTTTGCTAATAACTGGGCTGAGTAAACACCAGGCTGATAGCAATCTAGAGGTCAGCAGAATGCAGATGACGTTTCATGATTTCCTTTCTTCAGCAATTAAAGGCCATCCCACTTCAGCATTCCCTCTCAGCTTTCCCAGGTTTCCTTGCTTATTTAGCAACCTGGATGTTTTATGTATGGTATAAACACTTGTGTGGGTAGGGAAAAAATACCACTGTATTACAATTAAACACAATCAGAGGGAGTCATGGGTGGGGTGGAGGGGAGAGAAGAAAGGACAGGGAAGAAGGCCATTGTTTTTGGAATGTCAAACTACAATAGGACTTTAAACTGTTGTGTTTGTATTGTGAGCAACTTGTTTATGAACAATCCCATTTTTAAGCAATCTTAAGTGGGATGATCTTTATGGTCGAGGCTGTGGAGTGAGAGACATGGGTTTGGCTCCTTTCCGAGACAACCACACACTTCTTGTGAGACCTCAGGGAAAAGAGAAAAATCCAACTGTACTGCAACATCTCATAACTGAATAGGATTTTTCTCTATGGTGCTGGGAAAGTCACCACATCCCATTATTCCATGTGATGTGGTGACAAATGCTACAGAGGCTTGCAGAGAGATACCTTTAAATATAAGTAAGTATTGCTATTTTGAATTGATTAATAAGAACTTGGGTTTGTTGTTTTTAATAAACAGAAAGAAAGATGAGGAAAAGCAAAAAGGTTGCATCACTTGTTTCTGAAAGAGAGAGAAATACTGGACTATTAATAAAACTATCAGCTTTAAATTATATATTTAAACATCTTCATAAATGTTACAATAATTCTATTACTACCAGATTACTACTAAGAGATTAACCCCTCTTCAGAATTCAGAATTACTCCATAATTTCAACAGAACCATACCACCAGATTAGAGGTTTATCTACTTCAAATTTGTGCTGTTTATATGCCTAAAATTCACAGATTTCAACTACATTCTACAGTTGCTCAATCTAGATGCAGTTTGGAACAGTGAGTTCTCTTTCTAATGGATGTGTTATAACCACAAACTAAAAGCTGAAGACTGAAACATCTTAATCATTTAAAGTGGTAGGAATTCAGATATTTGTTTTAACATGGAGAACATAAGAAATGCCAAACCTCCTTTCTTACCTCAAAATCAATGAGCTGCAAGTCAGCTACTAGGGTACTAAGAAGACCACTGTTGTACAGCTCCTGAGCAAGCTGTGCCACAGCTTCTGTTTGGGGCTCTTTTTCATTTGTGCCATACAAGATTTCTTTCATGGCAACAAGGTTTTTTGAGACCTCCTCCGTCGCCTAAAGAAAATGGGAAAACAATACAGTTAGAGCACAATGCCATTTGTCTTTCCAACTGCACACTCCTTTACTCTTAACGTCTGCAAACTTCCATTGGTGGGGGGGAAAATCAGAAAATTACAACTGGGGAAAAAAATAGATATTCTTTCTGCAAATAAGACTGGTATGAGACTGGTATAAAAAAAACCCAACCAAACAAAAAACAAACCCAAACAATAAAAAGCAGAGGCAAGACATACACAATTTAGTTACCAAAGGTAAAAATCTCTTCCGTTTTACTGCCTTTTAACTTCCCATTCAAAAATCCCCTGAAGAAGAGCAATAGGATGAAAAGAGCCTGACAGAATTTCCATTCTGTAAAACAGTTGTGCAGGATCAGACTGGAAAACGTGGCATGGAGCCTCATGCCTGGTGAACTGCTCAGAGGGACTGAATGGATCCCTCCTGCAGATTTTGCACACACCAGGTTTTGCCAAATACTAGGCTCCCACTCCAGTTACTGTGGGTGAGGTCTTTTCAATAAACAAAACCTCAAAGTGAACCAACTTTAATTTTCAGGTTATCTCAGCACACAAGAACCACCTCACCAACAGACCCAGAAAGGGATACACTCAAAAGGACACAATTCAAGGTCTAAAATCCTTCCCTGCTTGAAGTCCACTGTACAGAAGATGGACAGGTCTGACTTGTCACTTGTGAGGAATTCCTGAGTTGCCATGATGAGCTGCATTTAGCAGTGAAACACAGTTATGTCACAAGTAAAACTAAAGAAATATAAATCAACAAGAATACTTCTCAACACCCACTTCTGAATCTTAAAACATAGCTGTATTAGACTAAAAAATATGTTTACTGAGCTTGAGGGCAAAATGCTGAAAATGATCATCATAAACAGCTGGTTTAATTATAATGGTTCTTCACATGCCTAAAAAGTCTGAATGGTTTGTAAGTGCACTGATTTTTAGTAATTAGATGAACCTGCCAACAAAGTATGCATACACTTTAATGTAAAGTATCTATGATTGATAGCTCATGGAAATTAATAAAGTGAAAAAATCACCACTTTCTGGATAGTGCCAGTCTTATAAAGGGTATGTAAAAAGATTTCTCATTTGTGCTTTTTATCCAGAGAGGTTTAAGATCAGCATGACCCGTGTGCTATTCAAGCTAGAGCCATTCCAGCTTTGCCAGGTATGCAAGCAAGGATTCCATGACCTTTAAGGAGGCTCTGTATCATTTTTAGCTCCTCCACAACTTTCCACTCCCTGCTGCCTCCCTCTTCCTGCTAACTTCAGTTCCTGGTCCCAGTTGTCTCCTCCTCAATCGGAATTCCAAAGGATTTTCTGTACACTGTTAGTAAGACAGCAAGAAGCAGGTGCTTAGTAAGACTACTTTGATTCATGCCAGCTCCTGAAGACCTGAATTGGGAACACCAGCTCACCATACCGGAGCAGAATTACACCACACAATTGTTCTCTGAAATTCAGAAGAAACAGCTCTTTCATAGGAGAAGAACAGGAACATCTGTCAGACATGGAGATACCAAGAGATATCTCTGATGCGTGGCTACCAAGGGAAGGGGAAGCAAAGTGTCCCTGCACACTGATGTAGAAAGCAAGATGAAAGAGGAAGAAAAGCAGCTCAAAAACTGCCTATTTCAGCTAAAATGATAGCAGTATCAAGGGCATGCCTGGAATTAAGAATGTGAGTGGAGAATTTGTCCTACCAAAACTCCAGGGAAGAGAACAGGCCTCCCAACCCCAAAACTTCAACAACCACACTTGAAGACTCTCCCTCACCACCAGCCCAGGACAGACACCAGTAATGGAAATGCCTGCAAACCAGGAAGAAAATAATGCAGTGTTTCCAAACACTGAGGGCTTTAAAAAATGAAAAAGCCTTCTAGCCCAATATGAACATACAGCTCAAGAACTTCAGTAAAAGACAGTAGGGCTTCAGTTCTCCTCACAACTGTCAAGACCACCTGAATGTGCTTCACTGGAACTTGGCAAGGCATGAAGCTTTAGTGGGAAGGAGTATTCAGAGACACGGAATCACTGAGGTTGGAAAAGACCCTTAAGCTCAAGGCTGCCACTAAACCACATCCCTAAGAAGCAGCAGAGCTTAGGCTGGAAGGTGCCTCAGGAGGCCACCAGGATGCAGCCACCTGCTCGAGGCAGGGCCACCTCAGTCCTGCCAAGGTGACCAGCCTGATGGCCAACCATGCTCCCAACAGCTCCGTGGATGGACACTCCACCACCTCTCCAGGAAACCCCTACCAGTGTCTGACCACCTGCAGCATCAAAGCATCTGCCTTGCACCACTCCAGCTATCATTTCTGGGTATCTTCTGGAAACAGAAGGTTTTCTGGAAGTGTTGTATCAGTAAGCAATGCTTTTTGATGCACACTACACTTTCATAAAATGTACCATCCTTACACTTCATCTCTTCTACTCTAAAATTCAACATCAAAAAGACTAGAAATAAACTCTGGCAAATTTCTAGAACCTCCTTACTCTTCTGTACTCCATGAACTGTCAAGCACATTCCAAATACAAGATGTGCAGACCTCTTTTTGCCATTTCAGATGCAGAATGGAATTTAGATAGTTACACTGAGAAATACAATGCTATGTTAAATAGCGGTGTGAAAAGCCAAGTAAAGAACCACTGTAAACAAATAAAATCAAGAAAGATAAGACAAGGTTGGCCAGCATTAATTGCAAGATCTTCTAAGATACTGAGATCTAAACTGCCTAATGCACTGCTTTCTTTTAAGAGGGGAAAAATACCTCTAGAGATTAAGATCAAAATACACAATGAGGTTCATCCAAAAACCCATGGTCAAAAGTGGAACTAACAATCAAAGACCATATGTATAAATACATGAAATATATCCCAGTCAATAAATTACCAGGATGTACTTATATATACAAAGTATCTATACTCTCTATATATTTTATAGTCTCTAAGTACATATTTTATATGTTAAAATTTATATCTTTCAAGTATTAACATCTGTATTTATATGCTCTCAACACTTGAGAAGGAGCAACCTGAATTTTAGTGAAAAATTTCATGGCAACTCATATTTGAAATTCAATGGTGCCAGAAAATCAATACCATCTGAGGACAAGCCACAGTATTGAAGTTAAATGTAAAGCAAGGAAAATAAAGGAAGTACTTACTTCTCTATGTTTACAAAGGACAGGAAGATACTATTTAAAAAGAAAAGCAGACACCATGAAGTCACACATATGATTGTTACACCAGAATAGCTGCACGCCTTTATAGCTATGGTTTATTCCAGTCTCTGGAAAGGTGAGTGAAATACCATAAAATTTAGTATTTCCTTAAATGGCAAGCACTGCAAACCCCCAACACTCTATCTAGAGTTGTACAGCTGGATTATTTGGGGTTCATAAACAGTAGAAAAAGATAAAGAACACATGGCCAGTCCTGAAACATTTCCAGTGAGCTTGGCAGTCTCCAGGCCTATGGAACCCCAGTGGCTGGGGGTTCTCTACACATGGAAAATGCAGTTACAGAAATTGCACTATTAATGAAAGCATCCATCAAAAAGATAAACCTGATAAAGCTTTGAGAGTGTACTGGGTGAGTAATTTTACTAGTCTAGAGCAGTATCTATCACAAGTAAAAAGCACCATTTTAATAACTATTTAAATTGGCTGGATTTCAAAATGCTTACAAAAACACACAATTCCATAAATGTATTAGCAACTACCTCGGTGCAGTAGCACGTTGAAAGGCCAAAAATGATTGCATGATTTTCCAGTGAACACTTAGCACGGAGACAGCACGGAAGAGCTAAGTTCAATTAGAACAGAAGCATGTCCCCTCACCTGCTGCTTCCTGAAGAAGCCTCATCTTTACCCCTTGGCTAACAGCCCTACACTGGAGGCCAGGCAGATGACTTGCCCTTTAGCCTCCTTTCAAGCACAGATTAATTGTACACACATGCGTAACAAATCTGAGATTTTACTGCTTTCTGAACGGCAGCATTAACTCCCTGGGTGAAACCTGACCTGTGGCAACAAGGCACAGGCATCACCCTGGGCCAGCTGAGCCAGCAGCTCTTGGTGCAGCCCCATGACTCAAGGTGCTGCCATCACACACAGCTGGGATGTAAAGGAGAGAGGCCAACCGTGCCTGCAAGGGGCACCCAGCCTGGGATAGCGACAGGGCTCCAACACTCACCCACCCAGCAGCCCAGAGCAGGTGAACCCAAGGTCAGAGGGTAGCAAAGAACAACTTGATTGCGTGGGTAAATATTTACCTGCACGGCAGTAAATGTGTGCCACACACCAAGGGAACTGCAGTATGAAAGAAACGCTGGGATGGCCAAAGAGGAGGAAGAGATGTGAATAAAGACTAACTAACTAATGGAGCAGATCGAGGGCAGGTCCTGCTTACAGGAAAGGAGGTTAGGTTAGCTTTCCCTTCCCTTTGGCCCCCCTTTCTGAGAGAGCACAGGCCAGGGAGAAGGAGCAGCATGAACGATGAGCACATTTCAGTTATAAAGCACTTGACAATCTCGTTTCCCTCCCAAAATACTGACAGGCAGCAAGGCCTGACCTGTGTGCCAAGCACAGCACTGCAGCCAGCAAGCCCCAGAGCTGTGGCACACGAGGGAGATGGAGCAGTGAGGCACAGCCCAGCTCCCCCGGCCCAGCTCCTAAACGAGCACCACAGGCTTAAAGGACATTTCAAACGACCTGGAGAACTGCCTGGTTAATTTTTCTCCAGTCTTCACAGAGCTCGAAAGGTAGATTAACATGTAACTAGGATACACCTGAATTTCAGATTTTTGGTCATAAAACAAATTTTCCAGTATTACAGGGCAAAATGTTTTGTAATTGAACGAGACATTACTATTGGTTTACATCTTTTACTTTGAAGAATATCTTCCATTTTGGTTATAAAGAATGGACAGGAACACACTGTTTAAAGGTTTAAGGTTTAAAAATCTTTATTACCTCCTTTGATTTTTTTGTTTCCGCTCACAAAACATTAAGGGTTTTAAATTTCAGCCTAAGCCCTGAAAAAAATGAGGAATTCTGTTCAAACATAATTACACTTATAACTTCCAGGGAAAATTATTTGTCCAATTTTCTTACAAATCTGTATTTCCAATTGTGCAACAAAATTGTTAAAGAGCATTCTCCATGTAGTAGCAAACTCAGCACTATAAGAAACAAAATTGTGTAAGAAAAGTAGGTATTCCTTTAACCCAAATGGGTACTTTTATAACCAATACTGAGTATTTAGCATGCTGAGCCAGCACTGAAATTACACCATTGATATGTGACAGGTGCCAAAAGCATAACCCTGGATTAAACTGCAACAATGCCAAATTTTATAACAAAACCATATTTTATACATGTCTAATCTCTAATAAAATGAAGTCCTAAAAACAAGAACAATTTTTGCATCCTTCTCCCCTTTTAGTATCAGGCAGCAATTTTTGAGCTTCATATAGAGTGAGTTTATCTTTTTGTGTTCCACTACTAGCCACAAAAACCCACCCTGCAACCAGCAGAGAATTCTTCTCCAAAGGTGGCTGAAAAGTTACACTGCAGAAAGGATCATCATAATAAAAGGGATAATGAAAGAGAAGAAGATGCTTAAATATTGAGATATGGGCATGAAGAAATGTTAGTTCTTTCCTAATAAAGGCTACTGCTCAGACCCCTGCCTTTTAACTCCAAATTCACTCCAGTCATTTCCACAGCCTTGGACAGGAAGAGGGCACAAATTCAGGGTGTCTGCTCAGAGCTGTGCCCTCAAAGATCTGATGACTGGTCCATAAGATATGGAAGAACTTTATCAAACCAGCAAACCATCTGGGCTAAAGAGTCACAACCAGAGTCAGCTTCCTGAATCTTGGCTTGCCAAGGAAACAAATACTTCCTGATGAATCTCTGCCACGGAGATGGTGTGAGTGTTGGGATTCATCAGCTCCTTTGTGATTAGCAGAGATGACAGGGAACAGCACTACCACACCAGGTTTATTCCCCTCGATGTCAAGATTTAGCCTTCCTCACACTTAACCTAGTGGATGTGGGCTGCCTTTGCTCTGCAAGCACAATGTGTTACCTTCTGTATGACACAGGAAAAGCCACTTCACAGGCTCAGTATATTACCTCTTGTCAGAGCAGCAGCCTCACATAAATGAGGTCTTCCAAAAGATGGAGGTGTGGGACTGAAGGCCAGCAAGAAGAAATGGTACACACCAACCCTCAGCTACAGCATCAGGGACACAGGCATGTGCTACAGTACACAGCTACACACAGTGGGATGAGCTGCTCTGTTCCCCATTAGCAAAAAGAGAGGACACAAAAGAGAGCAGATTTGAAGACCAGACCACATCTCCAGGTAGTAACAATGAGGCTGAGATAAAGGAGGCAGTGCCAAGTCTCATCAGAGACTCTTCACAAAGCACCTATCCCTCCTCTCCTGATGGAAGGCTCCTTTAGAGAAAGAAGAAAAGCAGCAGCAAATGAAAATCCTTCCAGCCCTCAAACAAACCTGCAGAACAGAATGTAACGTTTTTCTCTCTGACAGGAGAGGAAAAGCATCAGAGGAAACTACTGTGGTACGCTGCAAGGTACCTGGAACACACCCCATTGGTGGCAAATAGGTAGAAGATGCCAATTATTAAAGAATATCAGAACTAAGATGGCAATTTAATTAAGACCCTTAGGAGTAGTACTGCCAGATCTAGGTAAAATTGAATGTAGAGGAGCTGGCCACACACTGCTTAAAAAATAGGTGATTATGAAGAGACTGTAACTAACTCTTATATGGGATTCTGTGGATGCCAAGAATGGCACATAATAGTTAAATAATGCTGGGAGAGGCTCCAAGGAGGGGACTCATCTAAACCTCTGCCACACCATTCACTAGGTGGGATGCAGCTGCACACAGGCTGAACTTTGAGGTCAGCTCTGTAAAGCTGTAAAATCAAGAGTGCCAGTTGAGAAGTAAATGACTGCGGACAGCTGCAGAGCCTGAAGCAGCAAGACATCCATCTGAAGGAAACTGCAGTAGCACAGGAACTTCTCATATCTTACTGTGGGCTGAAGAAGAGGTGGGAAAGCCAAAATATATTCTCCATCCACAAAGACACAAAGTCCTTCAGCTTCAGTAAGAGACACTCTGCTCTGTGAAGATTTGCATGGACAAGCAGAGACAGAACTACTTGTGCAGTAGTGAAGGCACTGTGGTGGTCACAAGCACCAGAACATTACAGCTGTGAGCTGCTTATTAAAAGAATGCCATGCCCTACAGTTTCAAATCATTTAAAATATCATTATCAGCTGCCAGTGGCATAAGCCAACCAACAGGACACACACCTGGTTCAAAGGTACATAAATTACCCTTTATCAGAGTATAAACCACCAAAATAATTCCTAATTGATTCCGTTTCAGCAGCTGTAAATTCCCCCTTTCCCCCACTTTCAAATACAGTTCAGCAACTGGAACATCACAACTGTACCTTTTCTGCCTTCTTGTCAGAGATGTCCTGTTTTTCTAGAACTGCCATGCTCTCCTTCAGGTTTTTCACTATGTCTGCAGGAGACTTGTGGGACTTGCCAAAGGGGAATGGCATGATTGCAAACCACAAGGTCTTCCTTCTATGGCTCCTGCTTCACCTGGAAAAGGAGGAGAAAGAAAGTACATCAAAAATAGAAACTTGAACTCTGTATAACACACACACAAAGATCAAGGGAGAGTGGCAAAGGTATTCATACATGGAGCAATGATCCTTGACAGGTGAACTAGAGCTTGCCGTGACAAAGCTAAATTCTTGTATTTCTATTTCTTTTGAAACACAAGATACACAATGGAAGAACTCACATTAAAGAGTACAATAATTATATCCAAAGCCACATACTGCACACATGCCCCATAATGGGAAAGACTCAGAAGGATCAATTATTCCAATTAATGTTGTCAAGCAAAATGCCTGCTCACATGAGGTGTTTGGCACACAGCTCCTCGTGTCTCAGGGCTCTGCAATGACTGCCCAGGTACATGCTTTTACCCAGATTCATTCCAAAATGAATTTGCAAATGCAAAGCAGACTCCAAAGTCTGCACCTTAGTGCAGACCTATGAACACGAAGCAGGTGAGGCTACAGACAGCAACCTCTTCCTGTCAAGACACCTGGCATGCCCTGCCATTTTCCTATCTATAATAATAATACAGAAATAGTCCCACCCTCACACACTGCATGGGAATTAAAATTTGACACCTAGCAGGGATACATGCAGCACTTGAAAACGTTAAAACCAGCACCTGACCAGCGTATTTTTCTCAAAAAGATAAAACGTGTCTTACAGGACAAAGTTTCCTTCCCTTAAAATATCTGGCTCTCGAATCCAAATACATTTATTCTTCTGTATATTTACATGTATTTACTTTCATACACACATATATATATATATATACACACTCTCTTCTATGTACAAAACAGAAAATTACTACTGGAATAAATGAGTGTACTGAAGCTTTTGTTACTGAACACATACACCCACATTTAAACAATAATAAAACCTTCTTACAAGTGAATTCCACGAAGCATACTTCTACAACTCTAATCTAGACAGAAGAGAACAGGAAATCCTCCATTAAAAATGCTGACAGTGCTACTTCTGCTAGACACAAAAGACAGCTGAAGCTGGCAGAGCAGACCCTGCACTGCCATTCCAAAGAAGGGGTATTACCCTGAAAGTTGAATTTCTACCTCCCTGCAGTGTCTGTGTGGTGAATAACAAGGCAACTCTACCCAGTTAAAGTTTCTTATCTGACACCATGCACTTTGCTCCTTGATTAAAATACCAGCTCGTCCATCAGGAACTCTGAAACATTACTCCTGATCTTTTTCAACAGTTTTGATCAGGGATGAAAAATCCCAGTGTAATGCTATTTTTGAGTTATTTTTACTTTTAAAACAAGTAAGTTTGGCTGGCCCAAGGGCAACAATTTAAAGAGTAAGAACAGAAGAACTTGGATCTTTAGCCAAGTAAATTTCCATAAATAGAGATTTCAGGGACACAGGTACAGAGATCAGACCTTCACTGTTCCATGCCTGCAACTGACTTAACAGAGCATAAGGTAGGTAATTTTTAATTAGATTGCTTCCAGATAAAAGTATCAGCAGGAAGGTTGAAACAAGACCTTCCACCAGCCATTTCCATTCTTTAACAGATCACAAGGACTTTCTGTTGCATTTATTTTGTAGTACGTGTCATTATAGTAATCTCTCATTCATAGTCTGCACAAAGAAGGGGCTGTAACACTGAAATTACAAATGCAGGAGATAAAAAGAGATCAAAAAATGCCCACAGGTTATTCCTTTGACAAGAGAATTTTATGCCTCAAACTTGATCAAATCTAGCGGAACAGAAACCTACAGCTAAGAAAAGCACCACTACTGACTGTTATTTAATGAAAATACAATGGCATTTAAAACAATATTTAAAGAAAATTATTATATTTTCACAGAGGATTTTTTTTTCCCAGAAAGAGACAGTGTGAAAATAAGCCCAATTTCCCTACAACATAGATGACACACCTCGAGCATCACAGCAACATTTTAAATGTTCTCTTTATCTCTCCCTTTGATTACTACTTCTGCCAAATTAAGATGGGCCCTGAAAACAAATCTGGATTCTTTCATGTTTGCATATCATCACTGATGATAATAATAGCATTTAACAACTACTCTGCCCATTCATTCTGGAAGATGGCTATATCCATGTAACAGAGAAGGGCTGGCTCGAGAAATTGCCAGTCTTAACTCCTTGGATTATGCATTAAAACAAAAACAAATCCACTAGGAATCAAAACAGCTGAGAGAACCAAAACATATGGAACCACAAAATCTGGCATGACAGCAATATACAAAGGAAATAAATCAAACCAAAGAAAACAGCCCTGCACACTCATTTTCTGGATCAGAACTATGCTACTCCTAAAGCCTAAGAGACCACATGGACAATGCAAAACCTATGGAAATAAAGGATATTGATAAACAACTGTCCTCATGTGTGCCCAAGGTCTAGGTTTGCAAAACTTCATTTGCCTCTAGACAGTGCCTAATTTTTTCTTTACATTAACAATAGTCCACAGCTTTGATTTATGCCTGAAACCTTCCAGGTTCTGTGTAAATCAGATACACAGACATGCATACTCATGTCATGCACAGGCTTCACTCTATGTACTAGCATATCTAGTAGAAAATAACCATTTAACAACAGCTCACCAGCACACATTTATATGAAACATTTTCCCCCAATCCAGGTAAGTTCCTGTACGAACCTCTCATAAGCAATTTAGAAAAATCAGGAACGACTAAGAAGGGAATCTACATCCTTGATTACTGAAGGTGACATTTTGCTTCAAGGTATTTTTTTTTATTATATAAAATGAAGTAAAAATACTGCTTATGCCGTTTCAATTTTATTACTGGAAGGAATGCAATGGCACTGCTGGGGACATTATCTGGGGCATCAAGACTGAAGATCCCACAAACCCTGAAGCAAAATTCTGTTCCTGAAAAACCTGTGCCACATCCTTAAAAAAAAAAAAAAAAGGCAGGAGCAGTGCTTTGTGTCTCAAAGCTGTACTTCGTGCAGGAGAACATAGACAGGCTGTTCCTTTTTCAGCCCAGCAAAACTATCCCCAGCAACACTCTGTGCACAATAGACAATGACAACATCTGTGTGGGATCGGAAAGAGCTGCCACCACCCACATCTGCAACACGAGAAAAAAAAGGGAACAACATCAAATGACATTTTCTGTAAATAAGAATAGGCCTTACATCATGTCAAATGATAACTGATTCACAATACTAGCACCTGGTTGCCTTGCAAATTCAGGATAAAACGCTGATTGTGGCTAAACAAAGGATCACGGGATTCCTGAGGAGTTAAACTGCAGCGAGCACATGGACAGCTCTGTGCTCTGCTGGGCTGCTTTGCTTTATCTTCCCTTCCCAGAAACCTCACGTCCATCCCTTTGGTAAAACAGCCCATGGACAATATTACACAAACTTCAGGCTTTCTCAGGCACGCATTTTATTTCACCAGTATTCAAGCAGGCCAAAGGTAACAAAATTTAAGGTCCTGAAAGCATAGGGGTCAAGGCCACAATTAGAAACCTGATGTTATCAATCCCAGTGGACCATCAAACAACAACATGGCACACAGCCAAACACCCAGAGATTGAAGTTCCACTGACACACTCAGGCACACTGGGACACTTGGGCTTTTGTGATAACCAGAGATAGTACCCCACTGTTTCAGACAGTAGATAACTTCCAGCTCTGTCAATGCACCAGGCATCCATGCAGTTTGCTTTATCTGTAAGGCTTTGTATTTTTTATTCACTGCATTGACCACACAATCAATAATGTCCAACTTAATGCATTCCACATATAAGATTTTAAAGTGTCTGCTGAGTTAAAAACCCCAGCATTTCTTTGTGAAGACAACCCTCCTGCAGAAACAAGAAAGCCACAGGAAAAAATACAGAAGCATGATAAACAAATTCCTTTCCTTTAATTTAAATTCTCTAAAGAATAGATACATTAGCATGGACTACGGTCTGTCATGTAGTTGAGCTTTTTTTTTATTTGAGGGGTGAGAAAACATGCTACCTCTATAACAGAAGTGTGTGCCACTGTTTGAACACCTGATCACTTACTAGCAAAAGTGGTTTTTTCTGTTGTAGGAAGCACGTTTTTGTTACTGTGAGATGCCTGCACTATTATTTTCAGAACAATATTGGTACAAGAAATGGTACAATTACACTCCTGACTGCACTAACATGTGTAGAGTTACTCCACAAATGAATTTGTGGCACCAAAGTCTCACCAGCACAGACTTATAAAGGGAAGGAGGGAAAGGGATGAAATTGAATGGAAAGCCATCCCAGCAGCATAAGCAAGGACACAAAGGCAAACTCAAGTCTTTCTACCTTAGACATACCATGAATTTACCACAACATAA
This sequence comes from Phylloscopus trochilus trochilus, assembly GCA_016584745.2. NCBI lineage: Eukaryota > Metazoa > Chordata > Aves > Passeriformes > Phylloscopidae > Phylloscopus > Phylloscopus trochilus. Next base: position 181,798 of record WQNJ02000023.1, read on the forward strand.
AGTTTAAACATTTTTTCTCTGCACAGAAGTATAATCCATAAATTAACATTCATTTAAGTTTTCACCCATATTTCAGCTCCAGAGAGCAAATCACCACCTATCCCCATGCAAAATGCTACTTAACTAATACACAAAGCACCTCAATTTCCAATTTTGTGAAACAAACAGGTGCAATAAACTCAATCCTTATTCTGTCATGGCCCTCACCATTTAACTGCACTATATTAAGTCCTCAGCTGCATCTTGCTGCCCTGTTTATACACACCTAGAGCTTAAGGTGACTCCTTTTGCAAGCTCCTAATGAGGAAAGGAGGAGGAAAAAACCCTTCAGCTATCTCCTGGCTGCAACTGCACATGTTAAAAAACCCAAGCCTAGTGAGAAAGCCCATGTAACATCCATTTAATGTGCACATAGGAAGAAAACTGCTGCAGATCAAACAAAACCAACACAATTTTAGTAAGGCCAAATAATTACCAGTAAGGTTCCCCACAGCAGGTGAGCCAAGCCCAGAGCTGGCCATGCTGATGGGGAGGTCCCATTCCCCCTCTGCTCCCAGCACCACATCCCTTCCCTGTTTCATGCCAGGGCAGGCTGACCCATCCATGAGCTGAGCCACTCAACAGGGTACCAGAAAACGAACGTGGAAAAGGAAAGCAAACAGTGAGTAGTGTAGGGAGTGTAGAAATAACATCCCTTTGAGCAGCAAGTAGCTGTCAGTCAGCTCCCTCAGCTCCCAGTCTCGCCAGAAGAGCACTTCATGGTAAGGCTGGAGCTGAATCAACAGCGGGCTGGAGGGGCAAGGTCACTTTCCATCAGTTATTTTGAGAAGCCTGATATTTGTCTGAGTGCCCAGTGTGCTGACTGAACCGACCAAAATGGCAGAAGATAAGACCAACAAAAATCAGAGGCAATCAATAAAAATTAAAATTCTTAAGACAAACCAGTACAAGACACTCTGAGCTGTGAGCCAGACCCAGCCCAAGGAAGGGAGGAGAGGGCTGAGGCAGTCAAGAGGGAAGAGCACACCAGCTTCTCCTCCTCCTCCAGGCAGAGGGAAGCTGCCAACTTCTGTACTGAAATTATATCACGTATCAATTACCTTCACAGTGCTAATAACACATAGGAGAATGGCTTAAGCAAATACACTTAAACTAATGAGTCTACAAAGGCAAAATACCTCGTTTCACAATAAACAGTTGGGGCTGCACTGCACGTGGATTTTTAATTGATAATTTATCAGCCTATTACACAATGTGTTGCATCTTGCTAAAAAGGGGCACGCTGATATTAAAAAAATATAATGCAGCAAGCTCACATTTGTCTTGGTAGACCTGATTTCCCTCAGAACTCACTCTTTTGCTGCATGCTTCTTGGATTAACAGGGATCCTCTTAAGCCAGTATTGGAAACAGTAACATAAATCAGTTTTCTTCAGGTGTAATTGCTACAAGCAGCTGTTAGCTCAGCTACAATTCCCCACTCTGAAGCCTGGTTGGAATGATAACACCAGAAACAGATCGAGAAACTATGCATTTTTAAAAGCACTGTCTCACTCTCAGACATGCCCAGCACCCCAAAGGAAGACTGACAGCCATGCCTTTGATCCAAGAACCACTTTTTATGCGAGCTACCATGCTCCTTGGGGAAAAAAAAAATAAAAAATGGAGTGCTTCAAAGCCAGAAGCGGCACCTTATTAGCTATTCAGCCCTCTTGTACAAGATTATGAAATGTCACCAGTTATCAGAGTGTTTAGGCAGATGAAGTTCCTGCCTGTACTTTCTGTGAGTGTGGTTTGTCCCAGACACGTGCAGCAGCAGCAGCAGCAGCAGCAGGGCAGGACAGCAGCCAGGTGCCACTGGGAAGCATCTGGAATATTGCTGCCAGCTCATCACTGCAAATTCCTGCCTGCAGCACATCTTCCTGAAAGGCCTTAACACTTCTGATTGCACAAGTGTAGTGACCAAGGGCAGCATCCACCCTTTCCTTCAGTGTGTTATCTAAACTGAGCACTCACACTCCTCATTAAAACATTCTTGCACATTTTTCACATGGCATCTTCTACTACATCTTTCAGTACCCTCATTCTGGATATGGTTTCCTGCTAGATTAAAAGATTTTCCAGAGTTTCAGAATTGCACCAAAGCAGTTCTTTTCTTTTGGATACGTTAAACAAATTGAAACACAACAGCCTCGCATCCAAAATAAGTGTGCAAGTAACACAGATTATTAATACAAGCTCACCTGCAAAGCTGTCCTATCACAAAGGAAATGAAACTACTAAAGAGCAGGAGCTACACCATAATGGATTTCAGGGCTCCAGCATGAACTGTTCAGTGTAACCCGTGGCTTTCCATGGCAGTGCTTACCAAGGGTAATTACTGGCAAAATTTAAGGGTATAGTCCAAGTCTAAGGCATTTTTGCTGTCCTCTACATACTTCCACACACCTTCTCAGTATTTCTTTCAACATAACTTTAAAATGTGGACAAAAGAATTGTACCAATGATCTGTTTGGATCTGTTGTGATAATTTTGTGAGGAATATAATTCATATATGCAGGTTTTCTTGAAGGACAGGCCTGTTCACCTCATACTTGGCATGTCCCAGCCAACATGGAGCACTAGCATCTTTCTTAAAATTCGCTACTGACTTCTTCTATCAAGTCTGCAACACACAAAAAGCTTAAATGTGATTCAAAAGCAGTTTCACAACTCTGCATCACAGAATTATTTGTGGTGTGACCCACTTAAAGATTAAAATGGAAAAAAAATCCCATCTTTAAAAATGGCAACTTAATTCAGGGGAAAATGAAAACCATTAAGAAAAAAATTCCCTCCTGTAACAGTGAAGTGAACAAAAACATTAATGCAATGGATTCAGAAAAAAGAGGCAAAATTGCAAAATAAATTTCTACATAAAAATGAAATTAATAATGTCACATAGCTTCTTACTGTCTGAAAATTTCCAAGCAATTAAAACCCTGGCAGTTCATAGCCCTGCTGGTTTCTTTAGCACCAAATGCCATCTGATTCCTTTCATTAAGCAGGCTTCTCTCTTGCCATGCAATTAATTTCCTGATCCTTCTGCCTCCTCAAGAGCCTCCTTCTCCAGCAGACACCTGCACCACGCTGGACAAAGAAAAGGGCAGCTACTGCCACTGGGCTCCACTACCTGACTGCAGCCCCCTAAAACTACATCATACCCTGTGACATGGACATTATTATAGAAAATCCAGTTTAACACACAGCTACAGAAACATTAAGTAGGTACTGATTTTAAATAGTCCTGCTGCTTTTAAGGGGCTTCAGAGATCCAGCATAAGCAGAAAAGCTTATTACTTATTATTATTTAGTTAATACTAAAGCTTAGAATGTGAGATCCCAGCCTGTCTCCATGTTGAAGGGAATCTTATGACTCAGCTTCTTTCCCTGGTGTGCTGTTTAGAGTTACCCCACCCATCCATTTCCCCACAAACCTTCCTGCTATACTGCAATATGGTACACAGACAGGCATGTGAATGCCTCACCCATTCCTTGGGAAGTGTGTTTAAAAATTAATAAAAACAATAATAGTCTTACACTTCATCACAAAAAGTGACAACTATCTCTAGCACACTGTGCACAAAAAAATAAAGACATTGCCAGTCGATATGCCCACTTCCCAGGGAGAAGCTGAAACAGTTTTCCTCTAACCTGGAATTACAGTCAATCCCCTGTTGGCTCAGTTGCCCATACTGCATCATCACAAACCCCAGAATATTTGTTACATGACAAAAAATGCTGCAATTTTGTACATGCCATTCTACCCACCCTTGGAAGCAAAAATGCAAAGCAAGAGTCTCCTCTGTAATTATTTCTAGTCTTTTGCATATATTATTCCCATTCCTTTCCAGAGGTTCTCTTTGTACCAGATTTTCTGATATACATCTAAGGGTCAATTCTGAGAGTGAAGTAGTGGCAAAAGTGGAGGCAGAAGGACACGGCAGTTTCATTTCTGATTTATTTCACATGGTGAAATATGGCCTAGAGTTCACACTCAAAGAACTCAATCAGGTGTCTGAGTGTGAGAAACCACCCAGGTGAAGGACAGGAAACCCCACCAGCACCACAACATCAGCACTGAGCCCAAACCAGAAAAGGTGGTGCAATGGGCAGGGGAAAAGCATCACCTTACACATGAGTGGGTGACATAAGGAAGGAGGATGAGAATCCCAAATACCAGCACAGGGGAAGTGCACGTGCACTTTGTTTTGAACAGAAGTTGAGAGCAATTAAACTGTAAGAAAGGGCCTGGGACTGCTCCAGCTACAGTCCTCTAAGGCACAATTTTCTTCAGAGAATGTTCTCTCAAACAAAAATCTACTCTCGGTAAAGCCATTCTCTAGTAGCACAAATAACAAAGCTAGGGGAAAAAAATCAAAATTAATAAAGTATTTACCCAAATACAATTTTAGTAAGAAGTGTATAATTTCTAAAACTAATTTTAAAGAAATTCAACAGTATTTTTCCCATGGTTCTTTACTTTCTTCAGAGACCATATACTGTGGCCTGCTGATAACTTCTAATGCTCAATCTAAGTTTATCAAAGTTCAACACAACATAGCTCTTTATCTAATTCATCTTAAGATCAACAAATTTTTAACAAACAACCTACAAAAGACTAAGATCTCTTGAAGAACAACAACATTAAAGCATTAAAAGTATAAGCAGTAGAACAGTGACCTTGAACATCCAAAGCTCAGGAACATCCTAAAAACCTTGACTTAGGAACTGGGAAGACACCAAGGAGTCCCCTCTTCCCACAGTGATTACTACTGGCTCTTGCCCACAGGCAGCACGGAATGAACTCCATCCACCTCTGCCTTGTCCCACTCTACGTGTGAATGCTTCCCTTCCAACATAATCCATTTGGGAGCTCACAATTAAAGACTCTTCATGCTAGACTACTGTGGAGTTCACCTCAGTTCCACAAGCTTTACAAACCAGCTGGGATGACAGGCAATCAAGCCTGGCTTAACTAATTGGGTTCACTTCTGTGCGTCAGCTGGGCAGAAGTAGGGCTGAAACTGAAACCCAAGAGCACAGCAAGCTGCACTGCAAAGAGCTGGTCCACTCTCCACAGAGGTGGCAGAGACCACAGCTGACTCCTCAATTCTGCCACCGTCACCTCTACTGTGAGATCTCAGTGTGACACAGAGATTACAATGCAAATCACTGGGAGGTCAATTCTCATGAATCCCAGCTGATTCTTGCTACATGAAGCCTAGACAATTTGATGCATGATCCAATGATCCATGCCTCCTCTACAAAAGGAAGTTCCTAACAAATATCCTACAGGAGTTATGTATTGACTCACAGAGAAAGCAGGAGAGGGCAATCAATAAATGACTGAGAATCATCACCCCACCATTACTGGGAATCTTTTCCTTCTAGTTCATTACATCCTCATTCAGTAAAGGAACAGAGCTGTTCAGGGCTTTTTCCCTTAAATGATCTCTTACCTAGTACTAGGAGCTGAAGCACAGGCAATATCTGTGCTGATCCATCTGACAAATTCGCTTTCTGTCACTTTTTTTTTTTTTTTTTTTTTTTTGCCATGGTCCCTGGCACTTTAAAGACAGTTTTGATGACAATACAAAGGGTTTACTGACACAGCTCTGTTAGCAAATCCTACCAGTGCAGATACAGCTTAGATTAGAAAAAACCACCACCTCTGACCATGATAACTGCAACTGTGCTAGAGCTTTACTGGTTAAGTACTTTTATAAAGAGTGCTCTTTCCTTCACACTGCCAGCCAGCATCAGTACACCATCAATCAAGTGTCCAATTCTCCCAAGTTAGCTGTGTGGAGGTGCCTTTTAGTACAGAACTCGCACACAGCTCACTTTCAGACAAAACTCCCTGCTTCCTCTTGGGTATGCTGCACCAAGGACAATGTAGCAAAGGAGGAACACATCACAAAGAACAGCAAAATCAGAGGCTAGCCAGGAGAAATTTTTCCCCTAGTTACTCAAGACCAAGTATTAATTTCATGGGAATCACTTGAAAGACAAAAGCAAAATCAATGCATTACAGGACCCAACACATCTGTGATATTCAGGTGCACATCTATCTCGTTGCTACCAAGTCACCAGAGTGAGGAATAAACTCATGAGAAGCAGCTGGCTAAAATCCAGCCTGATTGCCAGGGTTCAGGGAAGAGAAAACACTTTGTTAATGTATTATCCCCCACAAGGAGTGGTGTTCCTCAGGGGTCACAACGAGACTGGCACTGTCCAGATGTGTGGCAGCAACAGGGACAGTGGGATGGAGCACACCCTCAGCCAGGGCTGCTGATCACATCAGGCTGTGTGGTGCAGGCAGCACACAGCAGGGAAGGGATGCACAGGAGTGAGATGTGTGGGCTAATGCAAACCTCATGAAGCTCAGCAAGCACAGCAACTGCAAGGTCCTGCCCGTGGGACAGGGCAATCCCAAGCAGGAACAGAGTCTGGGCAGAGAATGGACTGACAGCATTCCCACCCAGAAGGGCTCAGGGGTGGTGATTGGTGAGAAGCCCAACATGACATGGCAATGTGCACTGTAGCCCAGAAAGCCCCCACGTCCTGGGCAGCATCACCAGCAGCATGGCCAGCAGGGCCAGGGAGGGGATTCTGCCCCTCTACCCCACCCTGCTGAGACCCCACCTGCAGAGCTGCACCCAGCTCTGGGCCCCCAGCCTGTGAGGAACATGGACCTGCTGAAGTGAGCCCAGAGGCCATAAAGATGATCAGAGGGCTGGAGCACCCCTGCAATGGAGACAGGATGAGAGAGCTGGGGCTGCTCAGCCTGGAGAAGAGAAGGCTCTAGGGAGGCCTTTATGTACCTTCCAGTCCCCAAAGGGGCTACTAGAGATCTGCAGAAGGGCTTCTGACAAGGGGTAATGGCTTCAAACTGAGAGCACTCAGGGCTGGATTAGATAGTAGGAATTAATTCTTCCCTGTGAGGGTGGAGAGGCCCTGGCACAGGCTGCCCAGAGAAGCTGTGGATGCTCCATCCCTGGAAGTGTCCAAAGCCAGGCAGGATGGGGCTCTGAGCGACCTGGTCTGGTGAAAGCTGTCTTTAAGGTCCTTTCCCAATCCAAACCATTCAATGACTCTACAATAAAATTATCTCCCTTTAAAACTAAACAACAAACCATTACTGAATAAGTGAACAGATTTTGTGCCAAAATAATAAACAAGCAAGCAAAAAACCCTAGCCCTTAAAGAAGAATTCACTTTGTTCTCCCAAGAAAAGAACCAGCCATTGCAATACAGAAATTTCACATAAATAATTTCAACATCACAATATTCCTTAAGTGGCTGCAGAAAAGTGTGCTTTGCAGAGTTCCCCTAAATCACCTCTCTCTCTTCTGCCAGTTTAAATGTTTGGTCTGAGTCTTCAAAGTCACTAATGGCATTCAATGCCTGATACATAAACTGCACCACATCTCAACTGCCAAGATAGCTGTGCTCCTTTGGGGCATCACACAGCATGGAAAGATACATCCAAAGGCAGAGGGGATGCATCCCAGGATTGAGAGAACTATCCAAACCTTCAGGAGTGATGAGATGAGAGTCATAACATTTAACACCATACCCTTGTATTTTACTGTTACAGATTTTGTGGCAGAGGCAGAAGAGTTCCAGCTAACCCATGAACTCCACTTCGTGTTATGAAATTCTCTGCTGCACAGGAATCAAAAAGGGGGAATTATCTAGATTGCTCCCAAAATGTGCTCAAGCTCTTGCCATGGCAACCTAATTAAGAGTCCTTCTGATGACTCACAAGACACCAGTCCAAAGATCTGTTACTGCAGGGATGCTTCAGCACACACACTCTGAAAAGCCAGCCATTCCTGAAAAACTCAGGACAGGTTTTCCCTCCTGACACCACCTTAGAGTTTCAGTTACTCAAAGTTATTGTATATTAATGAAAACGGAAGATAAACAATGTGTCAGATGTCTGTGCTGATACATGGTACTTTTCATCCGTCTTTTTTTGGGGACACTGGAGTTGTCTTTCCAGGTAGAGCACATCATGCTAAGCAAAGCTCTCTGCTTCCATGAGAGTAACAAATACAAGAAAATAACCACCTTGGAACAGAACAGGTTGAAATTCTTCATAAAAAGTTTAACATCTAAATTTATTCCAGCCAAAACTCACAAGATAGTACCTTGCAGCTCCTGCTTGCTGTTGACCAAAAGTTTCTACAAGCATGTTTGCATTTAAAGGAAAAGGAGTCTGGAGGGAACACCACAGCATAAAGCCACCCTTCCAAAAGAAAGACTTCTCAACTGATTTGACTTCAAAGCAACTCGCAATAGCTGCTGTAGATATGGCTCTCCAAGGCAGAAGAGCCCTGAGGGTTCAGAAATGTCACAAACCAGCACTGCTGATATATCCCGTACACGGTCAGCACCTCCCCTGAAACACACAGGCCATGAATGAAAAACTGGCTGAGAGCTACCTGGCTACAGACAGCACGTGAAAAACAAGGCTTGGAATGTGGCTAATGTGACTAATGTTAGGTCAACTAACACGGTGGGAAGCACCTCTGAGGGGCAGTTCCCTTAATTAATCTGCTAAGAAAAGCTGGACTGGAAAAGGGAACTATCAAATTGTTTCACAATACTAAAACAAGCACTCCCTATTTTCCTCTAATGCAGTTACTGTGCAACGCTGCTAAGAGAAACTTGAACACTACAAAAGAAGTTTCCATCTCTATGAGTTTACCCAAGGAATGATCACACTTCATATCTGAAATGACTGAAAAAGAAACATTCTGCAGGACAGTAGTTCTTCTAAAGGGCTGACATGAAGCTCAGGTGGAACTATTTGAATTTTAGCTGATAACTATACTCCTAACATTGTGCATACTTACTTATTTCAGCTATGTCAGTATCCTCTCAGTATCCTTAGGGCTATGTGGAAAAACAAAACCAAAACCCCACAACTCTTGAAATTATTAATTGATGCACCAGCTTAATATCATTTTATTTAATTAGGGATTACAAAAATTACTTAAATAGGAGTTTACAACAATACAATATTATCACTTTCTATATTTCTAAGAGGCTTCAATCAAACAAGAGTTCTTGAATTAAATGATGAAATGGTCAAGAAATCAAAATTCCCTCCCTCGCCTGCTACCCCCTCTGCTTGTGATGCAGCCCATAAGCAGTAATGCAACCTTTACATTCCCCAAAAATTACAAAAAAAAAAGGTATGCAATGACAATTTTGCAATCTGACCAACCATCCCTTAGAAACAGAAGTAAATAAGGAGATTTCACAGAATTCAGATGTATTGAAATCTATTAAAATAATTCTTCACTACTAAGTCAAACAAGATTTAAATAAACTATGTGAGAAACACTGTAATTTATGGATGTTCAACTATCCCTTTTAGATCCTAAAATACAGATTTTAATTTTCCCTTCACAGTCATTCTGAAATCAGTTTAGCTTGGTTATCTAATTTAGGGACTTGATTAAAGCCTGGATTTTCAGAGTTTTTTGTATAAATCTCAGAGGCATCAATCCACAAGTTAGAGTACCATAATGAATACAAGAGACAAGGTGTAGAAACTGCTGTCAGAGTTACTAACATTTCTCAATGCTTGCTAGTAATTCTGAAAGTTAAAACCAGCCTACTTCGAGAGAAAAGCTTCTGTATTTCTGGCCAACAATCGTGCTCCTTGTTCACTAAAGAGCTCAAGAACAGCTACTTCTGAAACACAGATTTGACATTTCTTCCTAGATTTGATAGTGTTTAAGTCCTCAACCTGCATCAACACGAGGAGTGACAGCCAGTGCTAAAGGGAGAGCAGAACTACTCCTCAGACTCCACTCCAACTCTGAGACCTTACCCTGCACAACTCCTAAGGGAAGCAAAGAGCCTTGCACGGTCAGCCTCACAGCAAAAATCTAACCCATCTTTGTTGGATGTAAACTATAAATCCAGCCCCATATGGCTGTTAACATTTAAAATAAAATAACATTTTATTTTTACGTATCTACACACACATATAAGTTCCCAAGCAAGAAGGAAAACTCACTAAACGGAGCTTATTTCTCTTTCTGAGAGAAAAGGAAAATGTATATACGGGCAGGAAGGAATAAGTACAATCACAAATTAAGAAGCTGGGGAATTAAAGGCTGCTTGGTTTTTCCAGGTTAAAAGAATAAAGAAAATTGACATGCAGTTCTCTCACAGAACTTAAAACTTAAATGCATTCGTAAGTTTGCAGCACGCACAAATGCCCCGAAGTTCTTGTGACTTTTTGGGAAAATATTCCGTCACCCTGTAATGAAGAGGCTCTTCTGGGTCTAATGATGTTAAACTCATCACTGTAACACATGACTTAAGGGCAACCCAGCCAGACAGCACAGCTATGCCAGGACTCTGCCCAAAATGCTCTGTGAATGGATGCAGCTCCTCAGAGAAAAACTGTTTACTCCAGCTCCACCCTGTTACAGAGTCAGTAGAGTTTGGATATTGCTCAATGTCAATTACAGACATAAAACGGAACTATGTTAGTCAATTCTGATGAGTCAATCTACTGCTTTTCTTGGAGATTACAAATCTAAATAATCACCTCCAGAACAGCGCTTGTTTAGCCAACACAGACTATGTTCAAGAAGCTGTCTTTGCTGTCAATCATTACCTCTGTAAGTCATGGAAAAAAACTATTTGCTCTGGTGACTGGAGCTTGTGTTTGCCTTCAATCATATTTTAAGACAAGCTGAACTTCTCAGGTTCATATTTGAACCCTCAAACCCAACACCTGATTTAGGGTTTTCCAATTATCTTGATTATTTTAGTTTTCCTCAGTTGCACTTTCTTAAGAGAAGCCTTCCCTCATTCCACTGACAAACAATACCAGACTACAAAAAGGAACATTTCCACAGGAACTTTTCCTTTTTTAAAGCTGGAAAGCAGGCAACGAGGCAGAGAGCAGCAAAACCAGGTCTCTCGGACAAGACTCCCAAGTACTGCCTCAGGCAACAGAATTTGACCCCAAATCTTCCTTTCTCATTGTGCCCATAACGTGGTCATCCTCTTCTGGAAGGCCAAAATGAGATTCCAAGGCTAACAACCAATATCACAGTATCAATTCAGGTGCCTGATGGACGAACACCACTGTGAATGCTCTGAAACAGCACAGTTGCTCTCCAACTGCCCTCTCAGAAAATCACAATCCTCCTGGGCAGGTGCCTTGGAGTACCTAAAATAAAACTAGCTATCTATGTTTAGGCAACTGAATTTCACATCACAAATGGGTGTCACTGGAAAAAAAGTTTAGGAAGTGTGTGTTTCTGAATTGCTCTACCAGACAACATGCACAACAAGCACCCCACACTCAAAGAGAGGAGGAAATTCTCTGTGCTTAAGCCTCATTCCCTGAAAAAAGTGGGGAGAAGCACCATGCTGCTGAAGAACACTCTGAAATGTACTGTCGTGAGTATCTGTGAACCAAAGGAAAACCTCCAAGGACCTGGACCCTACTGGCTTCTTTTGAACTAAGGCAAAAGACCAAATATACTGCAACTGAACGAGTCCATTCAGAGGAGGTTATGTGCACCGAGCTGAAAAAACCTGGAAACAATCACATAAGGCTTTTGTACCAAATTGGTATAAGCAAGGCAAGGTTTGGGGTATCTGCTAATTTTTGAGAGATTAACTTTGCTTTCTCACCGCTTGTCTAACATAGCACCAAGCATATACAAAGTCTCTATCAAGAATCCTGCCTCAAGTGACCTCCTCCAAGGTATCTCTTTAAATTCTCCTGAGAAGTTTCTCCATCACTACCAAACTCCAGTCAGAAGAAACTTAGGACTTGAATAGCAGGTGTGACAGGTTAGAACCGTGCATTCATAAATTGTGTGGGAGAGACTTCTCAGGCATCCCTGTGTTACACTCAGTGCATGTCTGCATCACTAAGGTCTCTTTTACAATAACCCCCCCCACACACATTCTCTTTGCTAAAATTTTGTGTTTCTGTGAACAGACTTTACTTTTGCTTATTCTTTGTCTGTACATGATATTCAATAAAGTCAAAATGTTATGTGGTGGTTAATTTGATGGTTAATATTATAAATTATTGCAACACATCAAACACAAAAATAAGTCTTCTGACATCTATCAAAAGGAATATCATCTGCCAGAGCAGTAACTTCACATGTAACAGTCAAAAGTAAAATATAATGACACAAATAACTCTTGCCTCATTTCTACAAGTGTAGCAAAACCTCCTGAAACTGCTTACCCAGGGGAAGAGCTCAGAGCCTCCACTGCAGCAGGATGCTCTCAATGGTGTGATCAGCACACACATCTACCACTCCATACAGGGTGTCACTCGTAACTCGCTGTCTACAGACTTTTTCCCAAAGCAAGCCCCTCAGGAGATGAGCTGAGAAGCTGCTGTGGCTCTGAATGAATATTTGGAAAAATATATCCATCCATGAGGAGCTTCCCAGGTGCACCTGGCCAGGAAAGTGAAGAGAAAATGGCAGAGACAGTTGCACAGTCGAAGCAACACTGGCTGCAAGAGGGGGCTGGGGTGTCAGAGGGACCTTCTACAACTCAGTGCAGCTGCCTTTCCTCCCAAAGCTCTGCACTGCCATGCTTTACTCAAAGTCAGTAAATAAAACAACGAAAACTTTTCAGACATGTGCTTCTTCAGATGTCAAGCTGTTTGTCTGGGCAGCTCTAGCAGCCAGAAAAAGATCACGCATTCCACATTTTCTGGAAACGCTTCTCCATATTTTCACTCTGTGTTTTAACAGATAAACTTCAAAGGAGATAAGGCATTTCACACACGAGTGACTGAACATAAGTACTGTTCTCACAGTCACATACATTCAATTCCCTGAAAAGCTGACAAATTAATTCTGTTTAATTTATAGCCAAGTTCTATTTTAGCTATTTTTAAGTCTTGTGTTTCAAATCTTGCAGGGTTTGCAGTTAAAGCAATTTGTTACATTCTCTTAGTAAGAAAAAATTTGTTATCAATAAAGACTGACTAAAAAAATACACAACAGGGCAAGGATCAAAAGCAGCACAGAGTAATTTTTCACTGATGCAACCATTTCCCACACTTGGCAGTATACCTGAGTGTTCTAAAATATTCAATGTTTTAAACATCTACATAGTAACTCATAAATATCTTCATCCAAAGATGTTTGTGAACTTAGAAAAATACCTTACAACAATACTACAGTCCTCTACTCATTATAACTCGACAGTTTCTGAACTGTCCTGCTATATTTAACTTTTTGGTGATGGATTCTCTGAGTGCTTGAAGGAGAGGGAAGGATTACAGAGGAAACAGACCTTTAGAAAGGAACTTAGAATTTAACTACAAGTAGCAGCATTTCAATAAACAGAAAGATTAGCTACAACATTCAGTAATATCCCCCAGAATTTTATGCCCTTGTGGATAGGCTTAGTATCTGTTTCCTTTTAGTGAATTTGAAGCCAACAGTCAGGAACCTTTTGCAGTGTCTTTTGATTATATCAAGCATAGCTAGAATACTCAGACCAAGGGAGTTAGAAAGCAAATTGGAGTTGTTTATTTAAGCCTAAGCCATTCACTTCCTAAATTAACACTGTCTGAAAAAAAAGAGGCCACGAAGGCTGTTGAAGAATGACCACAGTTATTCCTGTAAACACACAGAATTTTGGCTGCTTCCAGTTTGGATCAATCCTGAATTCAAGCCTTTATAAGGAGTATTTAAATAGGGGCAAATGAATGTGTTATTTTATCACAAGGTGCAATAAGGAAAGCACATAAATCTGCTCAGGCTAAAGAAAGCCCAAACTCACATGACACCAGGGTAAGCCTTAGGTACTCCCGATGGTGCATTTAACAGCCCAGCTCAAGTCCTTTAAAATAATTCAAGACAGCCTCATCTTCTAATTTAACCTTTGTGTTTGCACTTGGGGGGGTGGGGAGGGATCTCAGCATAAAGTTTCACCTTCTCACTGCAGACACTCAGCTTCCTTTTGGCTCAAACCTCTGCACCTCATGGTGCCAGCAGCATGGTCTCGAGAGAAAACATGGGCAATGCATGAATGCAGAAATGATAATATTTGAAAAATATTCAACTCACATTCTTGCTTCGTACATTATTTACATAAATAGCTGCAGGCTGTTGGGGAACTATTAATTTTGAAGGAGCAGATGAGTCAAATCTTATTTTTGATAGGTAACTGCAAGATGCCTCCAATTAGACAAAGATAATCATACTTTAATAGCTGCTCTTGTAATTAAACCATATTACACAGTGTCACAAGTACAGAAAAGCAGGGCCAGAAGGGAATTCAAAAGGCCACCAGGCTTCTCCCTGCCCCCTGCTTCAAAGCAGCACCAGCTATTACAGCACCCTTCTGAAACTGCACCAAAAAATCATTATTTTAGCAAGTGTCTAAAGCCTCTAAAGCTCGTAGAGAGATTATCAGCTTTCAGAAATATTTTACACAAAAAATTAGGCTGCGAACAATTAATGTAAAAAAATCTGCAAAAATTTGAACAAAGAAATGATTCAGAAGGAAAGACACTGGCCAGTAATTCTCATATTCACCAAAATGCCACAAAAAAACCTTAGGAAGTGCACATACAGAGCAAGAGTCAAGTCTCACTCAACTACCAGCCATTAATTAATAAGAGCTACATGATAGAATGCAAAATAGATGCCATTCCCTCCTGAATAAATCAATCAAGGAATTCCAAGAGGTGCAGTTTTAATATTATCACACCCCACTGGGAATATACATTTGTCTGGGCTTGATAATACCCAAAGAGCACAATTATCTCTCAAAGACATACTGCCACAAAGTATTACTCAACTGCTGCTTTTATTTGGTCTCCTTCATTTGTAAATACCTATATTTTTAAAAAAATACAAATTCTGTCCTACACAACTGTGCGCTCAACACACACAGGACACACCAAAATTCCAGAACTCTGTGTCAACATAAAGAAGAGGATGTCACTAAACTTAAGAGAAAAAAAATCAATGCTATCAGTACTCAGAAAAATTCAGCAGCGTGCTAGTGCATATGTGCAAACTGACATTCCAAGACTGTTCTGCTTGGTCCCAACACCACCAGACACGACCTCCTCCTGTGCTGAGGTGCTGCTGTCTGGCTGAGGCAAGCCCCAACAACAGGTACCTTACACTACAAACGAGATCCACATTAAGTACAAAAAAAATTCAAGCCAAATGCATCCTAGCTGGCCGACCCAACAGTTTCTCACACCACAGGAAAACCATGAAATGTGAAATACAATATTCTTCCAGCAGCCAGGCCACCGCAGACAGAAACCTATCAAGGCACCACCGTGCCACTTACAGATCATGTTAGCTGCCAGTTTCTGCAGGACAACGGAAAACAACAAAAATTCAAGTTAGTCCTGAGCCCAGAACAGGTACCATACTTATTCTACTTCACAAACTATTTCGTGGTCTTTTTTTTTCTTCTGCAGTCAAAGGTATGTGCCACATCAACAGGTATTAGGTAACAGCTATTAATTAAGCATACACAGTACTTTAAATAAAAATCTATCATTTAAAAGCTTTGATACCAAAGTGCAAGCTCAGGATGTTAAATTTCCTTTGACTACACGAACTCTACGTGTTAAAAAGGAAGACGCACTTCCTGACGAACCACACTGCTTAGGATCTTGAATTAAGAGTTTCTGACAGGTAAGTCTAAAAAAAAAAACCACGTGCAGGCAAAACTTTACAACATTTTGATGTTAACCAAATTTCATTTCTGATCTCCACTGAAACTGTTCTTCCACGCATTGTTATTTGCCTCACTGAAACTGAAGAGCCTAGGTCATGTAATTTAATCTTTGACTCATCATGCAAATTAAATCACACCATTCCCACAAGACAGCATATAGGTTTTAAATAAATCCTAGGCACCTACATGATCCCTCACCAGAAATTTAAATTCAAAAATTTTTAAAAACACCAAAACCGGATACATCTCAGTTTCAGTACCGGTAGCATTCAACGGATTTCCAGGGAAAAAAAAAAATGACAAAACTTTTCTTATCCTACAGAACAGAGAGATCCCGCCGCGTTCGCTGTCTGTAGGGCAGTCTGCAGAGAGAACAGGCTCTCAGCAGCCCTCCCGCACAGCTCCTGCTGCGGAGGCCTATCGGGGCTCCCAACAGGAACAACAATTGTAGGAAGAGGCCTCGGAGCCGGACCCCGAGAGGCCGCCGAAGGCAGTGCCGGCCCCGCACCTCCGGCCGCTCCGTGCGGCCAAGGCCCGAACAAAGAGCGGTGGTCGCCGGCAGCGCCCCCGGCCCGGCCCTGCCCTGGGACGGGACAGGCGCTGCCCCTCCGCCCTCCCCGGGAGCGGCCCGGGCGCTGCGGTTCGCTCCGGGCCGAGCCGTGCGGGCTCTACGTTGATCGTTCCCCGGGCTCGACGTCTCAGGAGCTCGGGGACCGGGGCGCTGCCGCACGGGAAGCGCGGCCCCGGCCGTGCCCTTCCCCTCGGGCTGCCCGGCCGTGCCGCACGGCACCCCCGGAGCGATCCCCGGACTTGCCCTCTGCCCGGGCCGGCGGGACTCGGCCGGTACCTCGCAGCGCCGAGCGGAACAACGGGCCCGGAGCGCGGCGGGCACCGGCCGGGCCGCGCTCCCCGCGGCCCGCAGGGCACGGCCCGGCCCCGCTCCGGACAATGCCCACGGCTCTCGCCCTCCACAGCCCCGGCCGCCCCCAGTACCTGTGCGTCCGGCGGGCCCCGCCCGCCCGCTGGCGGCTCTCGGCTCCGGCGCTGCGGCTGCGGCAGAGGCGGCGCGGCCCCGGCTCGCCCGGCCCGTCCCCCCCGCCCCGCGCTCTCGGCGTCGCACCGGCCCGGCCCTCCCGCCCGCGCTTCCGCCCGCGCCCGCGCCACAGCGCCCCCTGCCGCCGCGGAGGACCGAGGGCGCTGCCGAGCCCTCCGCGGGTTTTCGTTATTCCCCCGTTTTATCGTGCACGGGGCTTTTTGTCATTGTTCGAGTCACAGAGTCACCAAGAGACCCTCCAGATCATCCGATCCAACATCCACCCGCTGCCACTGTACCCCTAAGCCACTAGACCACGTCGCCCAGCACCAGGTCCAGACGCCTTTCGAGCACCTCCACCACCTCCCTGGTAACCTGTTCTGATGATGCCTGAGCTCCTGAACAAGGAAAAATATGTTTCTAATATCTAATCTGATTCTCCTGCCTCAGCTTAAGGCCATTTCCTCTGACTGGCTTTAGACATGGCAGAAGAGACTGGCCCCATCTCACTACAGCTCCTGTAGCTGTACAGAGCAAGGAGCTCTATCCTGAGCTCCTGGAGACCAAACAGCCCCGGCTCCCTCAGCCACTCCTCACAAGACAGGTTTTCTAAACCCCACACGAGCCTTGGTGCCCTTCGCTGGACATGCTCCAGCACCTCAATGTCCTTTTTAAAGTGAGGGACCCAAACCTGCACACAGAACTCGAGGTGCAACCTATTCCTTTGTTCTTTATTAGTAGCTAACAGTCTTTGTAATTATTATTTAGATTTTATTTATTGGCATTTATTTGTTATTCGTATTTACTGTTCTTTCCATCATTTGTAGCCCCCTATGCCCTGCTCTTCTGCAGACCCTTTACACCCTCTGTAGTGTCACAAACTTCTTTTCCATGCCATGACCCTCAGGGCTTCAGTGTGGGGTTGGAACTCAGCACTGTGCCTTGGATGAGGGCTGATCGTCCTGATGCATCAGGTGCTGGTGATTTACTGCCTGGAGGTTTTCTGCAGTCCCCAACAAGGCATAGAAGGACTCCAGACTGGTTTTCCATCCCTGTATGTAATACTCATCTATTATTGTCCCTGTGACCAATGCAAATTAGCCTGGATGGAGAAAAGCCCACACCTCTCCCAGCACAGATCAAGTTGATACTGTCCATTAGCGTGGTATAATACATTTAAAGCAGAAAATACATTTTTAATGGAACAAGTAATGAATTTCTTAAAAGCCACGAGGTGAAACCTTGCCCCAGGAGGTCTGATGCAGCACTGAAACGCAGCCATGTGGGACCTGCTTTCCCAAAATGTCCATAAGCTTCTCGAGAGCTGACAGCTTCTAACTTCAGCTTCTTTTTGACTACATGTCTCCACATTCCTTTGCTGCTCTTCCTCATCTCACTGCTGGGGAGGGTTTGGCTTGGGCCTCTCGGTGCTCTCCTGCAGCAGCATGTTGCTGCTCTGAGCTCCACCTGTCACAGTTCCCTGGCTGGTGAACTTCAGATGTCGGTGGGCAGAGCTGCCTCTTGACCCCTTGGGGGTCTTCATCAGCTGTGTGCTACAGCTCAGACATGGAAAAATGCATCTGAGCACACTTGCAGCCATGCCAGCAGCCAGCAGCAGGGCAGCACGGAGGGGCTGGCACAGGGCAGTGGGACTGGGTGGCTGCAGCAGCACTGCTTCCATGGCATGCTTCCCTGGACAGGTGCCACGGGCTTCAGGTCCAGCCTGGCACCACGGGGAGCTGCCCCAGCCAATCCTGCCGTGCTCAGCACCTCAGGGGACAGGGCATGGGGTATAAACCAGTGTGTGTGTACGCACAGCATTTATTTACATCTGCTTGCTAGCATCCCTCAGATATTCCCTTGCTGTTGTGGAAAGATGTAAGAGGTGCAGCGGCACTGGACCTGAAGCAGGAAGGGTCATGGTGCCTGTGCAAGGGGATGGGACCTCAGTGGTCACCTGGACCCACGGCGTGTGGTCAGCAAAATTTTGGCCGTTCATATATTCCCACTTGTGAACTGGGAAGAGTTGATTTCAAAGCCAACATGGGAAGTTCAAATTAATACCCATACTTAGGCTAAAACTCTTTGAGTTTAAACATATAATAATCAAGGTACTGAGAAGAGAGAAGGAGCTAAAGGCAAGCACTGTTAAAGAGATCCCGTACCAGCTCCTGGAGAGCAGACACTACTGCTTTACAAATGACCACTGGAAAAGAGACTGCACAAGAAACGGGTTCAGTGCAATCGCTGTCCCTGCACACTGCAGAGAAATCCCTGAGCAGAGAGAGCACGATTTTTCTAAGCTCTTAGAAGCAGGGATTAAATACAGCATGTGAGAGAGCTCTTAGCACACTAATGATTTGCTAATTCACAGCCATGACTGAGAGATCCATTGTGAATTAATTAATCCTTGCAAATTAGGAAGTGAGTAAACATTTTTAAAAATCCAAGTTATTTCACTGGGGGAAAAAAAGGTATTTAGAAAGGCAAGCGTGCAGGTGCTTTGCTTAGGAAGGACAGAGCTGAATGGGATCCTGGGGCTTTCTGCTGCTGTGGGAAGCCCAGGGAGCCCCTACAGCTCAGCTCTAACTTCTCCCATCACCATCCCACACTGAAAAATAGTACAACTGGGGGAAAACAATATGTCAGCCTGTGAAATCAATCCTCCTTCAAGCAGCTCTGTTTTGCTGTGCTCTTTTCTCCCTTCAGCCCTTACCTCAGGCAGGGCTGCCATTCCCTCCTGGAATGCCACGGCAGCTCTCCAGGGCCGGCCGCCCTCGGCTCTCCACAAGGCCCCGTAACCCCTGCCTGCTTTATCCTCTCTTTTCCATGGGACACACCTGCCCTTTCCCTCGTAACCCCTGCCTGCTTTATCCTCTCTTTTCCATGGGACACCCCTGCCCTTTCCCTCGTAACCCCTGCCTGCTTTATCCTCTCTTTTCCATGGGACACCCCTGCCCTTTCCCTCGTAACCCCTGCCTGCTTTATCCTCTCTTTTCCATGGACACCCCTGCCCTTTCCCTGGGTGGGTGCTCCCTCCTCTGCCCCACGCTGCTGCTGTGGCAGCAGGCCCCGAGTGTCTCGTGTCCCACACAGCGTCCCCTCAGCTCCTGCAGCACTTTTGGGGGTCACTGCCCACAGCCCCAAGTTTCACTGGGGCTGTCACAGCTGAGAGCTCCCCAGCAGGAGCTCAAACTGTGGTGGGAGCAGGGCAGGGAGCCCTGGAAGAACTCCTGTGCTGTGGATGTGTCACCCACGCCACGGGACCAAGGGGCTCTGCCACCTCCAGGGCCATCTGACACAGATCATCTCCAAAAAAAACCACCAAAATAAAAAAACCAATCATCTCAAAAAATACTCTGGGTCATCTTGCCAGCTGTCTGGAGAAACACACAAGGAGGGGAGAAGAGAACCAACAGCCAGTTTAATGTTTTAGCTGGGCGTGGGCTGGGTTGATCCACAGAGCAGGGCCTGTGTTCCTGGTTCCTCACAAGGTGCTCCAGGGGAAAGGCTTCGGGGAGGAAATATTAGAAGTAGGGACAACTGCAGTTATGTTGAGCTTCTTCTGTTTAAAGTTCAGCAGAAGAAGGATCCTGAGTCTTTCCACGGACTTTGAACCAAGCTGCAGTGGCTGAATTTAATCACCAGGTTTCACAAGTGCCCGTGACAGTTCCTGAAACTGCATTTCACCCATTACTGCCTGGAGACATTCACTGCAGGCTCCTAAAGCTTTTCTCAAAGAAACATCTGTGGGTGAGAATTTTCTTACCTTTCAGTTAATTCAATTAATACATAAGGAGCAAACTCACACACCCCAAATCCCATTTAAGGTAGAAAACCCAATTAAATGTAATTGTCTTTCATATCAATTAACAAGTTTTTTCCTCATGGAGATTCCACGATTTATCTTTAATTCAAGGTTCCACTTCAGAATTAGAACACATTTTAAAAACATTGTAGCTAACACAAGAACTAAAGGTTAGCATGCAAACATTGCCAGAAAAGAAAAAAACAATTACCTGAAAAGTCATAGAAAAAAAATCTGTTGCAAATTCCTTTCTTGGAAAGCAAGTCATTTTAATGAACTTTTTATTACTGTGGAACAGCTGAAAGTTATCTGTAAAGCACAGCATCCATTCCAGGGAGGATCTACTACTAAAGCCAAAATCAGGTTTCCATCAGCATGGTAAATGTGAAAAGAAGTAACAGAAGTCACCCCAAGAAACAGCACTGCTGTAGAATGTATTTCCTGAGCTAAAACAAAACAAAACAAAAACACAAAAAAACCCCAAAACAAACCACCCCCCCAAAAAAAAACCCCACCAAAAACCAAAACACCATACACAAAAAATGCAGTCAAACACAGCCATTAATTCAATAGAACTGGAAGCAAATACACTTAGAATCCCAAATCATGCAGAAAGACACAAGGCTGTGAACACTGCTGAAAATTACTGTTGGGTTATTTTTTTTTTAGATGTTTTCCCTGTTCTTTTACATTTTAAAGAAATTACAAGGTGACTGACTCAGTTCATATTTAAGCAGTGCCTGTTAAACTCTGAAGCTCACAGCCTCTGGATAACACTGCTATGTGCTTGCTTACCCCTTTACCCCTTCAAAGGGCTTTGCAGAGAGTAATTAATTACCTCTTACAGCAGAAACCTGTGATGGGCACGGGCTTGGTGCTGCTCTTCAGCTGGATTCAGGCTCAGCCAGCATGGGGGCCCTTGTCACATTACCTGACAACATCAGCAAACACATATATGACCTTTCCTGGCACTCTCTAAAGCTTTTCTGCCCCTCTCCTCCTTCTCCTGATGGGACCCCTGGCTCTCAATGAGGAGAGGACTCTGCTGTCCCAACCTTCCAAGTCAGGCACTGCTTTGGAGAAGGGCTACAGAATTGTATCTTCTGAAAGTTGTCTGTGTGCAGGTGTGAGAGGGCATCTCTATCTGCACAAGTGTGTACAGTCACACCTGGAATGGGGAGAGGGGATGAAACATCATCCTTGAAACACAACAAGACACCCAGCTGATTGCAGGTGTTCCTCTGGAGAACTCCTCAGGGAACTCGTGTCTCATGGCCTCTTCTGCTTTTTGACAGAACAAACCCAGGGCACAGCTCCTAATGTTAAAAATAAGCAAGAAAAAAAGGGTTGTGGCAGTGGGGGTTTTGTTATTATTTTACATGGCCTTGTTATGGAAAAGCCAAAACAAGTGTAGACTCTGCTTTTCTTCTTCCCAAACCAGCCCATGGAGCATCACTCACCTTCTCACAGCTCCTGGCTGCTCTTCATCTTCTCAGGGCCATGGTTTTCCTACCCAAAAGTGACTGTGCCCCAAGAGCTAACAGGACTTCCTACACCTTTTGGTTTCTCCACAGGAACAAGAAATGCTCATGCCTTTAGTAAAGGACAGTCTCCTAGATATTCCTGAAGAGGGGGGAAAATGTAAAGAAATTGAAGGGGAGAGTTGGTTTAAAGCAGACAGTATTCATAAACAAACAAAATAGTATCAAACCTTTTGCTCTAATTGGTAAAAAGTTAGTTACAAAAATACAGATTAAAGAACAAATCTTAGAGAACATAATGGGATTTCATACACAATGCAGGATGGACTTGGCTCACACAGACCAGAGACCCTGCAGCTCATGCCTTCCCCTCCTAACCCCTCCTGTTCTCCACTGTCACAGCAGCAGCCAGGCTGTGCCAAGACAGAACCACAAAGTGCCAAACACCCAAGTGAGTGTTTCCCCACTTCCCAGTGCTGCAACCCCAGCCCTGCAGCAACAGAAAGGGGCAGCAGGTGGGGAATGCTGCTGGTAAAGCCTGTGCCCCCCTGGGCAGCCCGAGCACACAGGACAGCCCAGGACAGCCCAGGGGTCACTGCTCCTGCAGAGCACAGCCCAGGGCTGGCCTGCTTGCCCCGTTCATGCTGCCAAGGTGTGTGTTGTGTGTCAGGGCTCAGGATGTGGTGACAGCACACGTACAGACTGCAGAACACAAGCCTTGGAGCGTGGCCAGGCTGGCACAAAAGCCACATTTACTCACTGAAGAGATCTTTTTCTCACAAAGAGGAATCTTTACCCACATCACTCTGCAGCCTCAGGAACTGAGAAGCTAAGAAGAGACGGGCAGTGTGGGATGTGCAGGGCTGGGGTACAGGGTGCTGAGCTGGGGGTTCCAAGGTGTGGGCAGTCAGGCATCCATGCTGCTGTGAAAGTGAAACTTACTGAAAAACCCAAGCACTTGCTTCATTCCAGATCAGGCTTGTTATCAGGTGACATCTCACACACACACAGTGTGAGAACACCCAGCACTGCCCTCCTGAATGAAATAACTCACACGGAGTGTGAGAACACCCAGCACTGCCCTCCTGAATAACTCAAGGCATGCTGCATGAAGAAAGTTCAAGTATTCTCCTCGAATGGTCCCTTGAAGCCCCCTATGCTCTCCTCTTGAAGGCTCTTCTCCCTTGTACCACCTCTTCTGCACAGGCAAGGGTCTAACCCTCACAGCCTGCCACCACCCACACAGCTTATCAGATTTCCTGCTTTCTATAAGGCGCTTTTGGCCCAGGAGCTGTGTTTCAAGCATTCTGGCTGAGAAGAAGCAGATAAGATTTCCTGTGGGGCCTGGAGCCCTGCTAACCTGCCAGGCAGGAGACAGCTTGAGCAATGGCAAGAGCATCAGCTGATCCTTAACACGAAGGCTGGATGGGGGTGTGTGAAAGAAAAGCTGAGAATTACTCAGCTGGTACTAGCCTTGTAATTATTTCCCATCCCAGGAGTTCACTCCCAAAGATGGTAGAGCCAGCTGGTACCCAGGAGGCTGAGCTGGGGCCAGACAGGTTCAGTGCACTCGGTAAAGGAGATGGATTTAGAGATGTCAAAAGAATTTCCAGATCTTCAGTGCTACTTTTGGAGCTGGACTTTCTCTGTGATGAAAATACTTCAGGCAGCACTGTCTAATGCCATATGTGACCTCTCTCTCTCCACCTGTAGCAGGAGGAACAGGTGAACTCCCAACTGCACTCCTCCCCTGCCCACACCGTGGTGAATTCACAGGCTTTGATAGGCCACCACTCACCACAGACATCAAACTCACCTGCCAGATGCCCTGTGCCTCTTCCCCACAAACCCCACGGCCTCCCAGCCCTCTGCCCAAAACGGTGACCTGGTACACCCAGTGCCACTCCATCCCCAAGGATTCCAACACAAGGGGTGTCTGCAGCAGCCTTCCCCAGCACAGCCATGGCTCCCCTCACTGCAGGCTCCGATGTGCTCTTGGGCCCATGTCCCACCCTGGGTGGTGTCTGCTCGCTGGGGCTGTGCCCTCAGCCCATCGAATGCTCCTCCCCACATCCCAACGACAGGTAAACCATCCTTTGCTTTTCCAACCAACTCATTCCCAGCACTATCCTCTCCTGGACGGGCTGCGGGACACGCATTCCTCCTGCAAATGCTGCTGCGCGAGGCTGAGATGGGGCAGGGCAGGTCCCACACCCTGCACCGAGGCCAGCCCGGAGCCGTGTCCCCGGTCCCCCCGGTCCCCCCGGGCCAGTGAGTCACCCCCGAGCGGCTGCGGAGGAGCCCGTGTGCCGGGAGCCAGCCCGCCCGCCCGGGCACCGCTCACCGCGCCGCCACCTCCTGCTGCTCCTCGCCTTCCTCCGCTGCCGGAACATCGCAGCAGCAAACACAGCCCCGCTGAAGCCACAGGCTGCTTGGGGCTTGTGGCTACTGAGAAACATCCAGATTTAAACATTTGGAAGGAGAGCTTTACTCCTCATCTTGAAACCTCAACCTTGAGGCAGAACCGACCTCCTGAGGAAGCTGGACAAATCCCTCTTTATTCGGAGTGAGTAAAGCTCCTGTAAAACAGCCTCTCCTTGGACAGGGTTTGTTCATGGCAGGGTGGGCCTGGAGCCCGACCTGAGGGAGGGTGCAGAGGGTGCAGAGGGTGCCCCGTGGTTGCCACCCCCCTGCCTGTGCTGGCAGCAGCCACTGTCCCCACCTTACCCTGCCCACTACTCCTCGCTTCCCAAAGCCCACATCATGCATTTATGACAGAGCTGCTGTCATAAAACCAGCCCCAGCAAACCCCGATGGGAGTGATGGACTGGCAGGACACCTGGAGCAGGACCCCTTCCCTCCCTCTGACAGCCTCCCTGGCACTGCTGGGGCCAGGCACTCACAGCCCCACACCCAGCCAGCAGACACAGCCCAGACCAGTCTCCCAACTGGGGACAAATCCTGGATGATCTCCCACCTGGAAAACAAGGGAGGTCAAGTAGTCCTTCTGTGACCCACACTGCAGATTGAGGAGTGCTCAGGAACACCTGCCCAGCTCTCCTCCCACTCTCCCACAGCAAATCCATCCCTGCAGAAGGCTGAGCTGCCTTAAGGAGGCCATTCATTAACCAGCCAGGGCCAAGGACTTGGGGCTGCCACAGAACTGCACAGGCTCCCTTGTTAGTCCTGTCATGTTCTGGGTTGGTGTCCACAGCATCACCCCAAGGGGCAGGAGGGCCCAGCCTGGATGGGTGCACAGGTCTCTGGTGACCTGCAGCATCCTTCCTGCAGTGTGGAGCTCCTCAGCTCAGCTGAGATGCCTCCTCCTTCCCTACTGCCATGCAGGAGGGGCTCTGCTGTCAGGAGGAACAGAGCTGACACCCCCAGCAGGGACCTGGGCTCCTTGCCCCCCAGTGGAGTGCTTGGCCCCCAAAGAAGCAGCGCAGCTCAACTCCCTTGGCTTTCCCCTCCAGCCTGAGCAGGGAAGAGGAAGAGCTGTCCTGGCACATGGCAGCCCCGCTGGCAGGAGCAGCTCTGCCCTGCCCAGAACCCAGAGAAAATGGACAGGGACAGAGATGAAGCAGGCCAAAAATGGCAGGAATTAGAGGAACAATCACAGAGCTCCTCAGCTTTAACATCAAACTGGAATTAATTACTTTCTTAAGTGAATTCTCTTAGTTCGGCTTCTTTTCCTCTGGGCTTCTCACTTGTTTCCTACAAAGTCCCTAAGCAGAAATATCACCAGCTCTCATGGCAAAATCTTTATTTAAATTATTTTATCAGCCAGAAAGAAGGAGAATTAAAGGCTGTCTTGAAATTTATTGCTTTCATTAAAATAAACTTTTTTTTTCCTTCCAAAGTCAGTTTCACAAGGCTATTTCAACTGGTCATAATCAATAGGATTGGAGGCTTTTTATTGTTATTACTATGATCTTGGTGGAAGCTCTTTTTAAAAAAAGCCTAATAAAAGATATCCCTTGCTGTTTTACAGCACCTCCAAGGTGCTGCCTTGTCCAGAGCGTGGGACAGCCCTGCCTGGCCCAGGTGCCCGGCAGGTACCTGTCACCTTCGACACAAAAGAATGACACTCACACACTGAGATGTCCAAGGCAAAAAAAGGGGCAGTTTATTTACAGACCTCGACATTTATAGAATTCCAACAGTGATCATGGATTGGAGGAAGAAAATTGTCCTCTCCAACCACACTGGTCAAACCAACAGCCCATCAATCCTCTCCTCCTCCAGGAAGGAACGCAAACCAATCACTATTGACATGAAAAGTGTGTGAGAAACATGAAAAGTGCGTGAGAAACTCCACTGCCAAAATGCAAACACAGAAGGCTGAAGGAACTTTAGAAAAACTTCAGAAAAACAGAGAAGAACAGGGCGGCAGGTACTTGCCCTCCATCCCCTCTGCTGCTGCGTGGGACAGCCGGGGCTGAGGGCAGCTCAGCACCTCCGCAAGGATGGTCCCCGGCCCCAGCACCGCCTCGGGTACCCCCGAGGGAGCAGGCAGGGGCCAAGGAAGGGACACTCCCGCTCGCAGCCCGCTCAAACTCCCTCGTCCCGTGGCCACCGGCTGCCCCGAAGGCCTCCCTGGCGAGGCCGGGGGCTGCTGGCCATTTCCCTGCTGGCGATTAGATTGTTCACGGCTCTCAGGTCGGTTTGAAAAAGCCCCTTTGTTCGGCGGCGCTTTCCCACGTCCCCCGCCCGCCCGGCAGTCGCGTGGCCCGAGTCCGAGAGGAGCCCCGGCCGCCGCTCCCCACTGAAAAGTTTTCTGCGGAGCAAGACATCTGCGCCGGAGGGAACCTGCCAACATCTGCCACACTTTCCTCCTTTTCAAGAGCCTTTCTTTCCCTCTTAAAAACGGCAGGAACAGATGTTGTAAGTTGTTTTCTTTCTCCGGGGTGTGAAATGTAGACAAATAGCAGAAAAAGAAAACTCTAAGCAGCGCTCACCCCTCTCTCTTTCCCCCATTTTTTTTTCTTTTTCTGGAAAGCCCAGGAAAGAAGGGAGGCTTTGTTTACGAAGGAGAATCCCCTTTTCAGTGAAACCTGGCAGTGGCAAGGCAAAAGGAAAGCGGGAATTCGCAGAAAGCTCCTGTAATGCTCATTTGCATGGGGCTGTTGGGTCCCTACAATCCCCGGCACAGATGTCAGCCTTGCCCAGAGCCAGGGCAGCTCTCCCGCCCGCGGCCCCCGCCTCCGAAAGAAAGGCTTTCGCCGTGACTGAGAGGTGTAAAATAACAGTTTACAGCCAAAGCTGCTCCTCTTTTTCACCGCGGCGCTGTCTTACAAATGAACCTTGAAATGAGCTCACCCGCAGCAGATGCCCGTGGGCAAGCCAAGGCGCTCAGATGCCCGCCGTGGGCTGGGCACCGGGGCCACCCCTGCCAGCCCGCTGTCCCCTCGGCCACCACCTCGCCCCGTGCTCCCCTGGGACAGCCCCGGAGCTCGGGGGCAGCTGGCAGGACAAAGGGGCAGGAGGGAGGGTGAGGAAGGAGGTGCTGCCATCGCAGACCTTTCCTGGTGGCACCGGGGGCTGGCCAGCCGCTGGGGCCACCAACATGGGGTGCACCCTGCAGCAGTGCCAACAGGCACAGGACACGCTTTTCAGTGTTTTTAGGGAGTTCTGAATTCGCTGACACCCCTGCCACGCTCAGCTGGGCCAGGAGCTGAGGTGATCTGAGCTTCCCCCTGCTGCCCTGGGGGCCCCGGGAAGGTGCTGCTCCCTGCTCGAGGTGGAGGGAGATGGGCACTGCCAGCCTGGGCAGACAACACGGAGTGTGCTCTGTGCCCCCTGCCCCAGCCCCGCCACCACCTCCTCCTGGCCGAGCTGCTGGAATCATGTGGCAATGCAGATGCCTCAGCTCCACCTTTATAAATACCAGCAGCAATCCTTGGACTGGAAAAAGCTTGGAAAACCAAAGGAGCCTTCCATCTCTGGTGAGCAGCCCCGGCTGGCTGACGTGAGGCCCTCCTGCCCGGGGTGATGGGATCTCCTCCTGCTGCCTCTGAAGACAGCACACCAGAGATAAGAATCCCACCCCTTCACCTGGCACAAAGGATAAGTTATTAACCTTCCCCTCCCAACCCTCCTCTCCCAGCACAACCAGCATCCCAGCTGGTCCCAGGCCGTTGCCAAGTAGGGCACTTATAAAACCAAGTCAGGGCACCCCACTCTCCATGTGCCTGACAAACAGCCTCTGCCTGCCAGGTCCCGTGGCTGGGGACGTGTTTTGGTGATGAGCCCAGGCAGCAGGGCGTGCAGAGGTGCTGCAGGTGTGTTTGCATTGACACACCAGCAAACACACTCACACCCACACGGTGCTTGAGCAAGGAGCAACATGCTGTCCTGGCTGCCATCGCTGGGGTACGTCCCCACCCAGAGCTGGGGGGGCTCTGCAGCCATGGCACTCTCTGCCTTACAGATAAGTTTCTTTAAAACACTGGTGGAGCAAATCTGTAGGTGTACTAAAGACCTGGGTACTTCAAGCTGAAGTAAACCTCTGTGCAGCCTGCACTGTAGAAGGCTGCTATTATTTTTTATTTATTTTTTAATTAATTATTATTTTATAATATATTATAAAATCAAAATAATTTTATTCAAATAAATAAAAAATTAATTTTTTTTTATTTGAATAAAAATATTTCTTTTTTTCCCCCCGGGAGCTGGGAAATCCCACCCCGGTGTGTTGGGAGGGCTTGCAGTGCCTCTGAACCTCTGCAGCTGCTTCCTCTCCACTTCAATAAGGTGGCACATTCAACACCAATCCAAAGGGCTTCACCTGTGGGACTCAACAGGACACTGCCAAATCCTGCTTGTTAGCAAAGCAGCTTCAGAAAGCAAATGCAAGGTCATGAAAGACGCCTTCACGCTCTCCCCCAGGCCAGGCAGAAGCGAGGAAGTATAAAAGTGCATTCTCACCCCACACCAAGCCTCCTCAAAAGGCCCCTCTTCTCCTGCAGCAGCATTCCAGAGGAGCAAACCCCCTTCCTCACAAAGCCGCCCAAACCTCACAGCGTGAGGGGGAAAAAAAATCAAAGAAGTAAAGCTCCCACAGGACTAACTCACCTCTAGGTTTGTTTGCATCTTCAATGCCCTGTCAATTTAATATTGAATTCTGCAGAGCGGCCAAAAACTAGAAGAGTTACATGTTTCCTACGTCCAGGTGCAACAGACATTTCAGGTTCCCAGGAGGTAAATAGAGTTCTCATGTTTTCCCTAGAGGATTTCTGGGATGGAAACAACCTTCCTTCGGGTGTCTGCTGTCAACAGTTTTTAATCGATCATCTTTTCCTTGTAATATTAATCCCTGGGAGCAGGAACTCCTAGCTGAAGCACTCTGTTATTAAATTAAGAGGCTGTTACAGTGATGTGAGACTGCTGGGGTCAGGTTAGCAGGTAAAAAATAGGCTTCGAGGAGATAGAGGAGAAAAAGATGAGTAGAAGGCATTTTCTCAGGTGTAATTCAACCGCTTTCCCGGCTATTGTGTCCCTCCCTGGGAATCTGTGCGAATTGAGCGAGGAGCCGTGCAAGCTGCTCCGAGCGCGCCCATTTTCCTTCCCTTCTTCCCCAACAAAAGATCCCCTCCAAAGCCCAGCGTCGGGGGCCGGACATCTGTCGCCGTTTGGGGGGGCCGGCGTGGTCATTGAAAAGAAGCAGTGACCTGTCAGCTTTGATTGATGGCCACAAACCTCCGGGCTCGACCCCTCGTGTGGGAAAAGAAGTCCCGCCAAGGAAAGCTGCCTTTCAGATGCTAATTCGGGGTTATAAATACAGCCGAGGAGCAGCGGAGCAGCGAAGAGCCCATCTGTGGAAGGGGAGCGAGCCACTGCCCGAGTGCCTCCTTCCCTCCCCGTCCTTTCCCGTCCCATCCCATCCCGTCCTGCGGGCTGCCTGGAGCAGGATGACGGCCGCGGCCACCAGCGGCACGCACAAGGTGGCCAGCACCAAGGAGGAGAGGAAGGTGAGTGTCCCCTGCGCTGGCCAGCTGAGTCAGGGCTGTGGGGCCTCCAGCACGCAGGAAGGGCACCGGGCTTTTTCTCCTGTTGGAAAGATGTTTTCTCTGAATTTAACTCGCTACGGGTCTTTTTCTGCTTCCTTTCTATGCCTCCCCTCTGTTTTGATGGGGCGGAATGAGTTTCTCTGTTGGAGGAGAAGGGAGAGGTGATGCCGCCGCAGGGACAGGCCGTGGCTGGAGCTGGCACACACTCCACCCACACCTTGTCCCTGCTGAGCACTGTGCCACCCTGCACTGGTGGCACACAGGGGACAGGGGTCTCTGGCCTTGCTGAGCCACAGCAGGGAGAGGAAATGAAAACACCGGCTGCAATTTTTCCTGCTCCTTTGCTTTGCCAGTTAAGGAAACCCCTGATTGAGCGGAAGCGAAGGGAAAGGATTAATAACTGCTTAGACCAGCTGAAGGAGACTGTTGTGGGTGCATTTCACCTGGATGTAAGTGCTCGTTTAATGCTGCTTTTCGTCCTTTTGCTGCTGGGAAATTGGGCTGGGGGGAGTTGGGGAGGAAAGGAAACGCCTCATCTTTAGAGAAAGCGGGCACGGTGCAAACCCTGCTTTGCCTCTGACTGCTGCTCTCCCTCCTTCTCAGCAGTCTAAGCTGGAGAAGGCAGACATCCTGGAAATGACAGTGAAGCACCTCCAGAACATCCAGAGCAGCAAGATGATGGGTGAGTGCCTGCTCCCTTCGGGCGTTCCCAGTGCCCTGCCCTGTGCCCGGTGCCTTTCCCGGTGCCAGCGGGTTTGCCCCCCGGGCAGCCTGGCACAGGCGCTTTCCAAACCCAGGCGGCTGCTGCCGGGCTTTGCCTTTCTCCACTAGATGGGGAGATGGAGCCGGCCGCCGGGGAATCCACGGAAGGTGTTTGCTCCTTCCAGAGCCGATTTCTGCTTTTTTTTGGTGCAATTTCGCCTCGGCAGGGGGGGCACAGGGATCACACCCCGCTGACCTCCTCCTCCCCCGCCCCGCACACAAAGCATCCCGTAAAGCCCGGTGGCTTCAGCAGTGACCGCCCGGTCACCGCCGCCCGCTGACCGCTGCCCTCTGTGTCCTGTCCCCGCAGCTGACTCCAAGGTGGGCCTGGAGGCCCAGCAGAGGTACAGCACCGGCTACATCCAGTGCATGCACGAGGTGCACAACCTGCTGCTCACCTGCGAGTGGATGGACAAGACCCTCGGGGCTCGCCTCCTGAACCACCTGCTCAAATCCCTGCCCAGGTCGGGGGAAGACGCCTGCAAAGCGGCGCTGAGGTCTCTGAGCCCGGCTCAGCAGCCGCTCCTGATGCACAAGAGCTCCCTGAGCCCCAAGGGCGGCACTCGAGGCACAAACCCGTCACAGGAGCGTCTCTACCCTGCCGACAACAAGCAAGCTTCCAAAAATTCCTTCCAGCTGCCCTCGCTGTCCGTTTTCAACCAGGCTGATGCTGCACCTCCCAAACAGGTTCTGCAGCCAAATTTTTCTCATAACAGCCCCAGAATGGGGTCATTAGATATGTGGAGACCGTGGTAAAGTGTGTTTTCAATTTTTGTCCTAACCTTAGACACTCTTGCTTATGTATCTTATAGATATGTTTCTTTAAAACACTTGTGGAGCAGATCTGTTCCTGTAGGTGTACTAAAGACCTGGGTACTTCAAGCCGAAGTAAACCTATGTGTAGCCTGCATTGTAGAAGGCTGCTATTATTTTTTATTTATTTAATACATCTAAATTATTGTATAGAATCCCCTCACGCTCTTTAGTGTATAATAATTGTATAGTTTTCTTGTCTTGCATTCTAAAATAATTAACTTGTTATTAATTAAAAAAAAAAAAAAAAACAACACAAAACACAAGGCAACAAGCAACGACCCTCTCTGGCATCAAATTTACCTTTCAGATCTCACATAAGCCACTGAGATCCCTTTGTTGGATAAAAGGGTAAGCAACTCGTCTCTCCTGCTTTTTATTTTTATTATTATCCCTGTGCAGTGTAGGAGATTCCAGTGATGAGTCCTGTGAAAATGCTGCAATGATTAGAGGGGGGGGGGGAAAAAGAGAGAGAAAAAAAGGGAGAGATTGGTCTGGAGTTCTGAGGCTGTTTAGAAATGCCCTCTGGGTTGCTCACTCTAGACATCCTGACATTGCTCTTAAGCTTGTGAGCACGTGTGTGTATATATGTTACATATAGTTATATTTAGGGATTTTTTTGTTTGTTTCCATAACTAAAAGTCCTAAATAAACCTTTTGAAAATAACAACCAACATTTCTCCCAGCCTTGACCCCTGTGCTCTGAATAAAGAGTGTTTTCAGCGTCTGCGTTTGTTCCCTTATTTCACAAACAGCTTTTCCTCGGTGCGGTTGAAAGAGCCGGTTTGGGGCTTGCCCCTGACACTTTGTAGGAAAGCAGCACGGACAGCATTGCCTGGATCACAGAAACACTTCCAAAGTCACGAAGGAAACAGGGGGGTTGGGTTTATCAGCCTGGGTCGATGCTTTAGCTTTTACTTATAACTGAATGACAAAGATCATCTAGAGAGCAGAAGGTACCAATCCCTGCGAATTGGACCGAGGAGACTGGGACGAATCTGCTCGCTCGCCGGCAACATTTGGTGCCCGTTTTTCATCTCAAAGGCAGTTAAAAGTTGCTCAGAGCAGAAATAAAAGAGCAGGGAGCTCTTAAACAAACACGGCGCATACTAATGAATGGCCCCGCAGTTCAGAGGGGCTCATTATGCAGGAGATCTATTTGAGGAGGTGCTGAAGGAGCGAAAACCACCACCTCCGGGTTTAGCATCTTTTTCTGTGAAGCTTTCCCTTTTACCCAGCCCTCTCCAAGAGCCCTTAGGAGCAGTGGCAGGAGGCTGGTAGGAGAAACACCTGGCCTACACAACTGGCTGCGAGGAGGCAAGGCAGGTCAGGTGTCAGGTAAAGACACAGGCTTGCACGGATCAAGAACTGCACAAAGCCCATCCTCAGTCTCCACCCTCTGCCTGAAAAAGAAGACTTCCCCCTTTTCTGATGGGGCCCTTTGGAGTGATCACCAGTGTGAAGAATACACATCATCATCATCATCGTCATGCCACTGCAAAGGTCCTGAAGAGGGTGGGAGGTGGGGCCACCCCAAGCAAATCATGGCACAGAATATTCAAGGGCAGAGAAACCAATCAGCCAAGACAGACTGCAAACTCCCGGCAAAGACATTAAAGATCTTCCCAGTTTACTGTCACAGGTACTGCCGAGTTCAGATAAAAGCCCCATCCCACGAGAGCCCCCGCAGCTGCACCCCCTGCACGCCGGTGTGACCTGCAAGGGGAGCAGCGCCCCACCCCAGATGGGGCCTGAAGAGCTCTCTCACTTCTAGATGGTGTCAGCAAAGTGCATCTCATGGCACTCGTGGCCACCCTATTGCTATGCTGGCAGAGACTGTGACGAAAATATTTTACTACAGTTTGACAGCATCATCTTAAAAACATCCATTCCCTCTAAAAGCTGTAAATCCCCAGGGACTATAATTATTAGCTCTGGTTACTGTGCTGAAAGGGGATCAGCGGGGAATATCTATTTCCCACTATCTCTGCTTGTTTGTTTTGTGTCTTTGAAAACACTTTGTGGTTAGTGACTTTTATTATTTCCTGTTTCTAATCAGTAAGGGCTTTTTTTTTTTTTTTTTTTTCTGTTGTGGGTGTGGAGGGAAGGGTCACATCACAGCTGGTGAGAGAGTTTTAAAAATAGGAGAGTGAGACTGCAATACTTGGCCAACAACCTCCAGTAACAGTTTTAGTACAAGACACTCATTTTTCACTGCCTTCATTTCAAACCAAGGGAGACTTTTTATACGACCTCCTTGTCCTTTGTCCAACCAGTACTGCAGCAACCCATTGCGAGTCACTAGTTTTCAGTAAAAAAAAAAAATGTTTCTTCAGAAAGGAAGAGGATTACTCACAGCACTTCAAATACAAGAATTTCAGCTTCTAATTATGTTTGACAAAGGAACTCAGCATTTACTTCAAATCCATCTGGTTTCACCAGAGCCAGGGCTGTACAAGAGCAATAACTTTTTGCTCTTCAATACAAGCACCTCTCCACTGCCAGCCCCAAAAGGCATTGCCAGCTGTTACCATCTTCTCCCCAGGAGAAGGAGCAGAGCAGCTCCCCCAGCCAGGGCAGAGGGGAGAGCACAGTCCCTGGCAGATGGGAGCTGCCCCTCACACAGGCTCTGGACACAGCAGCAGAGCCCAGACAGATGCTGCTCTCACATCTGAGCAGGCACCAGGATCTCCAGACTGCCAGAGGTGCCCCAGCCCAGCCCAGGGATGGATCCCCTGCACCCCCATTCCCAGTGGGACTGCCTTCCCAAGGCCCAGACAGGGTTTGGAGGCACAGACACCTCACGTGCAGGCTGAAAACAGCCAACACAAGCACCCAGACCAGATTCCTGGGCTCAGGCATGGCCAGCCAGACCTGTTTGCTGGATGCATCACATCTCCCAGCACAGGCAGGGCTGGGACAGCAGCAGAGCTGGGCTTTGTCCCCTGCCAAAGTGCTGTTCTAGGCATGTATTTGTGAATGGAGAATTAAACAGCAGAGATCAGCTGCTGTGTACACAGGGATGTGGGGGAGGCTGGAGCCGAGCCTCAGGACCCTCATGTACCTTCAATACAAAGCAATCCCTGAGGTTTATTTATAGCAACATAAGCCCAGGTGGACAAAACACCCACATGCACAGCAGTCCCTTTTATATCCACGTCACTCCCAGACCTGCTCTCATGGAAAGCAAGGGGAAAACTCTCACTTATTTCTCAGAAAACAGGACCCAACCCTTTCCCACTAGGAAAGTACAGTATGTAAGAGAACCCAGAGCCCTGCCATGCTGTCTTCTCACAGACACACACAACCCTTGGGGCCTCTGAGCATCCCTGCCTTTTCCCTTACTCCTCCTCCCAGCCTAAGGGTACCTCAGTGACAAGGCCAAAATGCTTTAGGGATTTAGGAGTGGTGCAGAGCCCCTGCACACCACGACCTGAGTGGGCTGAGCAGAGAGCAGAGAAAGGGAGCATGAGCTGTATCTTCACCTGACTCTGCTGAGTGCTCGCTTTGGCAAAAAGGAGCCTCTGCTGCCAGTGTGACCTCTCCAGGGGGCCTGGAGGGGCTCCTGAGCCTCTGCACTCCCAAGCAAGCAGCCTTGCAAAACCCCGTGCAAAAGCAGTTCAGGTGTTTTCAAAGTGCTCTGAGCCACTCTGCCACGGCTGTGAGAGCTTGCAGATCACTGGCAGAAGTGATACTCTTGGGAGGAAAGTGAAAACCAGCCCAGCATCAGCAGAACACCGAAGAGTTCACTTTCCCCTTAGATATGCCATTGTCCCACAGCTCCCAGCGTGTGCATTCCTGTCTTAGATGGACATGCTCACATTTCCTCCCATGAGAAGCAATGCTGTGTTGAGGACCTAACCCAAAGTCTGTCACACTTTTCAGAGCTTTCACACACCCACAAATAAAGCAGCAAAAGCTGAAGCCAGCCCCTGGATCTGTTCTGCACTGCTGAGATATTTCATCTCTCAGTCAAAGTCCAGGTGAGAATGTGTCTTGAGGCATCACCATGGACCTACCAGAGCCTTGGAACGCTTTCCTCCAAGACTCTCCTATGGCTCCTATTAGGTAGCATAAATTGCATAAATATTGGGACCACACATTTGGAATTAAATGTGTATTAGAACACTTCCATCAAGTTTTCCACAGCTAAAACCACCAAGAAAATGGACTTCTTCAATCAATCCCACATCTGCTGCCACAAAGAGATTGGGTCCTCTGGAAGCAGCCCAAAATGCTCTTCTTCAGGGCTGAAGGACTGTCCATTCTGCTCTGCAAAACGCCACCAAGGAGAAATAGGAGTGATGCC
This sequence comes from Phylloscopus trochilus trochilus, assembly GCA_016584745.2. Taxonomy (NCBI): domain Eukaryota; kingdom Metazoa; phylum Chordata; class Aves; order Passeriformes; family Phylloscopidae; genus Phylloscopus; species Phylloscopus trochilus. The sequence goes on from WQNJ02000023.1 coordinate 217,789, forward strand.
TCCCCTCCAGGGTCCCTTCCCAAGGAGGCAAGGGGAAATGGCAGCACAGAAGCTTTAGTGGTTGTTGGAAAGCTCCTCAGCAGGGAATGACTTGCTGGGGTAAGAGAAACCACTGCCAAGTTGGCCCTTCCTTTACTAGGAGTTCTTACCTCCTCCAAACCTCCTCCTCTCTGCCTATTTCCCTGCCCAGCCTCCTCCCCCATCACAGCAGCAGAAGTCTGCTGTGGGACAATTTCTCACTCCAGCTGACATAACCTGAAAGTGGCTAATTGGCAGCCCCAGAAGCACCTTCCCATGCTTGCACCAACTCCCACTGCTCAAGCTGTTTCTCTTCCATGCAGTTGAGAAGAGAAAATTAGGCAGGATGGTGAAGTGAGGCAGGGGAACCATGGCTGAGCTCCTTGGGACAGAGCAGCTCTAAAAACAAGGGCAGAGTATCCCTGTGTAGAGCTGGGACTTTCCTGGGTCCCTCTGGACTGTGGGAAGAAACCACTCAGTAGCAACCACTTAACCTCAAACCTCTCTGCCCTGCCCTCCTTAGCCTACATCACAGCACAAAGCACCTTAAAATATGTGCTCTTTCCACTGGAGAGACTGTGAGAACAAGCAAGCCACATGGGATAGCAATCACATCACCTCCTGTACTCCTCAGAAATGCTGAGATGTTATTTGATAGGTGTGAGAGAAGAACAGTCTGGCCACTGAGCACCACAAAAGCAACACCGGCACAGACAGGTTCTCCAAACCAGAGACATTGCTGTCAAAATACTCTGGGTAAAAGGAGACCAGTGGCTCCTGGCATCTCCCATGGTTTGGCACTGCCCTCATGAACACACCTCTTAGAAAACCTCTGCAGGGGTCCTGGGCTCTGTCCTGCCTTGACCAGGAGAATCCACCAGCAGAGAGCACTTTCCTGTTGCAGTCGACATGGACACTGCACTCCAGGTGCTTCCTTAGCATCACCAGAAGGCTTCAAGCACCAGCACCTTGTTATTCAAAAAGTCTCCCACATCTTTTCTCTGTATCTCCCAAGAGCAGCTCCACACAGCTCTGGCTCTGTCTCTCCCTCAGTTCTGGTCACTCCTTCCTGTCCCTGGCACAGCCCCCTCACCCTGTCTGTCCCACCTGCAGCAGCTCACTCACCTTTGCTGGCCCTGGCACCACCTCCTGTCCCTGGCTCTGCACAGCACAGCCAGCAGCCTCCAACTGACCCTGCCCAGCTCCCTCACTCTTTATCATGCCCTGGCTGTGAGGGCAAGGCTGGTTCTACTCCAGGATAATTAACAGAGATGTAAGAGATCAGAGGGGAGACTGCCCTCAGCAGCATCTCCTTTTATCTCCCCACACTTTCCACCATGGAGCCACCACAGCAGAGGAGAGCTCTGAGCTCACCAGCACAGTGACCTCAGCCACAGCCTTGGCCTTGGTGTCAGTGGCCTCGTGGCTCTCCAGAGCAGGTGCAGTTTCTGCAGCACAGAGTGGGGCAGCTGCTCTTGCTTTAGTCCCAGCTCTCACCTCCACCTGCTCTGCACCTAAATTTTTCCAACCTCCTGCCTGGAGGTGATGACTGTATTCATCTCAGAGATCTCCAGATGAAAAGCACCAGCAGCAAGATTGCCAGGGATTACACAGATTAAAGAGATGAGGCAGGATTTGAAAAGCACCTCTCCAACTGACTCTCATATGAATCACTTCTCCAGTCTTCCCAACTCCAGCATTTGCCTCTTCCCAGTGCCTCTGTGCAAACACAGCTCTGCTACCACTGGAGCCTTTCCCCAGGGCAGGCAGTGCCTGGCCCAGCCTCCCCACTGCTCCCAGCCCTCTCCAAGGCACATTCCCCACCAGGCATGGCACTGCTCTCCTGCCATTCTGCCCTTGTGCTGGCAATGGTTCTGCCAAGCCAGATCTCTTACCTGACCCAAACTGCCCAGCTCCCTCGGTGCACAGCACCAGCCCTGCCTGAGCTCACCCTGCCGAGGAGGGGCACGTGCCCCCAGACCAGGCATTGCTTATCCTCCAACAGCAAACACAAAGGTAACATGAAAGTGTGGGGAAACAAAAGGAGATGCTGCTGAGGGCAGTCTCCCCTCTGATATCTTACATCTCTGTTAATTATCCTAGAGTAGAAACAGCCTTGCCCTCACAGCCAGGGCATGACAAAGAGTGAGGGAGCTGGGCAGGGTCAGTTGGAGGCTGCTGGCTGTGCTGTGCAGAGCCAGGGACAGGAGGTGGTGCCAGGGCCAGCAAAGGTGAGTGAGCTGCTGTAGGTGGGACAGACAGGGTGAGGGGGCTGTGCTAGAGCCAGAGCTGTGTGGAGCTGCTCATAGAAGATACAAAGAAAAGGTATGGGAGATATCTGGAATATCAAGATGCTGATGCTTGAAGCCTTCTGATGATTCTAAAGAAGCACGTTGAGTGCAGTGTCCATGTCACCTGCCACATGTTGACTGTGACATGAAAACACTAAGCTGTGCTTGGGGAGATGGGCTTGTGGCTGGGAGATGCCTTGGTCACTCCTCACAACAGAGGAGGGACCCTCTCTTGCTTCCATGAGAGGTTTTTTTCCCATCCTGGCCCCTTATCAACCAGCTGGGAGGGGATGTCCCTATCAGAGCAGCAGGCTCTGCCCCTTCCTGCTGGAGGTGGTGCTGGCCACTCCAGGCACCAGTGATTCATGCAGGAAGCGTGTGGGTTGAGATGATACCCCAGCCTGACAAGGAGGAGCAGGAGCTTTGGCACTGAGCCTGGAAAGAGCTGCTGTCTCTCTGTTCCAGCTGTTTCTGACAGCTGCAGGGATCTCAGCGCTGCTCTGAGCCCTCCCTGGGTGCTTCTGCTGCCCTGCCCGGGTCAGTGGCAGCTGTGGGACAGAGCCTGGAGGTGGTGAGCTTGGAAGTGCTCCTGGCACTGGTAGTCCCTGGCCCAGTGCAGCACAGCCAGGGCACAGCAGCCAGCGAGGTGCTGCTGCTCTGTCCCTACCAGCAGAACCCCTCCAGCTACAGCCCAGTGCCCACACCCTGATCTTCTGCAGCAGAGGTGCTTTCACAGCTGCAGGAGGCAGCAGGGGCCTTCCCAGGGTGTCCCAGGATGGCTGCAATTACTTTCCAGATCACAGGGAGCCCAGGGAATATCCAGCATCTGTTCTGAGGGAGGGCTCAGCAAGAAGTGGAGGAAGAAAACCATTCTGGCCATTCTCTCAAACACCTACTGTGTAAAATAGCAGCCAATGTTCTCCTGATGGCCCATGCTGACCCCACCACAATGGGGGGTATTTGACCCTCACCCTGGCAGAGCAAAGCCTGCAGACACTTCAGCACAGGCCAGGCTGCAGCTGCAGCAGTGGGACACAAGTGAGATGACCTGTGGTCCCTGCAGAGCTAAACTTCAACACCCACTTGAGGCCACTACTCACCAAGGGCTCAAGGTCACACAAGCTCAAGGGCAGTGCCTACAGAGCAAAGATTGTGTGTGATAGAGGAGATCAGCTGGCTGAAGCAGTTGGTTTTGAGGCTCCTTCACTTACCATGTGTGCTGCTGGGGGATGGTACTGCCAGCTACGCTGAATCCATGTCATTCCCAGCTGCCCAGAGCACCAGCTGCTGCTTTCATCCACCACATCCTCCTCCACAGCTGGAGAACATTTGGTGCAAGCTCAGGCAGAACTTCTGATCTGATTTCCACCAAAATGAGCTCCTTTTGGATGCCAGAAACTGCCAACCCATGGAGTGTGCAGAGAGTGAGGACAGTGAGGAAATTTGCTTCAAAACCACACGGCTGCTCCAAAATGAAGCAGCAGGAGAGTCAGAGCCTAGGATCTCTCAGCTCCCACAGGTTCTGGAGGGCAGTATGGCTACCCCAGATGGAGCCTTCAGTGTTTCCACAGGTATTAGAATGCACGCTGGTTGTGTCCCACGAGAGAGATGATCTGCAGACCAGGATACTCTTTGGAACACGTGCTTTATTAGTTGTGGGAAGGCAGCCTAACTGGGGAAGAGTCTAGGGATCCAGGAGCAGGAGTGCAAAGAGTCCAAGAGGGCAAGAGGGTCCAAGAGAAGGGCCGAGTTACCTGTTACATTCTATTTTAACCCTTTCTATTGTGAATATTCTAATGAGCATTAACCAATCACCTCAAGACACAAAACCTACAGAATCTATATACAGCCTATGGGAACTACAACATTACGATACTACTCTACAGACCAAAATCCTGAAAAACCACCTTTTCCCTGATACCTGAGAAGGTCCAACCCTTTATTCATCCTTTCGTCCTGGCAGGGGTGTCACTGAAACACCCAGCCAAGTCTTTTCAGCTATCTAATCACCTTCTTCCTGTCCAGCCTTACAGTTCAAATTTTGCTTTTAATTCTATTCCTCTTGTAGGTTTCATACTCTTAGATTAATTTACTAATAAATCATCTCTGCAGGGCCTAGCTACTTCATCCTCTCCAACACACAGGCTCTTGGTTTCATGGCTGCAATCCCAGCCCCTCGGGGGGGGATTTTACACACCTTTCACCTTTCATCCAGCTGCCTGTGTCTGTGTGCAGCTCTGGCAGGCACATCAGAGGGGCCTCGCCCAGCGTGCAGACAGCTCTCCTGCCCTGAACCCGGGGTGGGCAGCACTCCAGCCCCGTGCAGAGCCAGCCCTCAGCGCCCCTGGCAGCGGGAGGCAAGCCCCAGCAGGAGGGAGCTGCCTACCCAGGCACAGCCCTCCCTGCAGGCCCACGGGGCAAACACTCCTGGTGCTCACAGTGCCCACCTGCCATCCCATGGCCACCCCCACAGCCGTGCCCCTGGCCAGGGAGCATCCCCAGGCAGCTGGGGGCAGCCAGCAGCAAAACACCCAGGGGCCAGCTGCTGCCCCTCGGACAGACTGACTGCTGCCAGCCAGAGAGGACAAAATTCTCCATTTACATGGGAAGTGCTGGTTTTAGTGGCTGTTGTCAGTCACAGAGGGGATGCTGAGGGTGAAATGAACAGCCAGGACAGTGGGCACACCAGCTGTGTGTTCCAGCTGGAAATGGAGGCAGAAAAGCAGAAGAGAGCTCATGGCATGAGGCTTCACCACTGTCACTCTGAGGCTGAGTGTACACTTACACTCTAAGCGTAAGTGATGGAGACCCTCTGAGCTGGGGGATACCCCTGTGCAGGAGTGTTTGGTGTCTAACAGTCAGGTCAGAGAGAGGGATTTCCCCTGTTTGCACCAGAACAAGAGGAGGTTCACTCCAGCATCAATGTCTCTGCCATTCCCAACCAAAGGTCCTTCCACAGCTGGGACAGAAACCACAGCAAAGTGGACAAAAACCACCTCCTCAAAGGCAAGATGTCCTTGTCCCAGAGGTCTTCCATAGCTCCAGCAAGACTCTTTTCAACCTTGTCACCCCTTCATGGGAGGTAAAAGGCTGAGGAGGAGTGGAGTCTGGCTGCCTCAGAGCCACGAAATACCCATGGCTGAACTGAGATCCAGGCACCTCTAGTGCTGCATGGTGCTGGGCTGACTTGGGGACTGTGCTCACCACTGCTCCACTGCTGCCAGCTGGTAAAATTCCTTCAGATGTATGTGAAAACCCCTCTCAATAAATACCTGAAGGGAATACGCACTCATTTTCAGGGACACTGCAGTAATTCAGCAATGGTTTCTTTGGCCCACCATATATATATCCACATGTGTGCATGTGTCTATACATCAATATATATACATATGTATGGGTCTGCACTCATTTAGACATACACATAAAGAAATATCTGTAAGACTTCTTGGGAGACAAAAAGATAAGGAGCAGCAAAACATGAGGAGCCTAATGCCAGTACACAAAATAATTGCTTCTTGAGAGCCTCCCTGCGTTTTTCCACAATAAAGTCAACACCACCAGGGCAGAAGAACCAGCCCAAAGCTGCAGTGAAACCCACAACAGTGGAGCAGAGACAAACAACCACAGACAGGGAAGTAAAGTGCATAAGGCAAGTAGCAAATTGGCTTGTACACACTGCCAACAGAGTCCTGCTGTGGTGCTTTTTGTGAGTTGTGATTCCCAGGTACTGTGAAGTAATCACAGCCCCTTGGACACAGTGCACAGACAGGGAGCCTGGCATGGGTGGGAGACAGGGAAACTTCAGCTTGGGCTCTCAAAGAGTTACTGCACTTACAGGCAGGACAAAATGGTTTCCAAGATCATACAGCTTGTTGGCTGTGGAGAAGGGGCCTCCTTTCTTGGAGGGACATTTCAGAAATGTGAGAGCAAGAGAACCACCATTTTCAGGAAAAAGAAGGATAGATATGCTAATTATTTTCACGCTCCCCTCTTTCTCCAGCTCCCTCAAAACCATCAGATCCTCTTCAGCATCCCCCTCTCCCCAGCTCCACAAAGGTAATTTCAGAAGGTTATTCCTAGAGACAGCACGGTGTGTGCACACTGAATGAAAGTTGCACTGCATTCCTCCTGGGGAGATAAGGAGGTGAGGGGAGGAATTCTTTCCCCTGCGTGTCTGTGCATGACCCAGACCCAAAGAGCAGCAGTGTCTGACTGGCAGCTCCCCAGCAGATGACTCTGAAGTGTTTGAATGTGAGTCAAGGTGGCAGAAATGGTCAGGCAAAAGTTTTTCCTCCAACCAGCCCGCTCAGACCCCCAGGGGCACAGCAGGGGCCCAGGGCACAGCCCCATCTGAGGCTCCCTGCCTGCCTGAGGACCTGGGTTTTACACAGAGCTCAGGCTCTGAGTGCTGAGATACCTCATTTTGGGGGGCCCTGGGGGGAAAAACCCCAACCTTAAGGTGTAATGGGGTGTGGGAATGTGGGCACAGGCCCACAAACACACAGACACCCCCACCCCTCCCTGGCACGCTCTGCTCCCATGGTGGGAAGCCCAGCACACGTTCCTGCTTCTAGGCAGAGCAGGGATCAGCCATGCCTTGCTCACAGCACACTGGGTACTGGATAGGGAGCAGCAACCCCCCTCACTCATCACATTCCCGAGCAGGAGATGCAGTGCATTGGCTGCCAATCGATGGACACACAGCCAGCTCCTGCCACCTGCCCTGAGCCAGTCCTGCTGCTGCAGCTCTGCTGGCAAAACTCCCCACCACAGCAAAATCCACTGGTGGCATCAACATGTCAGACAGGCAAAATCAGCTTTGTTTACCCAGTGCTTTTATACTGGTATAACTGGACGGGATTTTGCAGTGAAGCAGAATAATTAAAATCAAACAAAGAAGCAGATCTTTGTCATCAGTGTCCTGCGCTGTGCAGCTGTTGGCAGTGTGAGGTGTCTGATCTGAGGTGCTCTGCAAAGCAGGCACAAAGGACACTTCAATTACTGGTGAAAATCTCCCAACTCTGGGGTGAAGGATATGTGGATTTCACTGTTCTTTGGCTGGGGTAAGCAATCAAGAATACTGTAGGCAGCTGGAAATGGAGGCAGAAAAGCAGAAGAGAGCTCATGGCATGAGGCTTCACCACTGTCACTCTGAGGCTGAGTGTACACTTACACTCTAAGTGTAAGTGATGGAGACCCTCTGAGCTGGGGGATACCCCTGTGCAGGAGTGTTTGGTGTCTAACAGTCAGGTCAGAGAGAGGGATTTCCCCTGTTTGCACCATTGTTTGAAATACCTGTTACAAACCCAGAGCACAAGAATCACTTTAGATGAGGGTAGGAGCCCACCCGGCACAGCATCCCATCTCTGGTGGCCCAGGGGAAGAGTTAGCAGGGTAAGCACAGAGCTGTCACTCCACAGCACAGCCTTATTTTGCTTTTTTCTTTTTTTTTTTTTTTTTTTTTTTTATGGTTTCCATTTGCAAATTGCCTAATCATAATGCCTGCATGCCGAAATCAGAATTAAGCAGGGCCAAAAAAATGAAGCTTGAGGAGGGCTGAGTTTTAGAGAGCTGATGCTGAGGTTCTATTTTAAGTCCGTTCAGATTTAGGGCTGCCAATCAAAGGGTCACATTTGCCTTCAAAGGCTGCTGTGCTGTGAGGGATTTCCTGATGCTAAGCGCCCTGGCTTAGCTGCCCCTGCCTGCGGCGGGCACAGACCGACCCCGCCGACCTGTCAAATACCCCGCAGCTCCCTGCTCTTGCCTGGGGGATACAGAAATATTTGCCCTGATCCCAGTTCCCGGTGTTATAGGTACAAAAAAAAAAAAAACTTTTTGAAACTTTTTAATAGTTGTGTTTGCATACCAGCTGCGTGTGGTTCGATTTCTGGTTGTAACTGTGTTTATTTTCCAACTAGTTCTGAGTTGTTACAAATACTTACTGTTGTAATGTTGTTGGAGTAGTTGTTAGATAGTGTTGCAGTGTTTAGTTACGAATGTTTGTAAGGGCGGCTGCCTCCCCGACTGCAGTCGAAGGGACAACACCAGAGCAAAGGGGATCTCCTGCCCTTCCCCAAATGGCCCACAGACTGAGAGCACCAGCCAGCGCTTTCATTGGAGCACGACCAGCCAATCAAAACACGGCGGGAAGAAATGATTGGTGTAGAAAACACCCTGCTAAGAGCCAATGAGAGCCCGAAGAATGCACCAATCAGGGAAAGGATCCAAAACAGACCAATCCCTGAGGGAACTGAGGCTTTAAAAGGGACTGACCACACTCAGTGGGAGCTTCGCTCTCAGGAACTGGACTGTCCTGAGGGGTGGTCCGTGCACACATTTCTGGTTTCTCTGACTTGCCGTGAGGGGCTGGGACTAGCCCAGCCTCCTGTTCCTGTAGCCGATTTTACAACAATAAACGATTGGCCTTTCCTTTTTAACATCTTTGGATTTACGGTGTCGTCATTAAACTTGCAACATGGTAACACCAGGGGATGGTGTGGCCTGGCAGCGCAGGAGATGCTCTCCAGCAAGTCCCATCCCAGGGTCTCTCCAGGAGTGCCCCTCCACCTCAGCAGCCCACGGGCCAGGACATGGGAGCTGGTGGGGTCTGGGTGGGGTTTCCGTGGTCCCACCACCTCCAGGGGAGGTTTTTGATCAGCTGAGGGGAAGGAGGTGAGTGAGTCCCTGCATGGGTGCCCTCGCGAAGGGGCGAGCTCAGCCTCAGGCAGGGGCCAGGGATCTCCCCCACTCTTCCCCTCTCCTCCCCTCACCTTGCCAAAGATTGTACAATTACTTTTATGAGCCTCCCCAAGGGAATAAAAAGATTAAGGCATGAGTAACAAAACCAGAGGCGTGTGGAGTCTGGCCGTGGCACAGGGACCAGCCCAGGCTCCCACCTGCACAGGGGGGCTGCTTTGATGCCTGCAGCAGGCGGGAACTCCCGTCTGGATTGCTGGGGAACATTTATTTCTCCAGGAATTTGCCCCACCTCCTGCTCCCACCGTGCTGCCCTCCACTGCAAACCTGACCCCAGACATGAGCACATCTCACCTGCTCTGCCCAGGGACTGCCAGCTTTCCTCAGCTCACAGGGCAGGGAGCAGCAGTGGCTGTTCATAGGGAGGGAAGATGTTTTCAGAGCTGAGTTTTGGCACCCCACCCCTTCCACAGTCGAGGGGAATTTGGATTCTGATCTGGTTCCAAAGTCTGCACAACCAACTCCTTTACCAGAGCCACAACTGCCCAGCTGCCTACACTAACACACCCTTTCTGGGTGGTACCAAATCCATCTTAGGGGAACAGATGGTTGCAGAGAAGGAGGTGAAGTGTCTCTGAGGAGACACAGCACAGGCAGGCCAGGGGAGGAGAAACTCCATGTTGGTCTCCTGGAAATACCTCATTTTACACGTGACTTTGGCATGGATGACCACCAGACCTGCTTTGAGGGGCCAAAAACAACACGTGTCCATCACACCTGTGAGAAAGCAGGTACAGGAATGAACTGCCCTCAACAAAGACTTCCCTGTACAGGCTGTGCTCCACCTGGGAACAGCCTGCTCTGAGTGACTGCACATTCCAGCCTCAGAGATCAGAAACACCTGCCGAGGTTCTCAGCACAGGCAGCCCTCTCCAAACTGGGGCTGGAGAGGTGAACAACCTGCTCTGCCCCAGCTCCCCATGGCATGGCTGGCCTGCTGGAAGCTCAGTGTGGGCTGGGTGTGCAGCACCTCCCTGCTGGTGTCTGAGCCCAGAGGGAGCCAGGGGCTCAGCACAGCCCTCACTGCTGAGGAGAGCATTCCAGGCTGCTGGGACAATCTATATTTATGGGAACACAATACCCACAAGAGCACTGAGGACTGTCCCAGCTGGCGGAAACAGGGCAGCTCCTGCAATTACACTCGACACAGGAGCAAGAGGATGCCAGCCAACACCTGCCCTGTGTTTGTACACCACCACAATTCAACAGCTGCTGCGTGCCCCCCGCACCCCAGACCTCCTGGAAGGTAAATATACTGATACAGGAGAACCCCAAATTCTCAGCAGCCAGGGCATGCACTCAATGTCATTGCTGGGCTCTGGGAAGGACAGGCACAGGGACCTGGAACAGGTTCTCTAGGATGGAGCTACCAAAACAGTGATGCCCACAGGTATTTCCTTCTCTGAAAGATGCACCTCTTCCTTCTTTCCTCCAAGTGGGTGTGTCATTGCAAAAGCCTAGTGAAACTCTGAGATCACACTTGAATGAGCTCTAGGAAACAAAGCCACAACTTAGAAACAAATACTGACTGCAGGGGCAGTGGAGGCCTCTAACAGGCTGAGCAAAGCCGAAGTCCAGCCCAGGTGAGCTCCTCTGGGGCAGTGTGGGCACACACAGCCCTGCTGGTGTCTGTACAGGGCAGAAGTTGTTGTGGGTGGTGGAGGGGTTGCAGATGTATTCCAGTGTCTGGTCTGGAGAAATGAGACACACAATAATTCAAGAGCAGAGCAATGATCCGTTTCTCCCCCATCCTCCTCTGCATCTTGCATCCAGTGTGAGAAACAATCTTGCCAAGCACCAGACCTTTTCCTGGTTCCAGATGCCCAAGGGACCAGAAGCACAGTTATATTCAAAGAAAATGAGCAACAGAGAAATGGCCCAGGTTTGCTCTGAGCAGATGGATTCTGCCAAGGTACAGCACACAGCACTTAATCCACATGAAGCCCTGCTAAATGTAGTGAATTAGGCTCAGTGAAAAGCCAGGTAAAACTGCCAAAATACACCCCCCTGGGAGGCGTGACAGACACTGCCCCCATTGCCACGGGACAACAGCTAATTTAAAGCCAGAACTCCTGCACAAAGATACCCAGAATCTCTGCTGATTTCAGGGTGCACCATCAGTGCAGTGTCAGGAGACATCCTTCACCAAGAAAAACTGGGATGAGCTGAAAGAAAAGAAACTCAGCAAAGAGGTTGCATGAAGGGTGAAACCATCAGGCATCTATGATGGTGTGGGGCTCCCTGCTAATGGAACCCCCCTGTTGGTAGCAGAGCTCTGACCTAAGCACAGCAAAGCACCAAATGCTCCCACTTTGAAGCCAAGCTGAGAAACCAGCTCATCTGTTGGCTTTTATTGTGCTGCTATGACTTGTGTGGTGAATTCCAGGTGGGGAATGTACCAGCAGGCAGGCCAGGAGTGCCTCGCTCGTGGTGAAGTTCAGGTGCAGTGTGCAGCCCATAAATGAAGAACTCTGTGGGGTTCCATCCTGGGCTCACTGCTGAGTCACAGGGTTTGGGTGGTGCAGGCACAAGGTGGGACGACTGGGGAGAAGATGTATGCTCCTGTTAACAGCTGGCTGGGCTGTTTGAATCCTTGAATGGGGTGTTGGGTCAAGCAGGGGGAGTTGTGCAGCTTTGCCTTCCAGGAGGAACCCAGCAACCACCTTGCCCTGGAGGCTGGAAGGAAGAAAGAACAAGGGAAGGGGATGTACACAAAGGAATATCATGCAGGGAAAAGTACAGGAGCAGTGTACTTTGGTGGGTAGGGCACCAGAAGGGCTGGGTCGTTCCTGCATCTGCCAGCTGTCTGCCCTGTGGCTCCAGGGGAAGCCGTGCCATTTCTCCCCCTAACCCTCCCAGCCTGCACAAGCATTTATATGGCAGTGTTTGCAAACTAAAGAGCAAAAGTCCTCTACATAGCAGGCCTACTCAAGCCCGAGTAACGTGTTGCCCCGGGTTGTGGAGCCGGGGTTTGTATATTCTATTTTCATCTGTTTAAAAGCAGTTGGGGAGATGCTTTTCTTTATCTCTGGTAACTCAAGGTGGGAGAGGCCTGACGCCTTATCTAATGGGCCATTGACACCTTCCCAGCCTGTACCTTCCCCCCCCCAGAGCTGTGCATCTGCATTTCCATCACCCTATTGTGAGATACATCACATCCCCTGGCAGTGGTGGGCAGGCAGTTTTGCTGTCTGGATAAACAGAGACTCACAGACACGAGAGGGGTTAGTTTTTCACCCGATTTCCTGGGAGGAAGACCGGACTCCTTCTTGTCCATTGGACCCTTCCCACCACAACTGGACCCTTTCCTACCACCACTGGATCCCTTTTACCATCACTGGACCCGGTTCTTCTACAGGATCATCTCTACTCCAACAGAATCACGTCTGCCACTCCAGGAGGACTCACTTTGGGACTGCTTTCAACACCCTGACCAGGAGGGTGTCAGGTTGTAGCTCTGACTCTGTCAGGGTTTTCCAAAATTGTTGTTTGTTTGTTTGCTTGGGTGGTTTTGTTTCCTGTTACATTTGTATTGTTAATATTCTTAGTAAAGAACTGTTATTCCTATCCCCAAAATCTTTGCCTGAAAGCCCTTGATTACAAAATTATAACTTGGTGGGGTGTGAGGGGTTTGCACTCTCCATTCTAGGGAAACCCCAGTTTCCCTGGCAGATACCTGTCTTTTCAAACCAAGACACCTGTGTGTGCCATGTTCAGAAAATACCCTGTTTTCCTTGGCCTCAGCTGTCACACAGGTGTGTGCATTGGTCTGTCAGGGCTGGCAATGCTGCACCACTGAAGTGTGCAGTGTAGCACAGAACAGCACCCAAATAGGATGCAAAGCCTACAATTCCCCCACTACCCCAACAAGCAGGTGATCAGTGAACAATCACACAGCCTGACTGGAGATTTGGATCTGTTGGTGTCTCTATCAGGCAGTCACCAGGCATCCCTGGAGGTTTTTCAGCAGCAGAGGCAGGCCTGGCACAACAGATCAGTCACAAATCAGCTCAGATTTGGCACTGTGGTGAGATGGCAGCTGAGACACTGCTGGGCAGGTGTGCACAGCTGAAACAATGAACACGGGGAAGACACTCAGACCTTACCCTTCCTATGACAGATTCTGCATTGCCTGGGTCTCTTAGGGCACTGATCCACCAAGACCAACACTGCCTGCGCTGCCATACCCCCAAAAGAGCTGCAAACCTGTCCCTGCTTTGCTGGAGTGAAGGCTGGGTAAGGCAGCAGGGAGTGCAGGGGGTGCCTGGAGGCAGCCAGGGCCAGCGTGCACTCAAGCAGCTCAGCCAAAACAGATCAATAGGCACTGACATGGGAGGGGCCCCACGGAGAGCCACGGGACGCAGAAAGCTGCTGCAAGGACTGGAATGAGCCAGTGAGCAGCTTTCCCCAAGATAGGATCTGAATCAACCTGCAGCAGCCCCAGCCAGATGCACCATCTGCTCAGAGCCTTCCACAAGGACGTTGCGGGCAGCGGTGTCAGAACCAGCAGAGAGATCAAGGGCTGTTAATGCAGAGCACACCCCTGAGCCAGCTGGCAGGGGCAGAGCATGGAAGACCTTCAAAGGGGCTGTCTGAGGACCGTGCCTCCTGCTTGAGCCAGACTGGAGTTTATCAGTGGCACCACATATGCAGAGGTGTGACTGCCACGAGAACACAATGGCTCTCCAGAGGAGAAGGAATGACAGGATGGAAGGACAGCAGCTCACAAGTCACCCAACAGAAGAGATGGCTGCTGTGAGACAGAAGATGGGCCACCCCATCTCACTGCTCCAACGAAGCAATCAAGCTGTACAGAAGCCCTGGCAGAGGACATGGTTTCACTGGTACCCTTGCAAGCAGAAAGCCACTCAGGTGATCAGGGTAGCAATGAGTTCACATCACATCTCTGGAAGTTCACCTGCTTGGTGTGATCTCCAGGGAGTTCCCACAAGATGCAGCACATGGCCAGGACAAACACATGGCTCAGGAGTAGTTCAGGATCCAGGGGTGCTGTCCTGGCTCTGGAAGGCACAGGTTACCTCTGCTTTTCTTTTCCTCTTGCCATCTCCTGCCACAGCAGATGCAGTTTCTGGGAGCTTGTGCAGTGCAGCTCCTCCTGGGCCTGCCACAGCAAGGAGAGCACACAGGAGCAGCCAGCAGTGGGCTGGCACTGCCCACTCCTCAGAGCCTCACCTCCCTGCAGGCTGCTGCCAGCACAGGTTTGGACCATCACTCCCTCAGGAAACACCACACTCAGGTCACTGTGCCCACCACTGCTCCTCAGAGCTCTGAGGTCCAGCAGGCATCCAGCACACAGGGGTGGAATACAGACTGGGAGGGGTTCTCTTGGCACCTCTCAGCTGCTCTGCATGCCCCACACACCGGGGTGGTTGTCTGAGGTGAAGGGGAAACAGAGGGAGCTGTGCTACAAAGCCAGTTCCTGAAGGGTTGGGAAAGCAGACAGGCATTAATGGGGAAGGGGAGAATTATATCCCTTTTCTTTATGGGATGGTTATATCAGCAACAACACGGATAACGCCTGAAACAGGCAGCTCATGACATGTTTGCTGTGTTTGAGGAGTAAGATGAGTCAGTGCAAGAAAAACAAGCAAACAAACAGGCAAGGGCTGGAGGCCAACCCAGGGCTAATTAGCACTGAGCAGCGTTCGCCAGAAGAGCCCCCTGCTGAGCTACAGCTCCTGCTGGCAAAGGGAGCCCTCGGTCTGTCCCGACAAATCACAGCCCACAGCAGCTCCCAGGCAGCAGAGGCCAGCAGGGCTCTCCTGGGTGCCCCTCTTGCTGCCCCCAGGACAGCCTCCCCAGCACCCTGCAGGGCCAGCAGCCCTGCCCTCTTCACTCCCCTAAGACAGACCAGGCCATGCTGTGGAAATGCTTAGGCTGCAGAAACGCAGTTCACTGGAGGACAGACCTCCTGTGGCAGCCTGGATTTTAAGAAAGAAATGTGGAAGTTTCACAGGTCCTCCTGGAGAAGCTGGAGCGCCATGAGCTGTCTGCAGCAGGGCCAGGGGACACGGAGGTGGCTCGGTGCCACCGAGTGCAGCCCTGCAGAAGGGCTCAGCTGCACAACAGCTTCATGCTTGGCTGCTTCAGCTGATCTCATTCATGTACAGACACAAGGCAGGCCCTGGGAACGCTCTGCATTCACTGGGTCTGAAGTGCATTTTAAAAACCCGATTCCAACAGCATTAAAATTAAATCACTTGGCAGAGAGCCTATAAAAGAGACACTATTTCAAGACTTACCAAGACACCAAGATGGTTCATACAGCTATGCTGACAGTAAAAGTCTGAACTTAATTATGACTTCAGCAGTGATGACATATTTGTGATGATTAAATTCAAGATGTGCAGATAACAGGACATGGATAAACTGCTGGATTCCCTGGACTCCCTTTTTTACTCTCTTCCCCTCCTCTCCCCTGAGGAAAAGACCTGCCACAAGCCTCAGTCAATCCTCTCCCAGTAATGTTCAACTTCTCCAGATAAATTTAACAAAGGAACAAGGAAGGAAAAAACTATGAGGAAATGAAGTTCATGTAAATTCTGTCAGCATGGGCATCTGGGCTGAAGTGAGAGGTCCTGCAAGGGGAGTTTTCCTTCTGCTGTGATGCAGAGCCACAAAGGATGGGCACAGAGGAGAGAGGATCCAACCAGACAACACAAAGCCACAGGGAATCAAGCTTCACCACCCCCAG
Source organism: Phylloscopus trochilus trochilus (assembly GCA_016584745.2). Taxonomy (NCBI): domain Eukaryota; kingdom Metazoa; phylum Chordata; class Aves; order Passeriformes; family Phylloscopidae; genus Phylloscopus; species Phylloscopus trochilus. Next base: position 233,569 of record WQNJ02000023.1, read on the forward strand.
AGAAGCTCCCTAGGTGGCAAGTGCAGGAGGCTCACAGTACATCACCAAATAGATTGAAGATAGTTTCATGTCACCCCTCCTCCCTTTCACTGGCTACTTGTGTCACACTGATGCTAAGGACAGTGTTGTTACTGCCCCAGGGTGTTCTGCACACACTGCACCTGTGCTGCTGCTGCCCAGAAAATCTTGCCTTGCTTCTGTTCCAAAATCCTGACTGGGTTCACACAAAATTCCAGCCACCTTGACCTGCTAGAATAGCTCCCTCCCCTCGCACCCACCTCCTGCTCAGGGGGCAAAAGTGACTCCTTTCCACATCTGCTGCCCTTCCTGAACCAATAATCTTCATACTGAGATCACACTGCCCTGGAAACGGGAGCAGACAGCCTCCACCTAGATCTGGGTTTCTGTGTCAAACAAAAATCACCAGGTACTCTGATCCAGGAATTCTTGAAAACTCTGGCAGCATGCTGGCAGTCTCACCAGAGTGAACAGAGTGACTGAAAAGCCTTTTGGAAGGGACCTGTGCAGGTCTCTAGTCCAAACCTCCTTGAAGCATGGCCATGGGCAGGGTGTCTGTAGCTTTCTCTGACTGAGCCTCAAAAGCCTCACAGGAGGGAATTTCCCTGACCACTCTGGGCAAACTGTCCCAGTGCTGCACCAACCCTGCGGCAGAGAGGGCTTCCCAATCCCTGATCTGAGCCTTGCATTGTGTGCCCCTCTTGGTTTGTGAGTGTCACTGGTGGGAGGGAAGAGCCTGACTCCACCAACTCTGTAGCTGCACTTCCAGTGCAGTGTGGGAGGTTGCCAGACTCCCCTCAGCCTCCTCCTGACCAGACCAAACAAGCTCCCTTTCCCCAGGTCCTGACCACATTGGTATTCCCTGCTGGACCCCTTCCTCCTCCCCTCAGCACCCTCCTCACCCTGGGGTCCCAGAACTGGACGTTCCTGCAGTGCTCATTGCACAGACCCGGAGTCCAGCACTCTGCATTTCTGCAGCTGTGCAGCAGCTGGTGCTGGGCAGGCTGATGTGGATAAATTCTATCCAGCAGGACCATGGACGAGGTGCTGCAGTGAGCTCCTGAGCAGTGCAGGGTGAGAACAGACCTTTCAGTAAGTTACAGAAATGAGCAGCAGTGAGCTGCTCAGGGTAAAACACGTGTGTCTGCAGCCTGCCCTGCCCAGGCTGCTGCACAGCCATGGCACCTGCTACAAACATTGAGTGAAGTTTGTCCTGCCCTCCCCAGGACTCACACACCACCACGGGGCTCATCTTGCCTTTAGGGGGGCTCAGGTAGTGCCTCTGCCTGGAGAAGGAGCAGGAAATCTGATTTGGAAGCTTTCAAGATCACTTCCTCCTTCAGATGAATTCTGTGCAAATAACATTATTGACACAACAAAGAGGCACATCACACTCGAGTAAATCATTCAGTTGCCCTCCCCACACGGGCCTGAACTCAAACATCATAAAGCCTTTTCCTGGGACCCAACACAAACAGAATAAAAGCAGTTTTGTAGCCAGGACACGAAACCAGAGCTCCCCTCTCTTAACCCCTAAGCCACAGCCCACACTCCCCTTCTCTCCTTGCTTTCACCATCCCAAGAGGTGGGTTTGTCTGGCCTAAAAGGAAAAATTGAAAGCAGCTCTCCTGCTTGATGCCAGACAGGGCTTGCCAAGAGACCCCAGCAGCAAGGGCAGCCCCAGTGCTGTGGAAGCAGTGCTGCCCACCAGCCCTGTGCGTCCCCACCCTCACAAGATGGGTCTGGATTCAGGATGGATGAGTGCCTAGCTGAAGCCTTAAATCAGCTCCAGGGCTTAGGAGGGGTTCATACACACCCTCATGAGGTCTCCTGACGATTTCCAGATGGCTTCCTGCTAAGATATAGACTTCCTAGATCTCCCTTTCAGAGACATGGCTCTCAGGCACGGTGTTTAGATGGTTGGGGTTTGGGTTCCTTCTCAGAGCTCAACCCTTTCTCCTTGTAACTCTTGTCTTCTATAAAAAGCAATAAGAAACAAATGAATACATAAAACTGTCACAGTCGACATATGCGGTGGTACTCGACATGGACACTGCACTCGCACTCGAGGTGCTTCATCAGAAGGCTTAAAGTATCAGTATCTTGATATTCAAAAAGTCTCCCACACCTTTTCTCCGTATCCTTTCTGTATCTTCTCTGAGCAGCTCCACACCCAGCTCTGGCTTTCTCCTTCAGCTCTGGCTGTCCTTCTGTTCTGGCTCGCTCCTTCCTGACCCTGGCATGGCCGCCTAACCCTGTCTGTCCCACATACAGTATCTTACCTTTTCTGGCCCTTGCACGATCTCCTCTCCCTAGGTCTTCACAGCACGGCAAGCAGACTCCAACTGACTTCAACTTAGCTCCCTCACTCTTTAACAAGGCCCATAGCTGTGAGGGCAAGGCTGTTTCTACTCTAGGATAATTAACACAGGTGTAACGTATCAGGAGGGAGACTGCCTTTGCAGCATCTCCTTTTGTCTCCCCACATAAAACCAAAAGAGTAATCATAACATAGGAACTTTACCTAGAAGAGAAGATCCTAGAAAGCAGGAAGGATTCTAGGAGTGCTGACTGGGCCAGCATAGCTGTGGCGAGATGCCCAAGGAAACCACATGCCCCAGCACTTGCAGGACCTGCTAAACACAACCCACATGAGAACCAAGAGAAACTCATGACAGCTTATTCTGCCTGCACCTTGGACTGCGTTTGTCACCAGACAGTTTCCCCAGAAAGCAGCACATGCTTTTGGCAGTACAGAGAGCACTGAGGAATATGTGAGTGTCAGATGCTGGAGGAAAAGCAGCAACAGGGCAGGGCTAGAACCTCTGTGCATCTGCCTGACCCAGTTCCAGAGCGTGCAGAGCTGTTGGGGACAGATGGGAGGAAGAAAGGTGAGAACCCAAGGCATTTAGGATGCTGCAGGATGCTACCAGGCAGGAACACCTTCAGAAGTCATCCACAGTACCACCTGTCATGCCCTGCCCTCCTGGGCTGATTGCTCCTCTGCAGAGGGACGGGGGGCAGGCAGGGGGGCAGGCATACACCCCACACAATCAGAAGGGCTCTCCTCTGGGGGAGGGCCACCCCAGGGCCCTGTCCCCTTGCTCCACGAGGAGCAGCATCAGTTTGTGTGGGGGCTCTCCCAGGGATGCTGTGAGCTGTAGATCTGTCCCAGCAGGAGCACAGGGGGCCCTGCCCTGGCCCAGACCAGCCCTAGCCCAGACCAGCCCTGCTGCTCTGCTGCCCAAGGAGCCCTGCAGTGGTGCCACCCTGCAGGTGCTCCGTGCCCAGGGACCAGCCAGGCCCCCACTCTGTGCCAGGTGAGCCCAGGCTGCTCCCAGAGAGCTGCAGGAGGAGCCCAGCCCTGCCTGCCCACCCTGGGCTGGCTGATTTCAGGCACTGGCAGGTAGGGGCCTGCAGAGCTGCCCTTGTTTCCATACAGAGAGTGCCCAGGGCATTTGTTTGCACTGACATCGAGGGTCAGGCCCCAGGGCTGGCTCCACCCAGCCTAAGCCTGACTCAGAGCTTGTACTTGAAACCATCTGCTCTGTCCTTCCTGATCCTCCAGGTGAGCTCTTCAAGGAATTAGCCCTGTTTCTCCGGGGCTTGTCTCTAATTGCAGGTGTTAGGGACAGGAAGTGAGCTCTGCCTGAGACCAGGCAGCTGTGGGGTTGGTGTTGGCAGCTGCTGGAGCCCACCTCTTATAGGGCATGGCTTGATCCCAGACACTCAGCACAGAGCTGGGGGACTGTCAGATTGATTCCTTCCCTGATCCTGAAGTCTGCCCTGAAAGCCTTGAGGAGCAAAGTTCAGGGAGGTGGCACAGGGGATGGCCAGCAGGGCAGGGGCTGGAGGTGGCACAGGGGATGGCCAGCAGGACAAGGGCTGGAGGTAGCCCAGGGGATGGCCAGCAGGACAAGGGCTGGAGGTGGCACAGGGGGTGGCCAGCAGGGCAGGGGCTGGAGGTGCCACAGGGGATGGCCAGCAGGGCAGGAGAGGGAGGTGCCACAGGGGATGGCCAGCAGGGCAGGGGCTGGAGGTGTCTCTAAGGGCAAGCTCCAGTGATTTCCCTTTGTGGCCTGACACCACATTCCTAACAAAGCTTGTGCTGTGCACCCCTACACCCCTGCATTTTATAGACCCCCTGGAGCAAGGGCCCCCTTCTGCATCTCCTCCAGCACGTGCCTCTTGTGACACTTAGGAAGCCCCTGGTGACAACCCCAGGATGTTCCCCAGCATCCAGCCGAGGGCACAGCTGCCAAATGAGCTTGCTGAGGGATCCAGGCAGCCCAGCAGCTCTGGGGATGAGCCACCCCAGCTCCCACACCGCCCTGGCAGAGCACACAGCACTCCTCTGAAAGGGCAGCAGGGAAGGAAGCAAGGAATAGCCCAGGCAGAGTTGCCCACGTTTTCAGTTTGTGTGTTGTTTTTCAGACCTTCAGAATTGCAGTTTTAGGCTGCGTGTCTTTATGATTTTGATTTGCCCCAGCAGTGTGCACCAGGCTCCAGTGGATCTGGTCCTACCACTCTGCCCAGAACCCCCTGTTTGTGCATGTGAGCAAAGTTGGTGTTTGCTTTTCTATTAATTGCAGGGACACAGAAGCTATGGCTGTGCTAAGAAATTTTACTGGCGTTTATAGAACATCGAGTAATCCCCAGAAGCCAATAAAATGGCTTCACCCCCAAAACTCACCATTTCAGAGTCCAGTTAAACTGGATCCTGAATTCATGGAGTAAGTGAACCCCTTCCCAACATGCCCCATTAAACCAGGTGTGCTGCAGGGATAGTGCTGCCCTTTCTCCAGACTTTAAAAAAAAAATCCAACAAAATAAAGAACTTTTAATTCTCTATAAAAAATAACATGGTTTAGTATGAATTAGCATTTTTTCTCTTCTGAGTCACCCTGCATAGCATAAATAAGAGCCTATGTGGTGTTCCTGGCTTTTCCATGATACCACTGTTCTTTCCTGAGCTGTTTTTGCATCTGTGATTTGTGACTAGCCAGATGAGCTGACTGCAGTGCCCTGTGCCTGCCAACATGGGCAGAATCATGGCAGCAGCCCTCATTTCTCACGGATTTTGGAGGCACAGCAGCTTCATGCCAGCCTCAGAAGGTGCCCTCCATCACAACCCCACGGGAGCTGAGAGGTGAGTGGAAGCACTGGGCAGCCCCACGTGAGCAAAAGCCAGCACGTGGAAAATGGCAGGAAGACATTTGGCATTCTCTGCAAACACCTGAGTCCCACTAAAAAAAAAAAGAGGTGAAGAAAAATGACAATGCAAGCAGAGGAATTGGAACGAGGAATTCTCCTCATGGATACCTCCAGAAAACACACCTGTCCAATCTGAGGCATCCCCAGCAGCTGGATCAAAGCCAGTGTTTGTGCAAAACACAAAATGGGGTGCCAAGACTCTCAGCTGGTCTCTGCTTCTAAAATATTTTGACTTAGGCAAGACCAGTGTCTCTCAAAGTTGGCCATGAAATATATTCTGTCCTTGCTAAAAAGGATCTCACAGGCTTCCCCGAGGGAACAGGACCTTTCCCTACCTACAGATATGCAAATTGTAATGTGAAAGCAAACCTCTGAGGGTCAGTGAAAGGGGGCATTTTCCAGAGCATTTCACAAAACACACAGGAGCAAAGTCCAGAGCCTGATTATGTACTCGTTAATCTGATAAAAATAAAACCTGTGTCCTGTCAACAAACGTGGAGTGTCACAGCCAGAGGCTGGGGCTGGGAGTTTCCCTGGGCACGCACTGCATGTCAGAAGAGATTCTCTCTGAAGGGCACATGCTTTAAAAGCTTTCAGCCCTAGTCAGGATTGTGTTTCAGGGCTTCAGTGCCTTCCCTCTTGCAACTGTACTTTAATGAGTATGCCTGTAAGGCATTTAGGAACTAATAGAAATGTCCTGCAGAGGGGGACTAGTGATGCAGGCAGCCCTGTTACAAACATAGCATAAAGCCTATGATGAGGACAGCTCCATGACAAAGATAACTTTTAATTACCAAAAATGTTAGAGAAATCCAATGCAAGAGGCTTCCCTGGAAACATGATGGAACTACTCCCCAAAGCACCACAGGCAAACTCTGTTTTTTTTAATCCAACTGAAAAAAAAACCCCTCTGTACTTGCTTCAGACAGCTATTCTCACCTCCCTGAAATACCTCCCACAAACGTAATGCACCCAAGTGCACAGGGTTCTGCCCTGATGACAGAACACAGCTAAATGGCAGGAGCTGAAGCAGCTTGCAAAGCTTTCTGAGTTTAGGCTTCTCTTTGTAGGAGCCCAAGAGGCTGACAAGGTAAGGAATGTGGCACAGAGGGTTTGCTGGGGAAGTCCCCCAGTGCACAGCAGCCATCCATCCCTCGCCCTCGGGGAGAGACTCTGATCTCCTCTCTGCTTACTCAGCACAGCCCCTCACCCTTTTTTCCATTTGAAAATCACTCTGCCATGGCAGAAAGTCAGAGCACCTGTGACAGAAGGCTGGGCCCATCTTCTGAGGCCAAGGGGACCCCCAGCTTCCACAGGCAGCAAACACAGTCTTGGGGCTCTTCTGTGAATGGACACAAGACCCTTTTGAATGCCACTCATTAGTGTTTTGGCTGGCATGAACTGCTCCTCTGTGCCCCAGCTGATGAACACTAGCACTGCTGCCAAGTCTGCTGATAAATAAATAAGGATAGGAAAAGCCTTATGGTCTTTGAAAAGGGCAGCAGGAACTCAGTGCTCAAGGCAGCAAACACAATTTGCAGTAACAAACAGACTGGAGTCCAGGAGCAGCTCAGTGGTGATATCCAATCCTCTTTTCCTCTCAAACATCAGCTATTAGCAGTGGAGGGATCGATGGCACTGAAGGCAGCTCGGATCCAGCTGATGGGGATGCTGCAGACTTCTCCCAACAGCCTTCCTCATTGGCTTCATCCATCACCTACAGCCTCAGCTCTTCCAGCTCCAGCCTCTCCCCTCTCCTCCTCGCCTCTGCAAGCAGGACTAATTTTCATCGGTGACAAGGCAAAGACTAATTACTGTACACATATCATTTGTGAAGGGACCCCAGGGAGAGGAGGAGGGGGAAGAAAGCTTTTTGCTTGCTCTGCCACCTAAACAGTTTGTGTTTGTTAGTGTAGAAGCAGGTCTGATGGCAGCTAACTGATGCCTGAGGAGCAGCTCACCCATTAACCCCACGTCCACAGCTCACACCCACCACCATTTATGTGCACCATTAATATTTATAAGGATGACGTGTCTCTTTGACAGGAACTTGTGCCTCCAGCGACAACAGATGTTAGACCATTTATGAAAGAAACTACTCAAGCATTTCCAATGGACCTTGTGCATGCTCATCATGTCTTTATCCCGTGCCCTGATTGCATTATCCAGGCAGAGCCTGGGTCACCTCCTGACTCCAGGCCAAGAGCATGGATGGCAGCACACTTGCCTGTGGAGTGCTCAAAAATGTTTTGAGCTTCATTATGTCTCTGTGAATGTTCTTCTGGGAGTCAGAGACCTTCCAAATGCACCTGCCAACTCAAACAGAAGCGTGTGAGGCCATGACGTGTCAGAAATGAGGATTTCCCACTTACCTGGGCCTCCAAAACACACAGCACATAGCTGAGGCTGCAGCAAGGCCTCCCACAGTTGCCTTTGCCACTGTCCCCACAGCTGCACTAGTGCTCATGCATCACCTAGAAAGAATCAAAGCCTGTTTTGTAGGCTGTGTTGTGCTCTGTGCACACTTGCAGCAAGAGCCAGATGCCATTATCTCTGCTGAAACGATGCTGTTCCTTGGCTAAACTGCAATTTGTAGCTTGTGCAGGAGCCTGTCTCTGGCAGGACAGAGCTCCCTGCTCTAGCAAAGGTTGAACTCCCACCCTTCATGCAGGAGGAAACAGTGGCCATACCCCTCCCCCTGAGCAGGGAGCAGGATGGGCTCAACCTGGATAAAGTACAGATCAGTCCATGGGTTTAGTGAAATCCTCGGGAACCACCACGCATGGACAAGCCCCGAGCTATTGGACAAGGCACCTAAGGAATGTTTTCTTTTACTAGATTGCAGTTGACATTTCCATTAAAATGCATGAGGCTACCATGATTCGCTTCACCTGATGTGATGGAACTTGTTTAAAGTAGCACAAAAATGTCACAGTGTCCCTGTGGGCTAGAGGAGATAGCCTGCAGTGCCTTCCACCCCCGGAATGGCAGCTCTAGTGATGCCCTGATATTTATGGCACATACATTTTTAATGCCCAGCACAAACAGCTCCAGCGTTTGTCAACTCATTTGACCTGCAGCTTTTCAAAGAAAATACAGAAAGACACGCAGCAGAACAAGAGTCAGCAATGTGTACAGTGCCTTACCATCAGCACCCGCCCAGTCAGAACAGAACCAGGATGCTGTAGACATGGCCAGCTCTGTCTGGCTGTTCTTAGCCAAGATTTGCTGCTGAAAGTCTCCCTGTGCATCCAGGAGTGCTCACCTGGTGCCTCCAGCTCCTCTCTGCCCAAAAACTCAGCTCGAGGCTCGTGGGAGATCACTGCTGTTCAGCAGCCACCAGAGGTTCATCAGCCAAGTCCTGGCACACCTGAACCTCTGCTGGGGTGAATTTGGGAGCTCCTTCACTTCTCATCTCCCAGCACTGACAATGCAGCACTCTGACCCAGCCAGCTGTGAAACACAGCTGGTGCAAACACCTGCAGTAAAGAGCCCTGGCAGCTTTGGGGGCTGCACACCATGTACACCACTGTTAACCCCACTCTTTGAGCAGTGAACACATGAATATTTGTGTGGTTTGGTTTTACCCCAGCCAGCAACCAGGCTCACCCACCTCCATTCTAGGAAAAGCTGAGCCTTCTCTGAAAACAAGCTCACAAGTGCTTGGAGTTCATCTTTTACCAGTGGTTACACACATGGTGTGTTACTGCACATTTCCCAAGTGTGTCTGTGCATTTGTGCGTTTTGTACACCTCTGATGACCTTGGGTGCCTAGTTTTGGTTCAGAACGAGGATGGCTCCTTCAGAATTGTGACACCCTGCTGCAGTCTGCACACATACAGTCATGGTTTTCCCCTGCCACTCAGGCAGGCTAAGTGTGCATCAGCCAGGCACAGAATGGTCAAGGTGTCTCTACTTGCTGAAATACAAAAATGGCCTGGTCCACACAGCATGTCTGCTTAGCCAGCATTAATTATATCGTTGAAAAGAATGAGCTGCTTTCCACGTTGTGTTACACAGAGAACTTGGTGCATCAGAAGCAGAAGGACAGGTTTAGACACCCAGTACATCCCACTCTGCTCCTGCCTGGTGCAGGGGAACTTGTCACCACCTGAACAGACTCTCTGACAAACCCCAAGCACTGATGCTTTAACACGAAAGGGAAAAAAACACACCAGGAAACACCTTTCTGACAAGAACACCTCCTGTCCATCGCCATACAAAACAAAGAGTGGCCTGAGCTTAGGTTCCTGGCCAGGATATCCCACGTGCTGGCTTTGCCCTGGTGCGCTCCGTGAGGGCCTTGGGACGGCACTGCTGAACTTCCCTAGGCCAGCTTGCTCTCCGGTCACACCCGGATTAGCACAGGGCAGGCACGGAGGTTTTACACGGCCCTTCGGGGACGAAGAGCAGCGGCAAGCGACAGTGGGAGTGCCAAGGAGCGAGAGCCCGGCCTCTCCCGGAGCCCGTCCCCGCTGGTACCCGCTGGGGGCTCTCCGGGCACCCACCCAGGTGCGGATCCATAAAAAGGGATGGAGCCGGGCGTCCCGCGGCTCTGAGCGGCTCCAGCTCACGCCAGACCTCTCCGCAAGGAAAACCTCAGCACCACCACAAGCGGAGGGCTTTCCGTGGCGAGGCAAACCGGGAGGGAGCCGGAGCGGGAGGGGAGCTCTGCCCGTACGGGGGGGCGAGCGTGCGGCTCGGCGCCGGCAGCGCCGATTGAAGCGGGGGACGCGTCTCCCGTTTCCTCGGGCGGTAAAAATATGACACGCTTTAGCGAGGAGAATAAAAGCAGGGAAACAAAGGAGCGAGAGCGAACACCTGTCGCTCTCCTCGGGGACGAGCCCTAATGCTTTTATTTGCCTCAGTCTGCTGGGGAACTGCAGCTGCCAACTGTCATCAGCATCAAGTTACCCGCACAAAGCTGCCCGGCTCTTTCAGCCGGCGGGGCGGGCGGCTGCGGCGCTCCGGGCCCAGCTGCCCGTGGCCGGCGGGCAGGCGAGCAGCCCCCGGGGCTGGGGATGCGCTGCACCGCCCTGGTACCCCGCGGCACGGCCACAGCCGGCGTCCTCCCGGGCTGGCACCCCGGCCCGAGAGCCGCGCCATCCGCTGGGATGGGGGCAGGACAAGCCCGGCCCCGTGGCCGGCTGTGCCTGCTTAGCCCCACGGCCCAGACTGACTCTTTCACGCCCAGGTCGGTGCTGAGGTCCGGCTTTCCCCGCCGGCAGCCGGCCGGCCCCACCGTGCCCTCCTTTCCCAGCCACACACAGGGGTACTCCGGGGCTCCGGGCCCGCTCCGGGGCTGGGGCTCAGTGCGGAGCCGCACGCTGCCGCCGGGGCCGGGGCCGGGCCCGCTCCGGGGCTGGGGCTCAGTGCGGAGCCGCACGCTGCCGCCGGGGCCGGGGCCGGGGCCGGGCCCGCTCCGGGGCTGGGGCTCAGTGCGGAGCCACACGCTGCCGCCGGGGCCGGGCCGCTCCGGGGCTGGGGCTCAGCGCGGAGCCGCACGCTGCCGCCGGGGCCGGGCCCGCTCCCGGGGCCGGGCCCGCTCCGGGGCTGGGGCTCAGTGCGGAGCCGCACGCTGCCGCCGGGGCCGGGGCCGGGCCCGCTCCGGGGCTGGGGCTCAGTGCGGAGCCGCACGCTGCCGCCGGGGCCGGGACCGATCCCGGGGCCGGGCCCGCTCCGCCCCCCCGCCCGCGGCCCCGCCCCGCGGCAGACAAAGCGCGCGGCCGCCATTGGCCCGTTCGGCCAACGCTCGGCGCTGCCCGCGCGGTGTGGCCAATGGGCTCATTGACATGCAAATCGAGGGGTATAAAAGGGCGGCGCGGGGCGGGAGCGGCAGCGGCGCGCAGCGGAGGCAGCCGGGCAGCGGCGCGGCCATGGCGCCGGGCAGGGACCGCCCGCCGCGGGGCGAGGGCTGCGCCGAGCCCCGCGTCGACCGGAGGGTGAGCGGCGGGGGCCGCGGCGGGCGGGGCCGGGCCGGGGCGCGGGGAGGGCTGACGGCGCTGTTGTCCCCGCAGACGAAGAAGCCGCTGGTGGAGAAGAAGCGCCGGGCGCGCATCAACGAGAGCCTCCGGGAGCTGCGGCTGCTGCTGGCCGACAGCGAGGTGAGGCGGCGGCGCGGCGGGGCGGGGGCCGGCGGGGGCCGGGGCCGCGCTGACGGCCGCGGTGCCCCGGGCCAGTTTCAGGCCAAGCTGGAGAACGCGGAGGTGCTGGAGCGGACGGTGCGGCGGGTGCGGGCCGTGCTGGAGCGCCGCGGCCGCGGTGAGTGCCGGCCCGGGGGGCGGCGGGGGGCGCCCGGCCCGGCCCGCGCCTCACCCGCGCCCCTCTCTGTCCGCCGCGGCGCAGGGGGCGGGCGGCGGCTCCTGGAGGCCAGCGAGCGCTTCGCCGCCGGGTACATCCAGTGCATGCACGAGGTGCACACCTTCGTCTCCAGCTGCCCCGGCATTGACGCCACCACGGCAGCCGAGCTGCTCAACCACCTGCTGGAGTCCATGCCCCTCAGCGAGGGCGGCTGCCCGGACTCGATCACGGACGTTCTGGGGGAGCCGGCGCTCGGGCCCTGGCCCGCCGGCGAGGCGCTGCTGGCCCGGCCCGGCCCGGCGCTGCCCGCCCACAGCGAAGAGACCTGCTCCGACTCGGACGAGGCCGAGCCGGGCCAGACCTCCACGGACGGACTGGACGCGTCCCAGACGCAGGGCCTGCCCTCGCCCGGCTCGCCCAAATCCATGTGGAGACCCTGGTAACAGCGGAGAGGAGTCAGCGCAGACCTACCTATGGGGAGGGCAGGGTGCCCCCGCACACGCGTGTCTGTGTGAGTGTCTGTGTGAGTGTCTGTGTGTCTGTGTGAGTGTCTGTGTGTCTGTGTGAGTGTCTGTGTGTATGTGTGTGTGTGTGTGTGTGTGAGTGTCTCTGCGTGCGGCTGGCAGCGCTGTGACTGGGGCACTCGGGCACTCTGACGCTGTCACACCCTGACAGCCTAATAGCCAAGGCGTTAACATTTCATCCCTGTGTGTGTGCCTGTGTGGCATTTTGTAACTCTAGGGGTTGTTTTTACGAGAGGATGCGGGGGGGAGGAGGGAGCTGGTTCGTAGTAGCAAAGCTTTCTGGTGGAGACGCAGCAGTTATTTTATAACCCTGTCCCTTTCTTGGTGGCCCTTTGGGGCCCAAACACCACTACCTGTTTAAGGAAAAGCCGTTGAGCATTTTAAATCGCGATAGTTAATTCCAGAAGCAGCTCGAGCTCGGTCTGCATGCACGGTTTTAAGCGTTCTAGTGGTAGCACAGACCCCTGAGAAGTGTCAGTGGGGGTAGCATCTCTACCTGGTAGCAGTCTCACCTTTAGGCAAGGGAGAGAAAACTAGAAACCTGGTGGAATTAGACAAGCTTTGTAAAAGATGTTGGTGGCAGGGTGCCTTTTAGAAGTGAGTGTCTTTATGCACATTTTGCTTTTAGCACATTTGAGTTTATTGTGAGTTTATGTATATTAGGGTGTCAAATGTTTTTTTTTTTTATTATTTTTAATCTTTAATAAAAAAAACCCTGACTTCACAATGTGGCATATATTTTGTAATGTGATGCGCTTCTGACCCGTTTAAGAACTTGAAAAATACATCTCCCTGTTTTTGGCTCTTAACACCAGTATGTGGCTATCATGGAAACAATGCTGCTAATTAAAACTTAATTCTTATACTTAAGCATTGTTAACTATTGGGATTCAAATACTTCTTTTGTTTAGTTCTAGTTGACACTTCAGTTTATTGCAGGAGCGAGGTCATACCGGCTGAGGTTGGTCTTAGGCCTCAGAATTTGGGGCTGGTTGTTCTGGATGCCAGGCTCAAACCCACCCTGCTGGCTCTGCCGTCTGCGGGCATTGCTCACACATGCACAGCCCTGACTGCAGAGGTGCCAGGCAAATCCTGTCCTGGGGCAGGGCTGCACAGGGGAGTGGTTTGCTCTTCGGGGTTTTTTTGTTGGTGGTGGAGAGCAAAAAAAGACTCGATTGAATAGAGGTTTGGAAAGCATTCTTTAATGTTTCTGGGGGCTTGGAGAGGGACGCTCAGCATTCTTACCCGGGAGGTTTGAGCCCTCCCGCTTCCTGCTTTGGGGAGGTGCCAGGTTAGTTACAGTGTGATACAATACCTTCAGAGAGCTGTCATTGTAAAGAGGAAAAAAGGGATTGTCAAGTGTCTTAATACATGGAAGTTCCCAAACATAGAACAAGCAAGAAGGGAAGCAACCCAATGACCAAGGGACTAACTGGACATGTACCTTTGTTAATAACTCCACAGAATAATAAAAGTAGAAACTGAAATGCTGGCAAGGCCTTGCCTTTGTAATATTTTTTTTTTTTTTTTTACCTGAGGTGGGTGTTCTTGTTCAAAGGTGTCCATCAGAAACCTCAGTCCTTCTCATCCTCTGTTGTGCTACATTCCCTTTGAACTGGAGGAGAGGGGCAAAAACCAGCTGAGCAAGGGCAGGTGAGAGCCTCTGTGCTGATCTTTCTGCTGGAGGGAGGGAGGCTGGGGTTTGAGGTGTAAATGAAGCCTGGGACACTTGCACTGAAACTAACACCCCACACACCCAAGGACCTCTTGGACCGAGGCTGCACCTCTCCAGCCCCAGCCCAAGTCCAGGTTTATTTATATCAATTCCCCTCAGGTCTCACATCTCTGTTTGGTACCTCGCTCTCCCCTCGGAGCTCAGAGCTCCCTGCCACCCCCAGGGCCATTCACACACAAGCCCTGCTCAGCCAGAGCCCCTCACCTCCAATGCTGGAAAAGGCCCTGGAGAGGGAGCTGCAGCCACAGCCCAGTTCTTCAACGTGACTGCAGCAGCCCAGAGCCCAGCCTGTGGCTCTCAGCAGCACTCAGACCCTGCCTGAGCTCAGTGGCTTCAGCAGTGACAGCCAGGGCTGACCCTGGCCCCAGGCAGCCTCTCCACTGCTGCAGGAACAGCAGGGGCACTGGAGCAGACTTCACCTCCATGAGATGAAAGATGCTTGTGTTAGGGCTCTGTACTGCTCCTGTGAAAGCAAGTGCAAATCCTGACACTTTGGTGACAGAAACACAGCCCAGAGTCAACAGAAAAGTGCCAGCTTTGGTTCAGCAGGGATTGGGGGCAGCTGAAGCCAACTCAGCACTGCAGATGTGGTGCTCAGCTTTCCCTCTGCTGGCCTTGGAGAATAGAAGCCAAAGCTGGTCTTCCCATTGCTTTTCCCATTCTTGCTTGTGCTGCTGCCCTTCCCACAGCCAGGAGAACCTTCCTGGGATGGGCACAGCCTGTTCCTCTGCTGCAGGAAAAACAGGCAGTGGGGCTGTGAGGCCACCTGGACAGCTGGAGTGGTTGGGAAGAGCAGAGGGATTACAGCCCTTTCCCCTGAGCCCTTACCAGTGCTGTACTGCCTGGAAAGAAAAGCCAGTACTATGAGGAGCTTTTCAATAGTGTCAAAAGCATTTTAGAAATGCCTTAGCAATATGGCCTTTTTTATTTCTTTTTTTTTTTTTTTTTGAAATCCACAAATTAGGTTCACAGAAAGTTTACATCCTCCGATGAGGTGCTGCTGGATTTGTCCATTTGCATTTCTGTACCTTACTGCACAGGTGTCAAATCTGACACTTGCCTGACAAAGGCAGGAAGAGGTGAGCATTTTGGGGTGGGACTGGGGAAGGGGCAGTGTGGGGAAGGAAGGTTTCCAGCAGCTCTGATGGAAGAAACAGGGAAGCTTTTCAAGTCCTTCTTTCTAGAAACTGCCTTTATTCTTTTCCATTCCAAAGTAATACAAACAGCCCATCTGATCTAACAGGGCTCCTCTCGTTTGATATGCAGGTGGAGAATAACAGAAAGAAGGGCTCGTTTTCCCCTCTCTTTGCATGTCAGTCACTCACACCTGTTACTGGGGAAAAATGCTCCTTGTTAGACCAGGTCAGCTGGGAGGACTTGGAGCTCAAACCTCTTGGCAGCACGTACCAGGTCTTTTATCAGAGCCTCTGGCCAGGAGGCAAGATCAAGCTTTTAAATCACACCAATCAACTTCCATCTTCTTTCATCTCCCACTAGCAAGTATCCTGCAGCTCTCTGCAGAGCCTCCCTCTCCAAATAAATGTTTCAGTCTCTATTCCAATTAAAAGGATAGAAGAATAAAACCAGCCCAGGCCTCAGCAGCAGGTCTAGGGAGTACAGACATCATGCAGGAAATCTCTGCTAAGCAGGCAGTTGGTTCCTGTCTGTAACACAGCTTACATTTCTTACCATCCAAGATGCTGCTGTTAGCAGGGTGGTACCAAAATGTCACCAAAAAGGAGGATTTATTCCTGTGAGAAGTGCTGGAGTGAGTGTTGGTTAATCCTGGCACCCAGAGCCTTGCCACATTATGGTAAACTCTTCACAGGTGACCACCCCACCTCCCCCAGGGGCCATCCACTCCTGACAGCTCCAGCTGCTGGAGCCCAGTTTCAGGATGTCACAGTTTTGGGGCCCATGCCCAAGCAGAGCTCTGCACACACTCTGACAGCAGCAGCAGCAGCTCTGCAGCCCTGACTGCTCCTCCACCCTGCAGACACACAGGTTCAGCTGCTGGAACACTCCCAAACCTCTGTCCAAGCCTCTTGCTCTTTTGTCTGGAGATGAGAACAACTGGGCCAAGCAGCACACCTCCTGTCAGGTGTGTCCCAGGCCATGGTCTGGGCCATCCTTGCTTGAGCCTGGTACTCACAGGTCAGCAGGGATGGGACTGGGAGGGAACATCATCTCGCTCCACAGAGGAGCACAATGGTTCCAAGGTCCCTGCTCTTCCCATGCAGGAAGCATAAGGGAAAAGCAGGGATTCACACACTAATCCAGCTGTCTTAACCAGGAGCCTG
The DNA here is from genome assembly GCA_016584745.2 of Phylloscopus trochilus trochilus. Classification (NCBI taxonomy): domain Eukaryota; kingdom Metazoa; phylum Chordata; class Aves; order Passeriformes; family Phylloscopidae; genus Phylloscopus; species Phylloscopus trochilus. The sequence goes on from WQNJ02000023.1 coordinate 249,660, forward strand.
CCCTTCTTCTGCCTCCTAAGAGATAATATCTTTTTTATTATTATTATTTTTGAGGTGCCTGGTTCCAAGTTGCATGCTCTGTAGCAAATTCCCAAGCCCACAGTTATCTAAATGGATAGGTGTCTCTAAACTGTCCACTTCAGGCCTCTCAGGCTTCTGCATGAGCTAAGCTAAAGGAAGAGCAAAGGGGAAAGAAAAACAGTTGCTCTCCAACCATGGGATTTTAGCTCCCTACACAGCATTAGCATTTCATTATAGTTTTCAGCAGGTGAAATTCATTGCACTGCATTTTAAGGAGGTTAAAAAAAAAAAAATCCAAGCTGGTTCAGAAAACATTCAAACGTGAAAATACATCCCAGAGCATGAGGCCTTAGGTTAATTTAGTTCAACAAGATGATTACTGAGGGTGATTTGATTAGTTATAGTGCCTGTGTTGCATTACACATATGTTCTATAGCTCACTTACCAGCTGAGGAAGTCATGGCTTCGAGAAGTCCTTTAATCCAATAAAGCAGAGCCTGAAGTGCCAAGACCTAGATAGTAGGTCCAGATTGTCTGAAATGAGAAGGAAAAGGATTGAAATGAGACACTGGAAGAAGTAATGAATTTCTTTTTATGTCAAGTGAGACAGAATATATTTCCAGAAGCAAATACAAGTTGCTTTGGTTACAAACAAAAACTACTTAGTAAAACAACAACATACAAGTAATTATACTAACTGATCCCTTCTGGCCTCGGATCTCTTAAGTGTAAAATTAACTCAGTTTGTGGTTTTATAGTTTTTGCATTGGTCTCTGGCTAAAATATTAGTAGAAAGCAAGGAGAGTAGTTTTCTTTGTATCTGAGGAAGCTCAGAGCCAGGGCATCTTCAAACATGCATTCACAGGCCACTTCAGGAACTGCAGATTCAGTCACCCTCAGCTGAACTCTGCAAAGCTCCTCCACCATTTAAGTACAAAGCTGAGCAGCCTAATTTCAAATCTTCACCAGAGGCACAGCTTAAAGCATCCTTAAAGTGATGTGCCTGTGTCCCCTGAGAGGGAAGGGACATTACTGGGCAGCCCCCAGAGCCCGTGTGCCCACCCAGGGGTCCCTGCAGGGGTTTCAGCTTCTCGTGGCCCCTGTGCAAGCCTGGCTGTGGTTTAGGCTTTGCCCCATCCATGACTGACACACAGACAGGTAAAGCTTCAGACTTCCACTCTTCCTGTCCTAAAATGAGCTCACCAGAACCAGCCTGTGCTGAGCAAAGTCACTATGAAACCCCTTCCACTGTCACCATCCACGGTGACAGGTTTTGTAATCACTGTTCCACATACTGAGAAAGGGGGGAAGCCCAGGAGAGACTCATCAGCCCCAGTGGGGAGAGGTTGTTCACAGCACCCACACGTCTCACCAAGAGCTGAATCTCACAAGCTGAGCAAATTTGCCTCCTCTGGGCCTGCAGATGTCACTTGATGTTTACAACCAGCCTTGGAGGCCTCACTACTCGTGGCTGACCCCAATGGTGATAATCTCTACCTACACATTTCCACTTCCCAAAACAACATGCTCAGGTCCCTCTCCTGCTCAACAGATTCTCAGCAGATGCCTGCACAGTACCAGGAGCCCAAGAGTACTTTACACACCTAATCCTGGTCCAGATTCTCTCTCTTGTTCTCAGGAACAGATGAACAGGTCAGAAAAGGAGTGTAATTGAATCCCCCCCATTGAGGCAGAGGGAGCACACGGCTTCTTACCAAAATCTGGGATTCTGGGGCAAATCTCTGCTGAGGAGCTGCTACTCCCCAAGCAGCTGCAAGGCTCCCACTCATTAATCCCTCAACTGAACCAGCATTTCTTACTAAGCCAACACGTGCACTCAGGGAAGCCCAAGACTCCTCAGGAGCCTTAGGGTACCTGTGCAGAATGCCCAGGATGTCCTTTGTTCCCCAGCAAGCTTTAAATAAAGTGACAGAATTTGGAAAGCTCCTGAATGCACTTGGTCTCAGAAGGTTTTAAGACCCAAAGGGCACCATCACACCTTGTGGGGCTGATGCCCTGGGGTGGCTCCCTAGAACAGGGGCTAGACAAGGTTAAGAGAATGAAGTGGGTGTTTATGAAAGGCCTTCAACAGATACACCTTGGGCAGCCAGAGCCTCCCAGAGGCTGCACCCAAGGTGGGCAATGGTCATGAGTTTCTCAGACAGAAATCAGTTTGGTCCATTTGCACATCAGGGGTGAATGCTCCAATTACAGCTTCAGCTAATGAAGTCATTTACCCCCAGTTTGCTGCCCCCAACTCACTTTTGCTTACATCTCTTGGGGCCTGAGGCAGTGAGGTGTCCTTGAGTCCCAGGCCTGGAGAGGAATTGTTGTGAACAAAACAGGAGAACAGCAGCTGACAGTACAGGATCTGAAAAGTATAAAAGCTAAAATCCTAAGGCATCAGTGGTCCTTGGCCCCCCAGCTGCAGTGGTGGCACCCAGTGAGCAGGGTGGATGAGCAGCAGGGGGACACTCTGCACTTTCAGCTGCTGCAGGAAGCAGGAGCAGTGATTCACATCCTTCCAGCAGCTGCCAAACCCCAGCGGCAAAGCAAAGCACAGTGCAAAACCCCACGGCCCTAATGCTGCTCTCTGCTTGCTCAGGACTCAGCTCCCAGCCCTGTTCCTTCCCAGAAGCACCACCCCTCTACTGCTGAAATGACAAGCTGCTCCCCAAACCCCTTTAAAAAGAAAAGCAAACAAAAAATTACCAACCAAATTCTTCCCTGTCAGCTTTTTGCCAGAAGAATTGTCTGCATTTCCAGGGAGGACACGCAGCAATATGTACCTGCTTGCTTTATCACCTTGGGATTTATCTGTGGGTTTTTTTAAAGATGCAACAAAACCATTATGCTGATGTGCAAGTTGTTCTAATGACAGCCAGGAACAGTTTGCTCTTGTTTAGTTCTATCCAGAGTGTACCAAGAAGGGAGAAGTATTAACTCAGGGTTTCTTGGGGGGAAAGGAGATGAAACCAGAATTTACCACCAATTTACCAAACTACCAGAATTTCCATGCGTGTTTTGTGGGTTTATACAGCCACACACCAATTTACAGCTGTTAACAATCAACCATTTCATAGCACAGAGAGGCAAGGGGCAAAGGGGGAAGGGAAGGGGACTGAAGAACTCTTATTTAGGCTATGAGGAGAATGAATCTGCAAGGCCAGAGCATCTGCTGACCTCTCAGAACTGTCAAATCTTCCCTAAAATCAAGGCTCTTGCTGCCAGCCACTGCTCTTGAATCAAGCCAATGTTTTCTTGTACTTTAATTTGCATCATATATGAAATTCAAGCTAAGTACATTCAAAACAAGCAAAATATTCTCAGTTCCCCAGACACTCCTCCCTCCATTCTGTATTCAGGCAGTGCAAATTTAACTCCAGAATTACATTAATGCAGAACTGGTCACGTGTCTCTCAAGGTAGAGTTTTACTGGCCAAATGGCAAATTCAGCTGAAAAAGCCTCCTCAAATTTTACGTTCTCAAGTCTCCCATGACTCAAATATTATGGATATCATAATATGGATGAATCACTAAGGTCTTACATGAAGAGCAAGTGCTGCTGGGTGAATGAGAGATGCATAAACTCCACCTGTTCCCTGTGGTCACCCAAACAGATTTGTTAAGACCCACCCAACACTGAACACTTCAGGGAAGGGTTCTCCTTGGGCAGCCCAGCAATGACCACTCTGACTCAGCCACATACATGCATTTAAAATGAATAGATGCAAATGACACGGGCCAGATGGAAAATGAAACGTGCAGACAAACATAATCCGTGTCATGCAAAAGAAGTGGAGCAGGAAAGAAAAGAAGTTGCATGTATTCAAGCATTCTTTGGTTTGGTTGTGGGATTTGATTTGGTTGTGGGATTCCCAGACAGAATGCTTGCATCCCTACTGCCTGCCCTGGGAAAAGGGATTCCTGCAGTGCTGGCAACACCACGGGGATTCTCAGGTGTTGCCTCCCTCCCTGAACACATTAGAGCCTGTGCCATGTGCTGTTAGACCTTGTGCACACAAACAGTGGATTCTTTGGTCTGGCAGTCCTTCTGTCACTCATCCAGAGCAGCATCTACAGTCACTGAGCACAGGGAGCCACCTGTGGCACAGCTCCTTGCCATGAGAACACAGCAGTGGCTGCCCAAGCAGGAAGGGATTTAGCTCAGGACCCCAGTTTGTCCCACCACTTCTGGGAAAACCTATCAGTTTGTCAGAAAGCCTCCACTGAGGGTGCTGCCTTCACCTTTCCTTCATTTCTTGTGGGTGAGAAACCAAAACAAAACTGCTGCTTGCTCGCACTGCATCCCCCCCTAGAAATGCAGCAGAATCCTACAGTGTAATGGGGAGATCTGGCTTTCTGGCCCAAATGAAAAGATTTTGACCTCTGGGCCTTTTTGATGTTGAAAGACACAAGCCTTCAACCTTGCTGCATCTCCTGTTGGAATCTCAGTAATGGGCAGGGGACTGGGGACTGGAGAAGAGGGAGAGCCCACCTGGTGCTGGGGGTTTGCTTTCTGCAGTGCCTGTAACCATGGCATCGGAGCAGCACCACATCAAACACACACCTTCCAAAGAGGAAGGGCTCCACTTCCCCTGTCCCTCCCCTGGAACAAAGGACTATCATTTTATACATGCTTTGTACTTACTGGTTTTGTTTTCGGAGAACATTTGATATTAAGGGACTGTTTGGACCATGATGTTTTAGACATTTTTCTGAATAAAGCTGCAAAGAGATTCAAGCAGCCCAGTTACTTGTCTGGGGTTTGGCTTTCAAAGAACCCAAAGTCTAAAGTGCCTGGATACCCAATTTGGATTTGACTCATGCTACCTCAGAGTTCAGATCTTTATTGATCTGACAATGCAGCCTAGCACACAGCCCAGATAACACAGCCCTTCTGGGGGCTGGGTTCTGCAGCTGTAGCTTCTTTTGCTAAAAGCTCTAAACGTCACTTTTCTCTGTCCTCCTCAATTTTTTTTTTTCCATTTTGTTTTGTCTAGACACAGGGCAAATCCAATCTTCCCTGCTTTGACAGCTTTCTCGTTTGTTTTGGTCACAGCTTTTAGATGCACAAAGGTTTAGCCCATGTCTTTCTCTTGTGCTTGTATTTTAACAACTCCTCACTTCCATTCAATTAAACTGCCCCTAAAGGTCCAGACATCCTCAAAAGCGATTCATCCTGGTTTCTTTCTCTCATTCTCTGACAAGAAATCCTTGTATTTCATCCAAAGAAAGAAAACTTGTGTTTTGCTGTCGATAAAACTATTTTTAAAAAGGTAGTGTTAAGCAGTTTGGAAGAGGCAGTGCCCTTTTTGGAGCTGTCTTATTATCCTCTTCCTCCAATTCTTCCATGGAAGTCACAAACCAGAGTGCAACAACCCAAATGTTCCCCAGAGCAGCAAGCTGTCACCTTCTATATATAGCCCAGGTGTCAGAGCTCAACCCCAGCTTTATCTCACAGCCTGGGCAGTACAGAAACAATGCTTGCAAGGCTGGGGGTACATTCAGTTACAGCAATTCACTCACGGTACGTTCTGGCAACCACCTCCAAGCCACCACCGTGTGTGTGGAGAGAATCTGCAGGGTTTGGGGAAGGCTCTTGCATCCCCACTCCTGGGAGCACCCCTGCAGAACAACCAGCACAGATGTCTCTCCTCTCAACCGAAGGACAAATTTCACACCTCAAAGTTCCACGAGTTTTCCTTGGAAATGCTTGAAAAAGCGAGTTGGACTGTCAGAATTATCGAAGTGACAAATGCCACCTCCATTTCTGGACCCTCCTCAGACCAGAGCAGGACTCAGGGCTGCCCTTCCCCTCCCTTTACTCACTCAGCCCTGCAGGATTTGTGACACCCCAACCTCCCCTGCAAGGCTGCAGGTTGGCCCCTTCAGAAGGCACCATGGGCACTGTCCCACAGCCTCCTGAGCCTTCGGTCCTGTCAAATCCACCCGGAAAGGCTGCACCTGCCAAGGCCCCCTGCCAGTGTCATGGCTGAAAGGTGACACCATAAACTTCACAGGCCTGTGAACACGAAATGAGGTGGTAAAGGCAGTCAAACATCACTTCATCAGGCTAATCCTGTCACTAAGTGAAACCTGTAAAAACATTTACAGTATGCAGTCTGCTTCCATTTACATCATTCTGCCATGAAATCGGTGCGAGACTATAAATGCTTTTCTCAGACTGAGATGCAGACACCTTTATCCCACCTGTTAGCTGAGAGACTATCAGACAAAAAAAACCCAACAAAAAAACCCACAAAAAAAACCAACCCAAAAAAACAAACAACAACAATGAAAAACCCAAAACAAAACAAAAACCAAACCAAACAAACAAAACAACACACACAAAAAAACCCCCAACAACCAAGCAAGCCAAACAAGCAAATAGGTTTTCCTTTAAAAATCCAAGCCAGAAATAAATCCCTGAAAATGTCTATTAAAATTTAAGACTTAAGCATCACCTCATAATGGTAGAGTACATAAAGGGCAGGTATTTTAGGGGGACTGGCAGGACTAATAAAACAATGTTGTTCATATGTGTGTTCCTAATCAGGTCTTTATAGCTGAACACATTTAAATTCACTGCTCACGTAGTGCAGAGTAATTATTACTAAAATAATAAAAAATTCACTGCCTGACTACATCCAGAGCTTTAGAAGCCTTTACTGAAAAGAGTTTAGCAACCATCTTTTTTCTGTACTAAAAGACAATGGAAGCTAAAGACAATGGAAGAATTTCCCAGTTCTGTGGGAATCCTTCAGTATTGCCACGTGGCTTGGGCAGTTAAAAAAAAATCAGCACAATTCTAAAATAACTGTATTTATACTCGGATTTGTCTGTAAAAGGGAGGGAGGCAAGAGAACTTAAAGGCAAGCACGAGCGAGGAGAGGTGTTGCTGCCCTCGGGGCGGAGGCAGAGGCTGAGGCAGGGACAGGGACAGGGGCAGAGGCAGGGACAGGGACAGGGGCAGAGGCAGGGACAGGGGCAGGGACAGGGGAAGGGGCAGGGACAGAGGCAGGGGCAGGGACAGGGACAGGGACAGAGGCAGGGGCAGGGACAGGGGCAGGGACAGGGGCAGGGACAGGGGAAGGGGCAGGGACAGGGACAGGGACAGGGACAGGAGCAGGGACAGGAGCAGGGACAGGAGCAGGGACAGGGGAAGGGACAGGGGCAGGGACAGGGGCAGGGACAGGGGAAGGGACAGGGGAAGGGACAGGGGAAGGGGCAGGGACAGGGGCAGGGGCAGGGGAAGGGGCAGGGGAAGGGGCAGGGGAAGGGGCAGGGACAGGGGCAGGGACAGGAGCAGGGACAGGGGAAGGGACAGGGGAAGGGACAGGGGAAGGGACAGGGGAAGGGACAGGGGAAGGGAAAGGGACAGGGGAAGGGGCAGGGACAGGGGAAGGGACAGAGGCAGGGACAGGGACAGGCATCTCCCTGGACATGAGGTCCGACAGAAGGCTCCGTGCCCACCTCCCCTCCCGCCCTGCCGAGCAGCTGGGACCGAGGCTGCCCTATTCAGAGGCAGGCAGCAGCTCTTCAGAACACAAAAAAGGGAGGAGGCTTGTAAAGACAACTGCATATAGGCACTGGAAATAGCCGGCGATGGCCACATTCCTGCCATTGTCCCCGCCGCCCGCAGTGTGTCACGCCATATGCTTTCTGAGAGCACGAACTGCAGCGCAGGAGATGCTGGCTTTGGCCCCAGAGCTGGGGCTGTTACCGAGCTTCCCTGCTCCTCCAAAGATCCTCCTGCAGCCAGAGCCATGCCAGGTCATTCCTGGGTTTTCCATGCCCTGAGGCAGACATGTATTTTTTGTTTTTTCCAACTCCATTATTTCCTGGAGATTTTTTTTTTTTTAGAGTAAATTGAAACCTCATTTAGCCAAAACGGGAAGAGAAACTACCCTGTTAGATAGCTATTACACTGAACAATGAAAAATACAAAATGGTTCACTTACATACCATTTGATACTGGAATGCTCTGGTTGGTATTGCAAATTACGTGTGTTCTCTCACTGCAAGAGAAAAATAACATGATTTTATTTCCTAGAATCCTGTATTGCTGCAGAAACAAACTACGTATTTTAGGGCTCTAGAAGAAACAGTTCCTCTGCATTGCAGGTACTGCTCAGCACAAAGTTGTTACTCTGCAATTTAATAAATCATTTTCATCAGAAAACCCTGTTTTTTACCAAATTCAGAAACACAGCTGAACCACCAAAGAATAGTTTTCCAAAATATGTGAGGACAGATTTGCCAGTATTCAAACCAGACTGAAGGTTAAAGGAGGTGAGAGAAGTTTATTAACACAAGAACAAAGAAAACCCCGAGTCTAATTTATGTGTCAGCCTCAGCCTTTCTGTGCTCCCAACAAAACTGCAAACACTTAAACGCTGGAGAGAGGCCATCAGGAGGAACAAAAGTGACAGCAAACAGAATGGACAGATGGCTCCGATTAAACCGTGGGTGTAAAGCCCGTGTACCACTCACAGCACTCACCTGGGAGCTGAAAGGACTGAGCCCGTCCTGCCAGGTGCCCCAAAACTGAGCTGCCCCAGCCCCCGAGCTCCTCCAAACCAGAGCAGGGGATGCACAGGCCACACACCCAACCCTTCTGCTTCCTACAGCCAAGCAAATTAAAGATTACAGCCAATTAGAGAAGTACATTTGCTGAATTTATCCAGCACCCTGTGCAAAAAGGCCACAGATTTCCAAGGGAGTCAGCTGGTGACACCAGAAGGGAAAGCAGCAGACCTTACATTAGATAAGCAATAGTCAGTTTTTTTTTTAAAAAAAGAAAAGCATAGCCAGTAAGATCTTGAAGAGAAGTAGAATTTTTAAAGCAGGCAGTGCAACAGCAACACAAGCAGTTTGCTTTTAGACCCCTGAAACAATTTAAAGAGAGCAATGAATTCACTCGATCCTGTCTTACTACAGACTGAGGAGTGAGAAGTACACCTTGACATACCCTGGAACACCAGGAAATTTGAATCCACCCTTGTACTTGTCTCCAAAACAAATGAAAACAAATTAAGTGCAAAGCAGTCCATCCCCACCAAACCTTTCACCCAGCTGCAGCAGGTGCTCCTTGGCCCTTCCTGCATTGTCCCCACCCTGGACATCCCCCTGCACCTGCCTCGGGACACGGGGCCTCTTCAACAGCGTGTCCTTCAGCTAAAAAGCATTTTCTCTCTAAGTGAGTGCCAAGTGTTCTCATACTCTGTGTTACCACTGAGGTTGAACACTTCATGTGCTGCCACAGCAGCTTCTCTGTCTGCAGCCACAGAAATCCTGGGGAATGAAACCTCACCACACACACACACTACTGCACACAGCAGCCTGCTGGAGCTCATGCCTTACCAGCAGGTACCAAGAGAAATACTCGGGATGAACAGCTCAGTTGCCTCAGTTTCTACCCGTTCTTATCTTAATTTTCCACTTGGAAAGCCTGGGTTTAGCTCTTTGTTTGTTCGGTGTTTTAAGTTGTTTCAGTGAAGCAGAGACAAAGCTGTCACACACCTTGTGCACCACCCCTGAATATAAGGTGCTCCTCCAGAGCCTGAGAGAAAGGAGTTTCTGACCCTGTTCAATACACTGAATACATTTCTTAGGCTCCTAAGCACTTGTGATCAACTAAACAGTGGAATTTCTGGAAGTTACACCTACAAGCCTTATCCTCCTTCAAGTCATCTGTTTGTTACTTTGCCAGAAACATTCAACTCATTTCACCATGCTCTTTGTTGGGTCAGAGGCTTATCAGTGCCTTGGGTTCTTTCCACCCTTCTTAGAGACAAAATAACCATCAAGGACCTCAATTCCCAGTAAGGACAGCATCTTTTTCCACCTCTAAATTCATGACAGCTGTTAAGTGGACTAAAACCTGATGCTTTCAGCAATCTGTTTCCTTTTTCCAGGCAGAGCTTATGTTTGCATTCACTGTCGTTGGGCCAAAAGCTCTTCAGAATGAATTTTGTCATCATCTTACTTGAAATGCAAGCCACAGAGCTTTCACTTCACATCAAATAATGTCATGGCAAATTCAACAGCCCCAATATACAAGAAGCTGAATAAAGACAAACAGGGGTGGAAATGCTGCCAAAGATAATCCCAGGACACCAGTGACATCTAGGGGCTGCTGAGGTGGGAAAAACTCGGACAAAGGCTCTCCCAACAGCTCTGCAGTGCAAGCCCCTGGCTCTGGGTGCTGACAGAAGACACCTCACCAAGGAGGAGCACATGAATACCCGAAGCCACGTTTAACTCGTACTCTTCCTACATTTACAACTGAAAAAAAAATAAAATTACCAAAAGCAGCAATTCGTGTGAAACATTACCTGGTAGTTTGTCCCACCAGCAGCATCCCAGTGCTCTCAACGTGCAAGTTCTGGTAACTGGTAAGTTCTTGTTATCAGAACTTGCATCCAAATGCCAGCAGCTCTGGGGTGGCACAGGGAGCCCCTTCAGGTGGGTGACAGCTCTGGGCTTCTGTCAAAGCTCCATCAACACATCTCTGCTCTGCATGCTTACCTGAGGTGCTGCTAGGGCAGAAGAGTTTCCAGACAGACAGAAATGCCCACAATTTAGAGTTAATTCAGAGGAGTGAAAAGGGCTTGGATGATGTGTTCAGCAAGCATGTTTTAAATGCAGTCTTGGCAATTCAGTACACACCACCACTATTCTGCCCTTGGGGTGAGTGCAATTCACCTCTCTGCTGTACTGTGCTGTGGTACCAAACACCTTATGGTGCAGCTTACAGAAGTAGCCGGGTCCTTTATGACCAAACCAAGGCTTGGACTAGCTTGCCCTGTTTAAAAAATTCCACAAACATCTCAAAACACAGCCATGGAAAAAAAGGAGTTAATGAAGGTGTCACAGCGTGAGTCCCTTCTGACCAGGAGGAGTCCAAGCCCTGAGCTCCAGCACTGCTCCACTCACCACAGCATGAAACACCAACAGGGGAGCACTCCAGCTTGAGAAGTTTTAGCCATCTTCAAACACCTCACGTCTCAAGAGAAGATTGAAAATCACTGTACAGAGCAAATCCAAGGGGCATAACTGGAATTCTCTGTCCCTAAGCCACCCCTGCAGCTGACACTGAGCAAAGCAAAGAGCACAACAAAGGTGTCTTCTGGCAGATCTGAACAACACAGAGCTGGCTGCACGTGCTCTACCAAGATTTCAGAACAACTGAAACTTTCAATAGAAAGATTGAACCTTCCATGTGACCACTAAACTTAGAGGTCAGAAAAGCTGGCAGCAATTTAACTCCAGGACAGGAAGCCAGAGTTTGAAATACCAGTTCACATACCACCAGTAAAGCACATATTCTGAATTCTTACTTGGAGTAGAAGCTTCAAGGAACAAAAAAGCAACTAAAAATATATCTGTTTTATTTACCAGTTTTCTAAAAAGCAAAGTCATAAAAATTAGTCACAAGTGGCAAAACCAAAATATATTGCACAGTGTACAGAAAACATTGTTGACATGTTGACAAAGTGTCATCACAAATAAATCATCTTACAACAGTTTGGAAAAATTACAGCTTCAGAATCTTATCTATAAATGGAGGCATGTAGATTTAAAGTTACAGGAAAATATTTTAATACCACCCTGTAAATGCAAACACTTTAAGGATGCAAGATTAAGTCCATAAGTAAGCACATCCACAAAATGCTCTAAATATACTTTTCTCTTCCTTCCACTAAGTTATGGTTACAAGATGGTCATTGAAAAAAAAATAACAAGAGAAATGAGGACAAATTAAAAAAGACATGGGGGGGAAAAAAAGCATGCTAAAGCAAAGTTCAACGTGGTTGAGGAGTCTTTGAAAATGATTTGTATAATTATGATGCACTCCTTTTATATAAAGCTTTTATTTTTCCCAAACCCTGGTCCATGTTTGTGTCTCCATGTAAAAATGAAACATATTTCATATGTTGCTATAGCTGCACTGTTCCATTTATGATTAAAACATTTAATACATCGGACGTGAACACCAACACTGGAAATTTCTCATTCACTTTTTGTATTTACAAATATTTACGTTTGACCTTGCTGAACTGCTGAAGACAGGCATCAGATCTTGCTGGGTAGTGTTTCACACTACATTTAAGATACTGATTTGTTTTTTAAAATGGTGATTCTGCTTGCTTCACAAGCTGACACACTTTGCCACCTGCAGAACCTGTCTCCAGTGCCAATTTTCCAATTAATAACTAATCACTTGAAACGAATTATTTCCTCCGCTGAGCGAATACCAGTCACTTCTGCGTGTTTTTGGTGTCAGATCTAACTTCACATCCTCTCTGTGCACAAAGAGAAATATTTGTATAGAATGAAAATAACCTTAGATTTCCGTGAATAGAAACGTTATCCTAATAAAAAAAAAAAAAGGAACATTTTCCCATGAAAAATATTTTAAGACAAACGTATCGAAGTTAATTGAATTAACTTTCGTCATTTTCCACCCCAAGACTTACAGCTGACATCTAGAATACAGCAGCTAAATGTCCTTTAACTAGCCAACACATTGGAAGTTGCTCTCTCATGTTCTCTTCCCACTTCCAACAGACACAAACAGCACAAGAACATAAAGTACACATATTCAAGTCAATACAGTCTCAGGCATTAAAATGAAATCTTCGACAGCAAAGGATTCCAGCCACGCTAAATTGGAGATTATGCAAATCAAATAGAGTGAGTCAACACTATTCTCAAAATCACTTCTTTTTCATAAGAACAAATGACAAGACACATCTAATTCTCCCTTGCCACATACAAATTTGATGTTTGTTTAGCCACATTGGAAAAGCTGATGGCCAACCTCCTGACAGAAGTCAGAAATAAAGGTTAAAGTCACCCCAAGCTCTAAGAGCCACTGCAGCAGGGCCAGCCATCCTCTGTGGTCTGAAGTTTTTAAAATCCTTAAGCATAAGGATTTCTTGAGTATACATTCTCAGAAATTATGCTTCAAGGTATAAACAGTTCATATTTTTGCAGTGTCCATTTAAATAAAAGCCTACAAAGTTGTCAGCACTCCTCTCTACTTACACATCAACATGAACTTTAACCCCAGACCACCTTACAAAATCAGCTCAACATCCCTCTCAGACAAAAAAAGTTCCTACATTCAAAACCAGAGGAGACAAACAAAGAGGATGGGATCAGCTGGTATGAGAAGGGCAAATGTGAATTGATTTCCTTGAAGTCAAGGTTATTTCTTCTACTATGCTGGACCACTTCAAATATTAAGAACAATGCTAAAGAGCCACTAAGCAGAATTGCTCAACAATTGATAATGCTGAATCATCACCAAAAGGAGATCTGAAGAACTGTATGTATGTGAGGAGATTTTCAGCACTTCTTAACCCACTCTACAAAAAACAGTAGGCATCAATGAAAAGTTTCCATAGTTTATAAAGAAATACTTGAGGCATGTAAGTGCAAAATGAGTCTTTTAAAGAAAAGCTGTACCATCTTCAACAATGTCCTTACTGGGAAGAGATTGCCACCATTTAAAAAGAGATTCATTCACAAATGACTCTTCTAGAGCAAGAAAAACACATTTGCTTTTATGAACTGGGTTCATCCTGCTGGGTAAAAGATTAAAACCTTTATGGATCCCTCGCTGTCGTTTTGAAGCAATTTTCAAAACAACAGGCTCAAAGGCTATGTTTGTTCTTCACTGACTTGATTCAGGGAAACCAAGTTGTTTTCTCCACTATCTTCAATCATTTCATTAAGGTCCATTTCATGGATTTCTTCATCATATGATGTATAAAAATTGCTCTGTATATTGTCCTCACAAAAAATACATTCCTAAAAAGAAAAAAAAAAAAGAATAGGAGCACTCGTAAGTAAAATTAAATAAAAAGCTTTTCCAAGCACCAGTCCACCTGGCATGCAATCCTTGATTCCAAGAGAACCTTTCCACCTGGGCTGTAGCCACCAGATACATTTTACTCCACATCTTTTCCACACACCATGATTTTATGAAGTGCAGTAAATCAATGAAAGTACTTGAGAACTCTGCTGGAAGTAGCTGTGCCACAGATCACAAGCTGTGTGCTTGTAGGATCAGTGCTGCAGTGACAGTAACACCATGATCAGGATTCCACTGCAACTCCCTCACACTGACTTTTGAAACACCCATGTGCAAACAGAGCCTTGTGTTTGACAGCTTTTGTGCAAAACCCACAAATGACAGAAAGCTTAGGGAAAAGAAAATGCAATCAGGTATTTGTGTGTGAATATGTAAAATAAACAGACAACAAATAAAATTGCATGCATGCTTTGTTTTGTAGGGATTTTTCTTTTTTTTTTCCTTTCAAGCCATTAAACTACTTAGAGGAATCATGATCCTGAGTGAGAAGTCTGACAGAGAAAAGGATCAGTCTATTGCCATTCATTGTGTACTCTGAAAACAATGGGCATCCCTTTCTGCACATGAAGTAGATTTTTAGGTAGTTAAGTTTCTGCTGTGTTGCTAAAGCATTTCAAACAGAGACATGGAAATTCAGAAAGAGGAAGGAAACTTCTTATACTGCATTCATGAGTACTTTAATTTCCTCCATTGGAAAGAAGATTTATGCTAAATTGAATCAAGCTAGAAACCACTGCATGGAAGTTGGAATTTCCTTTTTTTTTCCTATGCATAATTGACCAAGCTTTCATAGCAACAGGAAAAGAAGTGTCTAACATGGGCAGCTAATAATTTAAACACTATTATACATGCAAAAGTAATTAACTCATTAAACTTACAGAATTAGCAACAGTTTTTGGCAGTCCACCTTGCTGGATCCATGGATGAACTTCAATAAGCTCTCTTTTTTGTTCTTCTGTAAATTTTGGCTGTAGTTTCTGCATTTGCTTTAATTTCTGCTTATCTTCTTTTAAAACTGTTTCCAAATCCCTAAAAGAAAATGTATTTAGAAATTGAGCTTCAGCAGTTTCTGGGCTTCATGCCTATGTGAGGTTGCACAGTCAAACACTAACATTTTTAAAGACTATTTCTGTTCTAGAACGTTACGCTTAGAAACCTTCTATTGGAAGCAAATGAAATGTGATTTCTCCAGCTGCTCTCTGCATTTGCAGACATCTCTGCTGGCTCACTGTCTTTTCAAATCCCATCAGTGAGAGCACTTTTCTTAGAGCCATTCAGGCAGCACCACCAGTGAAACCAGAACTGCAGCTCCCCTCTGCTGCTGCTGCCGTTCCAAGCTCCCCTTCAGCGGGAGGAGAACCCAGAGCAGACACTCACTGCACAGGAGACAAAGCAGGAGCAGTAAGATGTGTTTAAGAAGGTCACCAAGAATGAACTAAACTTCAGAAAACAGCTCTATTTCAGCAGCCAAAATTCCCTCTCCCTCCAAATGCCTTCCCTCCATTCAGGAACTTACCAAAACCCATCCCACAGCAACATTTATGAGCTGTATCCCTCTATAAAAGACAACAGAAAGGAAGTTCCAAGAAACCCCAAATAATTTCTATTCCTTACAGGGTACCTAAGAAAAGGTTGGATTTACACTTCACTTCTTGGGCATCACACTCTGACAATGAGCTTTTCTCTTCTTACCAAAATATCCTGATCTTTGGCAGGCTTTGCTGCTTTCATGGGCTACTGGAATTCCCACCTATGGCTGTCAACACTTCAGACTACAAAAACTGAGGAATGTCAAAGTATTTTTAAAATTAGGGGAAAAAAAAAGCTAAAGCTCTTACAGTGTATTCTTTACTTTCCCCATCATACCTGTGCTTCTGTATTTTGAAATCTTTCACTGGCTTGTCTTTACTGAAACCTCCTATTCTTCTCAAGACACCATTCACTGCTCCCAAGAAATATAAACAAGTAGGTTGAAAAAAGTAATCTACAGATTTGTCACCCCTTCTTTCCCTGTATCTGCTCTTTGCTTCTGAAGTAGTGAATTTTTTATTTTTAAAAAAGGTTTATTTTATTAGAAGCCGTATGATTTTTTAAAAATTATTTTTAATTTATGAAGAAGAATGAACATATGGAAGTTAACAACTCAGGAAAAAAAAATATCCACAAGTCCAAGAGCAGCATTCCACTGGATGTGGCATCTCAGGGACAACAGGAGATCTCTGAGGCCAGACCATGCCTAGATCTAAGCACAGTCACCAGGGATTTCTGGGCAAGTAGTTACAAGTCACTAACTATGGAACAGCTTCCAAAAAATACACACACTTCATTTCAACTCAGGAAATTGACCTAAAAATACAGCCAAGCCTAATTAAACATTTTTTCCTTCTCGAGAAGTTCTTGTGTAGCATAAAAAACACATAAAGGAAGCCAAGATTTTTTTTTTTCTCGACACTGAGCTAAACTTTAAAACCAGTTTATTTCTGCTGAGATAGAGATTCCTGTACATCTCTCCTCCTGTAAATTCTCCTTTCCCTAAACACAGCAGGTGTGCAGGGCTGTGGCTCTGGAATTACCGTGAGGGGATCTGGTAGGTCATCATCACTGTGTCATCTGTGTTGGCCATCAGCAGCCAGATGGGATCCTGAAGCACATATTTGATGAAGTGCTCACTTTCTTCCATTTCTGTCTTCATTTTGGTTTTATGGTGATTCTCTGAGGAATCAATGCTCCCAAAGTATTTGCTGGTGTGACTAGTTTCACTGCTACCTGTAAACAGAGATTTATCATCTCGTTACAAATTGTCCAATACATGGGTTATCTGAATGTTTTTGGGTGTAGAGAAGATTAAAGAGAACTGAATGTATAAATGCAACCACTGTTCTGCTGCTTCTTTTTAAACAGAGGGAACCTCCACCCTTGAGTAACTGCATTCATCTTTTAAAAGCTCCAATTCTTAAGTAAAATCTCCATGAAATTTCAACAGAGAATAATTAGCTCACTTTAATTTAAAAGTTTTAAATGAACATGAAGGAGTATGGTCTTTTTATTATTCCTTTATAGCCACACAGTATCTTAATGCCTGTTTCACACACACTTAGAAAAGGTTCTGTTCTGTAAATCAAGCACAACAGAAAGACATTTGTGTAATGCAATAAGAAAGAAATCAAGAATAAACTATGCAATGAGGAGTCAAGACTGTCACTGTAAGACACGAAATCAGAAGGACTCAGAAGGCTGAGATGACTCCAAATCTGTGTTTGTTCTCAATACCCCTGTCTTTATACCTTTTACAATGAACCCACCCAAAGGGGTGGGATCCTTGGACCACATTGGTCACATTAGAGGGACATCAAGCAAAGTCCCTCCTTGGGAATGGAATGCAGGAAAACAGTTTACAATAACATACCCTTGTTCACCAGAGTTGTGCCTGGGAAAGAAATTTCAGAAAATCAAAACATTGCAGGCACAAACCGTGGCTACAAAGCTTTTCACTTGCTGCTCATGGTGCTGGCAATACCTCAAACCCTTCAGCAGTGCCAGGAGGGCTCTGGCTGCCTGAGTTACCTGTTCTGCTCCCTGACATGCCACAGCCATTGGAGCCAGAGCCCAGGGACTCAGCAGCTGCAGACACACCGCTCCCTGAGGAGGCTGAGCCAGTGCCTGAACATGCATCCTCCTGCAGTAAAATGTCAAGCAGGACACTGGACATGGAGAGTTCATCGCTGTTCTGAGCATCCATTGGAGATTCAGCCTAGAGGTAAGGAGAAAAAATAGAATTAAAAACCACAAATGCCAAGAATCAAAGCTATTTATTACTAAAGGTAATAGCTTTGTTACTTTGATAAATTGTTTTGCTGTGTCCATTTAAATAAAAGCCTACAATGCTGTCAGCACTCCTCTATACTTACACATCAATATGAACTTATCCCCAGACCACCCTACAAAATCAGCTCAACATCCCTCTTACACAAAAGAAGTTCCTACATTCAAAACTTAGAGGAGACAAACAAAGAGGATCAACTGGTATGAGAAGGGCATATGAGATGGGCTTTAGCTATGAATACATTTATTACTGAATGTGATCTCTGTATTACTAATCATGTAAATGATTAGTAATAAATCCTTCACTTCATATTCTAATATTTACATAATTATTCAAAGACGGTCACCAATAACATATGCCAAGGAATAATGAAGTGGACTGACAGGCAGGCAGGGGCTCCTTCAGTAAGACCAACTGAATTTCTCTTCAAAAATTAATAATATAGTGTCATAATAAAGTAAGAAACGTATTTCTTGTTCACTTTTGACATCACCTACTGTCCTGGACAAGTCAGATTTTACCCAGGCCACTCACAACACACGAGCAATTGCTCCTACCATAATCTACCTCCAAGGATTTGCATCAACATCCCTCACTGTTCCATCCTCCTTGAGAGGAAGAGGAAGAATAGCATTGAGAGTAGTACGAAAATGTTCCCAGGTGCTTCCTAGGCTAGACCACTTATTTGGATATTTTCAAGAGAAGAAGCATTAACTACACTAATTTTTAACCTAATCAAAACTTGACTGCAGGTCAGTTTGAAGATTAAATATTAGAAACTAAGGCTGACAGAACTTCGCAAAACATGCAGTAATGGAAAGAATTGACTTTACCCTGAACACATTCCTGAATAATGGAAGGAGGCAGCCAAAAAACATATAGGCTACAGCTCCATCCCATCAGCATTTATAATGATACTCCATGGTGCCTTTAGAAAGCACAAATAATAGTTTACCTATTTCTACCATGGAAACCTTCACAGACATATTGCTCCATCTCAGGTTATTTGTTAGAATGATTGATCAAATTGAAATGAGCCAGGAAATAAAAAAACCCCAAAGTTACCAAATAGCTCAGCATAGTTTTAGTGCAACAAACAAAAGAAAAATAAAGCTATGGTCTGCAAGGAACGATGAATTCTTCATTTACTGAGGTTTTCTGTAAACACAGATGTGATTTTAATTTAAATCAGCTTCTTTCAGACCACTTACAGATTGTTTTTTCCCAAGCACACAAATTCACTAACATAAAAGTTTTTGCTAAAAATAAAGTGCCCATATTATTTTACAATTTATTTCAATGGTTTCCAATGGGCTTATCCATATTCTTATTTTCTTCAATGAAATGGAACAAAACTCTTTCAGGATATAATTCCAAGCTTCCTGGCGTGACTTTAGAAGAATTTAAAAATTTGATTTTTAAAGGTTCAGACTTTTCCTTTTAGAAAAAACCTATCTCCCACTCTACCCTGTGATGAACCTCAGCCAAATTGTCAACTTGTTAATGCTGAACAGTCTGGCAGCTGCATGGATCGTCCCTCAGCCACGTCAAAATGTCTGGGTGACCCCGGCACAGACACTTCAGCAGGAAAACATATGTTTGTCTACTGCTTCAGCAAAGAATCCTATGTCCACCTGTCTGGTAGGAATTCCATTACAGGCTTTGGGGTTCCTTTTGGGGTAAACCCTTCCCCAGAGGGATACAACATCAGACTATTCTAATGTTAGGACTTCATGGTTTTTTTCAGTTTTCTGGAGTTTGAATTTACCAACTACACTTTTGAGTCCAGCTCCTGGCATTCTGTAACTTCTATCTGTTGATAACAAATAGGCCCTGGAAGTGAAAGGACTGAAAATGAAGCAGCAGAGCCAGGAGAAGGGGGGTGTGACCCAGACTTACAGGTAAGGATTCCTTCCCGCTGCCGTTATCCGATGTCCTGATCTTGCCTATGGCTCCTTCCTCCCCCAAAGCTCCGTGTAAACCCGCAGGAGCTCCGCTCTCTGCAGCTTTTGTGGTTTCTTCCAGCTGTAGCAGATTCAGAGGAGAGCTGCACCTGGACTGGAACAGAGGTGGTGAAGCCTGGTCCTGGGGACCCAGCGACTGTGGAGTGCAGGAACGGGAGGGGTCGTTGCGTGGCTCTGCCACAGGAGCCTTCTCAGGCTCTGCCGGGGGGTTGTACTGGAATGGCTGGGCTGGGAAAAATGCCTGCTGTGGGAAGGGGCTGGCTGTGCCAAAGGGGGGCTGTGCTGGGAACACTGTCTGTGAGGAGAAGGCGGCATGGGCAGGGAAGCTGGGCTGGCTGGGGTAGAGAGGCTGAGGTAAGTTATTGTTCATCTCGGGGTACACGTAGTTGGGGAGCACGAGAGCCACCACGGGGGTCATGAAGGGTGCAGAGAACTGGGATGGCTGCATAGGGCAAGTGTTTCCAGAGTCTGGCAAGTGATTAAAACCAGAGAGTGACGCTTCAGGAGCCGCTGGCACCGTCCCTGCTGCTGGAAAAACAGGAAGGGAATATGCAGGCATGACAGTGGGGAAGGACACTGCTGAGTAGCTGGCTTGGGAAGTCTCTGATGGTGACCAGGCTGTGGCATTTAAACCCTGGAGGGGGAACCGGTGAGGGAATTTAGCTCCAGAAGTTGTGCTGTCAGAAGACTCCTGTGGTTTAATGCGCTTTGATTTCCTGTTCTTTCCACTTTTCTTCCAAGGCTGATCCACTCCAGAAGTGGCGTTCCTTTGTCCTCTGCCACCTGCAAAAGGAAAAGTTGCAAGGAAGGTTATAGAAATGTAGCTGGACAGGAACTGTACAGCTATTTAAATTAAAAAAAATAAAGATAAAAATCTGAAAAAAACGCTCAGCAGTGTCTGACTTCTGCTCCAAGTCAAGTCAGAACTGAAATGAGAACAAAGACAGATCATATCAAACACTCCTGAAAATGCCATCCAGAGCTCCTAGGCCTAATAAACAAACCCATCTCACTCTTACTGCTAGTGTCTGCCATTTCCATCCTGCTGATCACATTTTTACCTTAAAGGCAACCAGACAATTATCAGATTGTCTCGCCAATTACACAACAGTGGAATGGTTCCCCATTCCAACTGGAAAACAAAGGAGCTGAAAACAAAGCAAAACCACGCAATTGAACAAAAAGACAGATGGCAGGACAGAAGGTAAAGAAAAGCAAGGGAATACAAGCACAGATACAGTAAAGCAAACATCCTAAAGCAGGATTTTTTTCCCTTGAAAGTAGATGCATGACAGTAATAGTACAGAGAACAGACAAAAATCAAGATATTCAGTTACTAAAATGTCCATTATGACACTAAAAGCAATATTCCACTTTACATCTTCTAGCAAGATTTGTCAGAAAATTCTTCTGTGGGTTTTGAAAATAGCATGCAACTGTCACTGCTCACACTGGCCCCACAAAACAACTAAAAATGGAAATGCCCTCCCAACAGGATTTACATTCTATATGAATGCAAGTTTTATTGTGAAATCTAGTGCCATACCACGTTCAGCAGGCCGTCCTTTTGGTTTGTCTTGTAAGTAGTAATTGCAGTGTGATTGAAAAATATTAAATCTCTTGATTTCTTTGAACTTATTCAAGAAGCTCTGCTCCTCTTTCTGCGTATGCACTGCAAGGACCTCCTTTGTAAGTCCCAGTTTTTTAAATGGCTCCTTCTCCTGATTTATGTGTGCAGAGGTGGATGGAGGGGCGAGAAGTTGGCCATCTATGACTTCTGCTCCACTTGGACCATCTTCTATCATTTCTACAATAACAGAAGGCAAAATACTCAGGATGAAGCAAAGAAAGCACTGTACATGCATTTTCAGGTGTTACAATTCTGTAATAATTTTGCTGCGAGTTTAAGATTACACATTCCATCCCTATTTATTCCATTTCCCTAAGACCATCTTGGCTGTAAGAAAATGTAAGTCATGAGCAGACATCAGCTGTTCACATGTCTGAAATCTGGACTTGCCATCTTGAAGAAAAATTATTAGCAGAAGTCCTACCTAATTCAGGTTGTGTTTTTTTGTCTCCAACGTGAACAATGGTGCTACTGTAGCTGCACTGACTGGTGAGAGACACCACACTTTCAGGCTTGCCAGGTAAAGCCAAAGATGTCAAGTGAGCACCAACCACTGGGGGACCACTTGATTTACCAGATGCCTTCAACACAGCAGGATCTGTTAAAAGAAATAAAGTTGCAGCTTACTGAACATAAACAAGAGCAAATTCAAGTTACACGCTGTTAGAGCTGCAAAACAGTAAAGGCCAAACTGTGCTGGACAAGACAAAAAGGTGAAATTTTACTTTTTACATTCCAGGAATAGATTGACTGTGGAGCAACAAATGCAATCCTCTAAGCCCATATACAGCCAAACCAAACCTTTCCAATGAAGGATGTTTTCCTCTTTTTCTGCTCTTCACTTTTCTTTCATGGCACAGTTTTGGAAGAAATTGTCTAGCCTCTTCTAGCCCAAGAATAAGTTTGTCCCCAGCTCCAACAGTGATGTACACTGATTTCTTAGCTGATTACCCTAAGAGCTTTGTTTGAGCATCCAGTTATTTAAAATTCTCTGCCCTGAAAGCTACCCCCAGTAATCCAGCAGAGGTCAGAGCAGTGCCTCACAAAACAGCATTAAAACTTTCCTCCTCTCATAGGAATACTTCCATAACACACATTTAAGATCTAAAGTTTGCCTTTTTCCTGACTGGTGGCCTCATCTGCCTCAGACATCAGTGCAACAAAGAGCTGGTGACCCACATCATCTCCTGCCAGCCAGAACCACAGAGACTCCAAATTACAGCATTTCAATCCCTTCTGCAGGACTCTTTGCTCCTGGTCTACTGATACCTTCTAATTTGACTCTAAAAGCTGCATTAGAACTCCTTTTTGGAGCTCACCAAATAGCCAAGATCATTCCCACAGCCAAGTTTTGAGAAACTCCACTGGACACTCTCCCCTCAGCCTCATATAATGACAAGGTAGAATGAGCAAAGCTCTCATTTGCATGCAGTTCTTTACCAATCTCAAAATCCTTGTACTAACCATTCTTCTTTTAGCTCCCCATCCAGACAATGGACTATGTCAAATGCTACCCCTAAGGCCTGAAAAATTAACTGAATTGCTTCTGTCAGCAGCACTTCTTAGACAGCTTGCCTCAGCAATCCCCAGTTTTTTGTTTTCATGGATGAACATTGGATTCTAACATCATACAAAACACAGAACAGTCCAATGCTGCATTTTACCTTCCCTTGTTCCTTTTTTTAAGCAGAAATGTAATATGCATATTTTTGTTGCAATAATTAGCTGCCGCTTTCTTCAGCTGATTGTTCTTCACAAGTCCTAACTGTGAAATAAACTTCCCACATTTGATAATGATTCAAGTCCTGAACCTCAAAATCCTACTGCATTTTGCACACTACAAACTGGCTTATTGGATCTACAATCCAGATATGCAATCAGTATTTTAATGGCAAGGAAGATATTAATGATAAAAGCTAAATCAGCAACATCAAACACTGAGAAAGCAGCTATGAGGTCATGCCTAGGAGACACTTGTCATTATTCTGCAAAGAAGTAGCATCCAACTGCCCTGAGCAAAACCCAGCCATGAAAAAGCTGTGATGTAGTTACCTCCCAAAGGCTGGATAGAATCATCAGCTGCCTTTTGTTCATGAACTCCAGAACTCAGTGATGCAACACTTGTTGAAGGTTCACATTTTCTTTTGGCTGTACCAGGCACGTTACAACTCTCCAAGTACCTAAAATACAACGATTTAGCAATATTAGACATCCTAGCCCTGTGTCCAGAGGTCAAGAGTATTTTACTCACTGGTTGCTCACCTGATGACACTGTCCAAACAGCTGATCTGCTGATAGGAATACACAGGTTGCTCTTTCCAAGCCAGCTCTTCAGTAGTCACATTTTTTGGAGCAGCTGTTCCTGCAGTATCCTTTCCCCCTGCACCTTTCACCTGACCACCAGCAGTATTCTGTTTTTCTGTGAAAAGAGATACTGCCATTATGCAATTAACACATTAAATCCTTACTAACTCCCCTAAAAGCAACAGCAGCAAAGGTTTTTCATTTCTGCATATTTAGCAGGTCACAAATTAACCACTCTAATGCACTAATAAATGGATATCGTGTAAATATTTCCCTGTCCTCATGGGTTCTTGGAGTTATAAAGTTTAATTAGATTGCATATGGATCCAAAGGGAATAGACACTATGGCTCTAAGAGAATATGTATCATTAGGGTTGAAACACACTCAGGGTGAGGACATCTCTAGTGCCCACTGAAATTATTTCCATACATCAAGACAGCAGCTTTAGGCCATGCCTTAACTGTGCTACAGCACTATTGATTCAATACAGCCAAACAACACTTTCCTGGGCACAGCAGAGAGACACAGGACAATATAATTTCAATTGATAAAATGCTGTCTTTATGCATTGATTGGAACTCAACTAGAAAAAAACGTCCTGCTGCCATATTAGCCAAGGCACCAGCACAAGAGACTAGCAAGTGCTGCTGTCTTACCTGCAAAAGACTCTTTCTTATGGTCCAGTTTGGCTTTGCTGTCAGTGAAAATACGCTGTCCTTTGTTCTTGACCTTACGGGCATACTGACAAACCTCCTGGAAGCAGTTGGGGAAGAACAGTTATTTCAAAATTTTGACATAAAACATCATGCATAGCGATTCCTCAGTAGACTAAATCTAACCTCAGTTAATCTCTATCTTGCAATTAGTTTGATCACAGGAGAAATATGTATATATACAATTCTACTGTGCAGCTGTAAAACTCTGGAAGAAGAGAAGAAACGGAAAGTCTGTTTCTTGTAAACAATTACTCTGTATTTTGTTTAATCTGTTTGAATAGCCTGGATAGGAAAATAGAAAATATACATTACAAAGATGACTTCAGGAAGAAACCAAACCTATCACTTGGTAAAAAAACTAGAAGTCTAACCAAGCACTGACAGGATGTTATAGAAGTGGACTGTAACAGCCTTCACTGTCAGTGGAAACAGTGAAGGAATGCCAGGCATCTATTTCCCTGTTAAATAAGGAGTCCTGAGACTTCATCTGCTTACTCCACCAGTGTTTAAGAACTGAAAGCCAGGAAAGTGACCACCTTGGCAAGAGCAGGAGTCTGCAAAATCTGATCACAGAAGCACAAATCAGATTTGGGAGAATTAGCCTACAAGCAATACAGCTCATCAAGGAAAATTTTTGGCTTTCAGAATTAAACACAAAGTAAAGTTGTAAGTACAGACTAGAAAACTCCTTTATTCCATTTATTTCATTCTATATAAATGCTGTATTTTTGCAACATTAAAAGTGATCAGGGTCAAGCTATCCTTTGGTTATGCAGGTATTACTGCATTTAATCTTCTTACTCTCATTTGGGAAAACAGTAATTACAGACATGCCCCTCCCAAAAGAAACTGCTTTCACACATCCAGCTGGTTTTCCAAGAAACACAGCACATACCATGGAACAGACATTAGATTAAGTGAACACATTACACAGGTTTAAATTCTTTATAACACTGATAGACTTTCATGTCTATCACTGTGCTTTAGTACCCTGAGGCTTCATCTACACCAGAAATTGGCAAAAGGGTTTTTCTACATTAAACAAAAAAATCAAAGATGGTGTTTTCTTTATACTTTCTCCTATTTCTAATCTGAAAATGTTGATTCTAAAGGTTAAAAATCCCCACTTTAACTAGTGTGTTTCATGCCACATACTTGAATGAGAAAAATTCAAAACCTACTGGTTTATCCTTCTGAGCATCTTCATTATTATTCCCTGTGCTGTCACTGGAGGATGCCACACTCATCAAGTGCTCATGTGAACCATTGCTACCCAGACTTCCATAGCCACTGGATCCACTGTTGTGTACAGGCTGTTAAAACAACATAAAAAAAAAATATATATATATATATATATATATATATGTATGTATACACATACCCCCCTGCCCTCAGGACACCAGTAATTCCATGTCAGGAAAAGAGATTTTACTTTACACTGGGGTTTTTTTGTTGCTTGGAGGGTTTTGTTTTGATTTTTTTGTTGGTCTTTTTTTCTGTCTTTTGTTTGTTTGTCCTGAGGACTCCATAACGACACGAAATTCTTAAGATATGAACTGGAGCTTTAAGATACTTCAGTAAGTCTTGTCTGGTAATCATGAGTACAAGGAATTCCCAGGATTGTAGCCAAAAATTCCAGTAGAGTAGAAGAAGCTGAAGAAAATGTCCCACCAAGACAAACAGCCTTTCCTCAGCAGGAAATGAACAGGGAGGAGCAGAGCACTTGCTGTACCTGCAGCAGGAGCCGATAGATCTGCTCAGTGATCTCCTGAACACTGGGGTGAAGGATCCTGTCCTCTGTGTAGTTGGGAGCAGCAAAAACATCTTCATTTAAGGGACCCCTGCACAAACCAAACACACACCAGCTCACTGCAAATGCAGGTCTTCCAGCCACAGAGAGACCACAGTTTCAAGTTACCACCTATACATCCAACACACAATCTAATGCTTATTCTGCTCCCTCATCTTAAGGCTCTCTATGTAAACCTGAGGGAAGGGAAAACAAAAATCTGTTGACTTACGTCCTGACTTTGTGTCTTCCAATAATAAATGAAACTTTTCGACTCCAAGGGTTGATGAAACTGGACCAGCTGGTGTCCATGGTGATGTAATCTCCATTCCTAGTGCAAAACCTGATGGGTGAATAGTCAAAAGGCTGCCCTCCATACTGAAGAACTGCAAGGAAGGGTTCAAACAGAAATTTCAGATTCATGTTTGTTTCAGGATTTTACAGTGAACTGTAAAACATTCATGGAGGGAATGGACATTCAATGTACTTCCTCTTCAAGGAGGAAGGTGCCACTGGAGGCAACAATTATTGGGTACATTGATACATTTACTGAGCTACCAGAATAAGCAGATCTTCATCATTTACTGGACTGTGGTCAAGAAAATCACCCTTAGAGCACAACAAGCTAAAGAATGCTGAAGAAGCAGCTTTACAAACTTTGCCAGAATGGCTCTTCTTTTCTATTCTATGGATTAACAAAGACTATCATGTCAGGTATGACAACTTCTATCACACCATTCTCAAGAAAATTTTCTTCATGTATGAAATACTTATTTACACTCAATTTGTTCCCAATAGATATGTATACTTCATAGAAAGTACAAAACTGAGTGATTTCTCATTTTCATGAGATTTTTTTTTTAATTTTCATGGATTTGCATTAAGAATCAAGTGGTGTAGTAAAAGATTCAGTATTTTCTCATGGAAAAAAATCAAAGTCACAATTGTTTTTCTCCTACTACTTGTTGAGATCTTTGTAGTCCTTATAAAACTCTAGAAAAGGATTTATATTTCTGCCACAGTAGAGGTTACATACTTTTTTTGTGAATTGCTAGCATTAAGGGTCTGTCATTTGGGTGAAGATGCACCAAGACTGGTGTTCCTATTAAATCTTGAGGTAGGTATCCCAAGAGAGGTACTGCTCTGGAGAGAGAAAGACAAAGAAAACATAATAAAAATCAAGTAGAATAAATGTATATTTCACGTTTAAAATGTTTTCAATTTAAGCTTTCTTTGCTGTTTTTCCTGTGAAGAGAATTAATAATTTTAAGTTTATATTTGGTGAAAATGCAGTGCCAAGTTACCAACAGTCATACACTTAGGGCAAGGGGGGCTTGGTTTGTTTGTGGGGTGGTGGTTAGACCAAATCAAGGAGTCTACTACAGCAGTTCTGGCTTTTCTTTCTGCCTAACTATAGAGGATAAATACTTAGCCTAATTTTAAAAGAGCATTAATAAAGTTTAATCTTGTAAAACTCTCATGAAGGTAAATAGTAGCCCAATCCCTTGGCTGGGAGCCATGGCTAAGGATCACAGGATTACCAGAGCTGAACCAGCACCAGGGGAGCTGACCAGCACTCAAGACAACTTTCTCACAGGCAGGTGAAGAGTTCAACTCAGAGAGCTGCAGGGGAGCAAGCTTATTAACTAGAGAATTAAAAGCAATGGTACTGAATTCCTGCACATTATCCATGCCCAATTCTAGTGATGTGAAAAACTAATTTATGTGACAAAAGAATTTTTATTGATCACTTCAAGCATTTGCAGTAAGGACAAAGAGGGCAAGTTCACAAATATCACTTTGCACCTTACCCTGAAGGTTAACCACTGAAAATAGGTTTTGGAAAAAAAATGTACTAAGCCAACACTACTCAGTGATGTTTAAGTTGCCAGATGTCAACAAGTCATCTTGTAAGCTCAAAATGCTGTACACCTTCCCCCCAGCCCCACTCACTGCCAAAGGCCAGGGGCAGGGAGATATCTGAGTATCTGAAGCTGTAATGAAGAATTCAGCCCCAGAGCACCAGACAGGGGATCTGTATTGTGCAGGAACTCAAAAGCATTATGCAGCAAATGCCTTCAACACTGCACTTCCAACAACCCACTGGAATTACATCAGCTCCCCAAAACATCAAACATGCCCTTCCAGCACAGAGGCTGAGAGGGGAAAGAGGATAGCAACTAATGCCTTATTATCAAAGCAATTAGTTTAATAATGGGTCTTAAAAGCTTGTAGATGAACTAAAGCAACAGAGCAGAAACTGGCATGGAACTCATACCAAATCAGATCACTTTGACACATTGACATTTAGAAGTGCTGCCAAGTTCAGAGCACATGAGAAAAGTTGTGCTGCTAGAGAACTTTAAAATCTCAGTCAACTCCAAACAACTTCAGCCAGGACCTCATCAAATAACACTGTAAGGAGGTTTTGTTCAGCACTGTTCCTGTTCTTTGCCACCTGCTTTAGGAAAGTCAGGGATCTAGAATGTAAGACTGAGCTGGCCTTGCCTGCTCTGACGAACAGGAAACTAAAACATGATCCAGGAGCTTCCCACACTGCTGGAAAGAGGAGTTACAAAAATGGAGTTAAATCTTCTTGATGGTGCCAGACAATAAAACTACGGGCAGTGGTCCCAGACTGGAGTCTGGAAAGCTGATGCTTGATTTTAGGAAAAGGTTTTTAACAGAGCAGTGCAACACAGGAGGTTTCCCATACAGATTGTATAATCTCTGTCTCTGAAGGTTTCCAGGCATTGCTGACACAAGGCTGCAGCTGACCTTAGCCAGGACTGGGCAAGGTTTCATTTCAAGCAAAAGGATGGAACCAAGAGCTCCACAGTCCCTTCCAACCAGCCCTTCTGTGCTCATATAATGCTGAATTGAGGATGATGTCTTGGCATCATTATGCAGCCTCATAATGAGTAACTCATAAAAATTCAGAGGTTAAGTTAATAAAACAATTTTATGAATGCAAATGCATGTGTGGCATAAGAATGGCTGATGAGGAGATGCTGCCAAGTTTAGTTTGTGTTTTACAGAACGACATTTAAAGCATCAAAAAAACATGAATAAGAAGTCCCTTTATATTATTGTTTTAAGTCATATATAAAACTGCTTTAAATTAATTTAGAAAGATCACTCCACTGTGAACTACTTACACCCATTATATGCATGAAGTATCAAAGACATTAAGACAAATACGTATAGGAATGATCCATTTGGTTTCAAGAAAATATTTATTTTTATTTAACATACTCTGTGCAGAGATCCACCTGCAGAGTTCAGACAAATATGCATTTTTCCAACCCATGAACACGTACTGATTACAGAAATTAACTTTATTTTATGCAAGTCAAGCAACAGTTTCAGGGTTATGTTATGAACAACGCTCAGTCAACAGCAGTCACTCAGCTGCACATTTTTAAATATTAAGACAGCTTTCTTTAACAATCTCTTGCTTTGTGTATTACACCAAACCCTGGAGAGCTTAAGAGTAATAAACTGCATATGCATGTCTTGGTAAACATTTATCAGGCTGCCAATGCTCTCAGGAGTTAAATCATTAAAAGCAAAATCAACTACACAATCACAAGAACAGAAATAAATGACACAAAGTCCTAATTTCAGACCAAGATGCAATCAACCCTCACTGGAAGTGTCAGAAAATGGTATTTGAGAACAAGTGCTACCATCAAACTAACAGGAAAGCTTCCATAGGATCCACAGGGAAGGATTTACTTGCTCCACTCAGTAATTTTGCCATTTCTGTTAAATGCCTACTGGAGATCACTGAGCTGTGGATACACAGAGGAACAGAAGCTTTGCACTGTGCCCTCAGCCTCTTTGTAAAGATAAATCCACTCTGCAACTGGCTTGAAGCATGTGTGGAAATGAAGGAGAGAGAAAAATCCATGAAGAAGACAGAACTGAGTGGATTAAGTAGTTTTTTTATCAACTTGAGCAGTTTAGAGGAACTGTATAAATCACAGCATGGAAAACCAGTTTGTCAACATTACACTCTCCTACAGGAACTCAACTCAGCCACAGTGTCTGCCTCTCTACAGATAAAACTGTCTCAGAAATCAGTGCTCTTTTTACCTTGACTCCATCTTAGTCAAACACCTCAATAACCTCCTTTCCCCAATTCCTCTCTCTTCCACTGCATTTAAGGATTTTGCCAAGAATTAAATATTTTTTCAGAAACAAGATTTCCACCCAAGAAACACCACAGAATCTCAAAATTGTCCATTATACTCCTACTCTGTCTGAAGACCTCCCCCATCTCAACCTACAAAGAAAATTTTAGCATTCTTAGAACGCTTAAAAACAAAAAGGAGAATCTCAGCAGTGAGATGTTACCATTGTAGCTTTGCTAAGGAGGAAAAAAAAATCAAAATGAAGTGCCACATACAGCCCAAATATCAGAAACCACCACAAAGAAAATATCAAGGAAAGTGGAAAAGGAAGGGGAAAGGTAGTGTTTTCAATTCTCTTATCAAGTTCCCAGGGCTCAGGATTGGGTCTAGCTGTATTTAATGTCTTTATCCATGATCTGGCCAAGAGGATGGTGAGCACCAGCAGTTTGCAGACAACAGCAAATTGGGTGAGAGGGTTGATTCTCCCAGGGAATAAGTGACAGGACGAGAGAAAATGGTCTCAAGTTACCCCAGGGCAGGTTTAGACTGGCTACCAGGAAACATTTCTTCATAGAAAGGGTTGTCAAGGAACAGGCTGCTGCCCAGGGAAGGGGTGCAGTCACCATCCCCAGAGGTATTTCAAAATCTGCAGATGAGGCATTTAGGGACAGGGCTTAGTGGTGGCCTTGATGATCTTAAAGGTCTTTTGCAACCTAAGTGATTCTATGAAAGCTCGGTTTAGACCTCAGCTCCTAAGTCTTTGTATACCACAGGAGGCATTTTGGTTTCTAATTTAGAATGTAAATATTTACTCTGACCAGCTTTCAAGACTGTCAAAACAATGTGAAGTGTTCAGCCAGTGTAATTTGAACTGGTTTTATGTACCTTTTTTTTTCAAAAGCCCTAATGTTGTATTAAAAAGCTGTACCCTCTAGTTGTACCCAGGCAAGCAGAGAGTGACAGCAGCATAGCATATTTGCTGAATCAAATTTAAGAAACCAAAAAAGCCCTGCCTAAATGTCTTGTACAGGTAATAACTGCAGCACAGGAATTCTTTTGAACATGGGTTCGTTGAATGAATTTATGTCCAGAATTTCCCAAGTGGGAAGGAAGGTGGAAGAACAAGTTGTTAGCAGGCACTTAAATACCAGTGTAATGTGCAGTGCTTAGTGAAAATGGGGAGAGGTACTTTTCTTAGGTGAAACACTCTCCAGTAGTTGCACAATTTTCTAACCCCATACAGACACCTTAAATCCTGCAAAGATATTGGGTAGCTTGCTCATCAGCAAATTGAAAAATAATTTTTTAAGTTACCTTTCATCTACATCCTGGAACAAACAGGTCGGGGTGTGTGTAGTTGTAAAAATCCTTTTGTCAGGAGGAATTCTGGGTGCTGAGAGAAAAATAAAAGCATATTAGCAACTGGGGGTTTTACATATATATATATATATATATATACACTTCAAAGCTGCCAGTCAAAAATTCTGGCCAAGAGTATCTAGGAAAGCAGCAAGGACAGAGAATAGAAACAACTCTCTTTCACTTTAATAAAGCTTGAACAGTTTTTACTTTTAGGAAAGCAAACTAGGCTCTGTGCACCCAAAGATTACCTTCGTAACCAGAATGGACTTTTTCTGCAAGCAACACACAGCAAAGCTGGTCTTCTGCTATTTCTGGATCTTGCACTTTGATAAGGTAAGGAGTCATCCGGAATGGGTGATAGCAAATCTCATTTTCACGCTCCTTTCCCGCACTAATAATTAAAGAGAGTTAATTATTTCAACAGATTCATCTTACGCTGAATAAAATTTTAATTTATCCATTGTATTTCCCTCATGACACAAGATCTGCATGTCAGCTACTAAAATAGCACCCAAGATCTTAGCTTGGGGTTTTTTTTTTTGGTGGAAGAAAATCTAATTCTGATGGTATCCTTTGCATACCAACTTCCATAAAGGTTCTGCTGTTCTCTCTACTGCCTGCAACAAATATCCACAACAGCATTACATGGAAGTCTGATAAAAAATCCAGCTCACACAATAGATTAAGTTACTTTGTTGTCCTTCAGAGGGATGAATTTACAGGGCTTTTTGAGGAACACTGCTATATCCCCTCAGTTAACACAAAGATCATCTTTCAATCAATATTTATTCCAGTTTAGAAGGAGTGAAGACTCAATGTTTAATATCAGGTGTTTGCTTAACCAGAATGCAAACACAGTAATGAAAACAACCATTTACACAGTGACCAAAGAAGAATCAGTTGTAATAACTTTGTTACAGTGAAGCTTAATGTAAGTAAAGCTTTTGAAACCAGAGTTAGCTGGACAAAAAAATCTCCAGTAACACCAGCAGCACTTCTACAGTACATGCAATGCAACACTCTGGGGCACTGCATTACCTGCAATGCTTTTCAAGTTTATTCAGACCTCAATAATAGGTATTTATTTACTCCAGAAGTAATTAAATCATTGGATCCACTATTTTTGTTTCAGAAATGCTGCCACAGAGGCAGTAACCATCAAGAAATCAAATTGCACAAGAAAGAGCATGAACTAAGTTGCCAGCGGGAAGGGAAGGGAAGGGGAAAGGGAAGGGGAAAGGGAAAGGGAAAGGGAAAGGGAAAGGGAAAGGGAAAGGGAAAGGGAAAGGGAAAGGGAAAGGGAAAGGGAAAGGGAAAGGAAGGAAAGGGAAGGGAAGCTAATGAGGAGGGACTGGGGGCAGGAAGAGAAGGAAGAAAAGCAAACCAAAGAATTGTGTCCTCTACTAACTGCTGAAGAATCAAGTTCCCCTCAAGTATCTTCCTAGGGGATACCTGAGATAAATCTGAGACACTGATTTTCTAGAATGAAGGAGACACTGAAGCAAGTGCTGCACAGCTCTATTTACATGAACCAAAGGCTCTGCAGAGCAGGAGGAGATGCTGTACCATCTCCCTTCGTGGCACAAAGGTCAATATTCACAGGGATTAACTTCCAAGATGGAACTCCCCACAATCAGTTCAGTTTTCTCTGTAGCTGCTGCAGTTAATCAACTCAAGGATGTGCACATGTTTTGTTTTAAGATCACATTATGAAAAAGCATGAAATGTACATACCATATGGTTCTTATAAAAGTCAAGTACTTATGTAATGCTTGGTTTCATAACACAGCACTAAGCTTTACAATATTGTCTTACCTGATGCGACAGAAAAAAGATTTCTCTTCCATGCAATCCTGGGTGGAAGACTCTGGAAATATGAAGCATATTTCATAACAAGTTACAAATTACTAGAAGATGATGACATTTAGTACAAGAATTTTTCCTTAGATAATAGATGTTGACTTTTTTTTTAAGTTTATGTTCCCTGAAGGCTCCATATGCATTGGTTGAACAATGTGCATCATAAGCAACTAAACCTGAACATCCCTCACGTTCTGAGGCTGGCGTGTGAACCACAGCTCCTTCTTTTTCAAGGCTTTTTTCTAAACATACATTAACAGCTGTCCAGTTTGAGCTGCTTATTCTTACCAACTCTTTCACAGTACTTCATACCAATGACCAAAAATGTTTGATTACCTAAGACCCCAAAATTTGGCCCTTTTCCTAGAAAGACACTAGGACAGCTCGAGTACCAAATACTCTTCCTGGCTGCCCTCTTCTCTCTTTTTCCTGAAGATTTCTCATGTTTTAAGCTTAATTCTCTCCTTTTCCAGAGTAGCCACACACAGATTTCCAAGGGAGGCTTTGGCATTTCAAAGGCCTCCAGTGCACAATATTTTGGATATTATATTGTTTGGCAGCTGACACATGAGAGAGTGTGCACAATTCTATTTACTGTATTTTTTAAATTTGAAGCTATACACAAACAAAAAAGCTGCAGAAAATGTTTCAAGAAAGCAAAACTAAAAAAACTCCTGCATAACTGAGTAATCAGGATTATATATCATTTACCACTGACCCTGTTTTGAGCCAGAGGTTGCACTAGAGACCTCACAAAGTCCTTTAGGACTTGCTTTGTGTATGCATTGCTTAGCACATGTTTATTGCTAATTGTTTTTTCAGATTAAATATGGTTCACACCCTGGCTTTACTTCACAGATTTAGTATGCAATGGATTGGAATTTCAAACATTTAGAGCAGACCTTGAATTCCACGTGTTTAGTTGAAATAGCTGGCAGATATTTCTCAATTAATAACAGCTGTAGGTACATGAGTAAAACAATTCTACCACAAACAAATATCAAGTGCCTTGAGACATCTGATCCTTCACCATTAATTATGCTAATATAATTTTTCTAAGGCTAGAAAAAGAGAGTTAAGAAGGCAGTGATGACAGCTGAAATACCTTTTTCTACACCATAATCAAGGTGTCCAGTATTCAAATGATAACCATTTTAAAAGGAAGGAGACAGAGTACTGTTCCCTTTATACTTGAGGAAGAGAAAATGTGAAGAAAAATTGTTTTCATTTGATTGCTAGTACAAGTGGAAAGTAAATTCACCATTCAGCATGAATTCCTACTTTGTTTTCATTCATCATCTGGCTGAAAGGCCAATGAGAAAACTGATAAATAATGACATTGAGAAGACTTTTAAACCAAGAGACAAGTCCTGCTGATTTACAGAATAAATTTGTATGCCTAGTGCTGTCCAGAGGTGTTCTAATAATGCTCCTGTGCTACATCCTCAAAAAGGGATGGGGAAGGATGGAAGGACATTCAAAATCAATGCAAGTATTTGCATTTGTGTGACTGAAAGAAGGTCAGAGAAATATCTGCTGTTGAGAGCACTCACCAGCTCTATTGCAAATGTTCCATGATGGTAATCTGTAAGGGGTGGTAGAAGTATAGAACACACTGACATCCTGAGGTGCCAAGAACTCCACAAATTTGGCATTTTTAAAATAACCCCTCTTGCAGCGCAGGATAGAAGCAGCTTGATCAGAGATGTACAAAATTTTCCCAGTTATCAAAGAAACAGCTACAGCAAACATATCCTAAAAACAAAAGTCTCAAATTATTTAGACAGTTTGAAATATTCTTCAGGGCAACATTTATTTCTGAGAAAAACATTTAAGATCTAAAAAGATTAGTAAGTTCAAAATGAGAAGTAAGGAAATTTAATTTTATTACATATATTGTTCAACACTATGAATCTGCTCGAGTAGACACAGAATATTTTTCAATGATGTAGTAAGAATAATAAACTACTATTTACTGGGTTACAAGCCCTAAACATCACTGTTCTATGATGCAGAATGAATTTACAAATTAGGAATTAATGACCTCCCAGCTGTATAACTTCATATTTTCCCTGTGCTTGTTACAGACATGATTTACATTTACGAAACTCAGGTGTTTTTGAAAGACTTTGTGTTAGTTGGTCCATCCATAATAGTGAAAAAAGGGCTCTAAACCACTTGGTAAAAACCACTGAGTACATAGGTGGGAAGAAGTCCCACACACTTGTATTGTTTCTCTTCCTGCCACAGAGGAGCTCCCTGCGTCACCACCTTTAGTGCTCCATTCACAAACACTGCACAGCAACTGAAGAGCTGTCAGCAGAACACTGCTTTCACAAATGCATATTCACATTAATTGAACAATGTTTATGATTTTGGCCGAATTTCTCAGCTGCACTCTACACTTCCTATTTATTTCACCTTGTAGGCAGCCTTCATTATTCACAGATTCAACAAAACCCACCTACTTCAAGCTATGGAACATTACCCATCATGCTCTTGTTTTAGAGAATTCAGGATTCATATATTCAAACAGAGGCTGCAGTTCAAAAAAATACTACAAGGCACTCTAATACATTTAGATGCCATAATGCCATTATGCCATTTTTTGAAGATTCCGTAACTTATTCCTAAAATACTAGCAATATAGAAATAAATATAATTTTAAAAAATCATTCAGGCTATCATTTTACTGCTAGAACTACAGTGATGGTCCTAGCTGTTCTTATCTCTACAAGAACACAGCATCACTGGACCCCACAGAAAGCATGTTGCAAAGATCAGACAAACCCCACAGAGAAGGACACAGTGATTCCAGTCCCTTTGTCTCTCTTCAGTCACACTAAGAGTCACACAAAGAACTGGTGAAACATCAAACTTTTAAGAATAAGCTGAAGTGATTCACCATGTGCCTCGATTAAAATTTGGAAGAAGTTAACTCTCCAACTTTTACAAGTGCACTGAAACGAAAACTAACAATGTCTGTCAGTGCTTTGCATCACATGGACACAGAGATGTGCCACCCCACCATCTCCAGGCACAAGGCACAACTCAGAGGATCAGGGAGCTCAAGCCTCCTTGTTTCCCACCTAACCGACAGAAACGAGTTTGCCAAGTCTGAAAAGTTTGCTCAGGTTTCTTAACATACCCTGGAAGGCAAAAGGCAGCTCTTCAGCTTTCTGGCCTAGCTACCAACCCTTCCCTTGGTAAGAAGAAGGCATGCCTGAGCATTGCAGTTCCAGGAAATGTTTTCAATACACACTGAGACTCAGGGCACCACACTCACCGCATTTTTCATGATGTACTCCGAGGTTATAGTCTCCACTTCTTCCACGGTGTAAGATGATACATTGAGACCAGCAGGTTGGGATTCATTAATCATCAACAACTGGTAATATTCCTCATTGGCTACATGAGAACAACAAACAATTTATAATCAGGATTATCAATAAGCACCCAGCCCAGAAGCAGTAAATGGCAAAAAATATTTTTTGGCATAAATGCAGAGGTTGGGAAGTTGGCAGTTGGGAAATCTAGGCACTGTTCCAAATACATCATTTTCCCTGCTAGAGCTTCCTCATCAGTAACTCAAACAAATGTACACATCTTAATCTACCCATATAAGAATGGTCACATATTTTTAGTCTGACAGTTCAAACAGTATGAAACTGTAAATTGTTTTCAAATCAATTCTCTAGCTCAACCAAATAGCAGTAAAATATCGAGTCTCTGGAGAGCTGCTTCAACTCCCAAAGGAACAAAAGTTAACAAAGCCAACAAACAGGAAGAACATGTAAATATCTGGTTAGAAAGGCTTTCAGCCATAACACAGTTCTCTGCATAGTGCTATGTTTATTTAAATTCCTATTTTGAAAGTTTCACTTTAGCCAGACTACCTAGGCAGTATGACACTTTATTACCTTTAACTTGTTTAATGCTTTTAAGGGCATATTTCAACGTTGTTAGGACACTGGATTTGCCTTTGACTCTCTTCTCAGAAGGAAGGTGGGCTTTCAGCTCCTGCAGTGTTTTCAGCAATTCCTTTTGTGTTTTGGCTTTAGTGGACTGCTCACTACTGTAAGATGAAAAACAAAAAACACAACATCACTTGAATGCCCCAAGTGAGACATCATGCTCAGAGAAGCCCTAACGTACTCTGGCACTTGTCACCCACATCAGTTTGTACCACCAGCCTCATTAACTTTGCCAGTTCTCAGTATCAGCTTCCAGCACTTATGGAAATTCTTACGTGACCTTTTAAAATGAAAGATTTATCACCATCTGGAGTGTGATTGTAAAATGTACTCTGTATTTGCAACAGCACATATGCCCCATAGAATTTCTTTTTTTTTTTTCTTTGCCACAGTCCCCCTCCTCCCTTTTTAGAGGTATTTTCCTTAGTTCCTTTCAAAATCAAACTCAGAAATGTTCTTCATGGACTTAAAAGGAGGTCCATTCAAGTCTCCACCTCCTGTTCAAGCAGGCTCTCCTAAGAAAGGCCCTGGAAAGGGAATGGCAGTGGGAGAGCATCAAGTTAACAAAACAAGTTGAGAAATCCTTTGAATATATCCCAGCTAAGCATGGCAATACATTAAGTAAGGAAACTCTGACTAACTTTGTAAGGAAAAGAATCAGAGGAGACTGGAGACAGGTCACAGGTGCATGTTCAGACGAGCTGTCTCAGTAGAGAAGGATAAACTACAGAGATTATCAGCCCCAATATCAGAAAGTTATCATCTTCCTTTACAGTTCCTGGTATCTCTCCCCATTACTGAGAGGTGCTGACACAATCACACAGGAAGAGGAAAGGAGGTGAGGAAGTGAGGGAAAATGTAGCAAAGATGAATGGCAGATGGGTAGGAAGGAGTTAAAATGATACATCACTTTGTCTTTCACACTGGAGATTTTAAAAGCTGACCATTCACAATGATCAAGAGGACTACAGAGCTGTTCTTAAATCTTCCTGAAGTTTTTTTCCATTCCAAAGGAAGATCTTCTCTTACCACCTGATTGTCATGGCTGATAATCTGTAAGAAGTTACCCTGGACACTGCTGTAGAAACAACAGTCCTGGCAACTGCACTGCCTGACTGAAGCAGTCAGAAAAGCAGCTTCAGCTGCCAAGTAATTTTCAAGAGGATTTGTGCACATTTTTCTGGGAAGTTTTAAGAGCTTGAAAAGGTAGATAAATCATCTGACAGGTGTTGGGTGTATTTGACCAAAAATGCCTGCAAAGTGACAAAGCTGTACTAGAGAATACACATTGTTCTTGCTTCCATTACAATGCACTGTGAGAAACACAGCATTCATTTCCTCACTGGTCATTTTGTACCAAGAAATAATGGCAAAGGATCAAACAGAAGACTATAGCACTCCCTTGGGAAACATTATGTTCATGCTGTGTATTAAAATCATGTGTACAACGTGGCTTGACAGTTTGGACTGCTGCAATCAAACAGGGCTTTGTTAGCAGAGGTTCACAGAAGAACCCTTCATGCTGGCAGTACGGAAAAAGAGAGAGAGGAAAGATTATGAAATAACTGAGCATACTGCTGGTTTGTACTCTCAGAAAACAGACTGCTTCATGAGAGTGGTCAGACCATTCTGCAAGAAAAAAAAAACAACCTTTCCAAATTAGCCTATGGCAGGAGCAAATATGGAAGATGGACATTCTTGGAAAATAAGTTCCAAGATGTTTTTTTTTTCAGAGAGCAGGGGCAGCAGGCACAGCAGGCAGCCACAGGGAAGGTGTGACTTACAGAGGACAGATCAAGCAAGTTCTATAAAGATATGAGCTTTTCATTTTGCTTTTTGTGGACAGCAAACTGGAAAGGTACCTACAGATATTAAACTAGAGTTGTAGGTTGGCACTGATACTGAATGCAAACCCCAGTAGTCTGAAACAAAGATTAAGCCTACAAAGGTAAGTAGTTTATCAGACTACTTTAGTCTTCTCTTTGAAGATCATTCTCTAGATATCTTCAATCTCCCATTCCCAAATGATGACCAGATTCTGCTCTGTAACCCTCTAGCACTGTGCCTGATGGCTGGGGAGAACACTCCATCATCTGGATTCCTAATTATTTCTGAGCAGAGAGCTATTAATAACATTTAATACTGAAACACCAAAAAAACTGTAGTAAATAACCCCCTCCAAAATCTTGCAGTGAACAGAAGAGAATCAATGGGAAACCAAGATTAAGAAATGCCTTTGGTTCACTCTTTCACACTAAACAATACAAACTCTAGGTCACAATTTCCAGTTGAAAATACAGCATTGAACAAAATCTCCAGGTGCCTGCAAGGCAGACACAGAATATATGTTGAGCAGGCACCAAATGGCATAGGAGTACTGTGAATTTGCCACTTCTCTAGGAGCTGCATCAGGTAGAAGCACAGTCAGGTAGGCAAGTCTTAGATACAGGTATATCAGCATGCTCTAGATAGGTATCCCTATCTGCTCAGGACCAGGCTTTGATCTCCTGATCAGACTTAAAAGCTGACTTTAAAAAAAGCTGATTTAAAAAAACCAAGTGCAGCAGGGCACTCTGAGGTGCCTAAATATAAGCCCTCAAGTTACCAGGCTCTTCAAGGCTGTCAGGGACAGAAGCAGAGTTCATATAGAGGAATTCATTCCTGCAGCTGGAGTTTGTGTATCCTTTATCCTTACACCCTGGGGGCTTGAATCCCAGCAACACAGAGAGGCAGGTACAGCTGCTGGACACCAGGAATAACCCAGCCCAATGATGAATGCTGGTGTTAACACACCACCAGGTTCAGACTAAGTTCCAAAGAGCAAGAAAATAAATTAAAAGCTGCAAACACCCACCGTAACTGAAGCAGTATTCAAAGGGACCCACAAAAAAAAAATTACAGAGTTAAGCTACCAAATCAAAACAAAGTAACATGACTTTAAAGGTTACAACAGCAACAAAAAGCTCTAATTTAATCAAGTTGTTAATATGATGTGCTACTACTTATGGACAGGAAGAAATCAAAGACAGGATTTCTTGTGCAGTCGCCCAGGTTGAGGCAAAACAAAACAAAACCCCCAAAATATGACATTATTTAGTTTTTAGCATTTAGCATACATGCAAATTGCTGAAAAATATATGCCTATTAATTTACCTGCATCCACTGCTGGACTGATTGTGTTCAGAGTTTGCAATCATCAGACTAAATGCATTTGAGCTTGAACTAGAATAAGGAAAAGAAAGGAAAATTAGTATTTGAAAACCTAACAAACAACTTTTAGTTCATTGTAGCTTTTTTATTTTCCATTAATGAGTGGCTACCTTAAATAAATAAACAAACCAACAACCACAATCACCCCAACCCCAAACTTTAAAAGCCTCTGCATGGTACAACAAATGTGCACTAAAGCTGTAAACACTTATCTAAGCAGCACAGAATAGCTTGAGTTGGAAAGATCCCAAAGGATCACTGCATCCCAACATCCTGGTCCTCACATGATTACTGGGGAGGTGGTTCTTAATATAGCTTTGCTCTGTCCAGTAACTATTATTAAAAAGATTAAAATAGCATGGTTGCATCCTGACACATAAGAATCAACTGACAGGTCTTGATATACAATGACAGAAGTTGGTTTACAAGAAAATAAATAAATAAGGCAAATTAAACTCACAACTATGAGAAGAAAGATGCAAATGATGCTGGCCATGCCAACACCAGAGCCCTTTTCCTTATGAATCATATTACACAATTTACATCACACGAGAGTACAACTTGGGCAGCACACTCAGCTCCATGTCCTAGGGGCTTTACACTTTAGTTACTATTCAGATACATTGAATCAAATGAAAAAAGTCTTCAGAGGCAAAAAAGTGAAATGTATTTAACAACAGCTACTACCTTTTATGACAGTCTGAAGATTCCATGAGCATTGCTGAATCCTTCCCATTTTCATCAGACTCATGACCATGAGAATCATGCCCACTTGAATAGTTTTCATTTGTGTCATTCCCACTGGAGTCATTCCCACTGGAATCATTTCCACTGGAGCCACTGCTCATCTCAATATCTTCCTGAAGAACTTCATGGGAGTGCTCAGGCTTTGGTTGAATTTCTGAATCTTCAGCAATCATCTGGCTATGGTCACTTGGAAGTCCAGAATAATCACTCATCTTGAGCTGCTCTTTTAAGGAGAATGATGGAGAAATGTTTCCACTGAGCCCAGGCTGCTGCTCAGGGTTCTGCTCCCCAGTGCTAGAGGAGAACCCCCAGAACTTGACAGAGTCCGTGGGACAGTCATCAGAAACACTGCCAAGACCAAGAGCAAATCAAGCCATATTCAGAATTTTCCCTCTGTACAAACTCTGTTTGGAAGTACAGATGCCCAAATCTGAGGAGGAAAGGAAGGAAGAAAAAAAAAATTATTTTCTTGTTTGCTTTGCTGACAAACTGGAATTTGCACTGGCTGAAGAAAGTAAAAAAATCACTTGCATGGTTTATATAACCAACATTTGTATGGTGAAATGTTTCAGTTAAATTGAAAATCTCACAATGCTTTATCATGAAAAAGGTATTCATTTTTTCAGTAAAAGCCTACACATAAGAAAGAAAGTTGAATAAACATGGAAAAACTCCTGAGAAGTTCGCATATTCCTTTGTTTTCTATTTTCCTACTTAACACTTGTCAGTATTGCTGCCTAGATATGGATAACAGCTATTATGATTTTCAGTGAAACCATTCTGCTGCCTTTCAGTTTACCTTGGTAAAGAAAAAAACCCTCTATTCTGACATCAGAGCATTGCTTATTTGGTTTGCAGGTAATTTGGGTTGGCTGTCTGTTTTATACTGGGTTTCTTATTTTTGTTTTAAGATCAGTTGGGAGGGAACACTACTGTACCCTTCACTTCTTTCTCTGTACAAAAGCCATGTAGGTAGGCAGACAGAACATACAGCAGGAAAAGGAAAACAAAACACACAAACACACCTAATTGCCACCACCAAAAATTCTGAGGCGTGAATAAGCCTGAGAATAATTTTATCTACTGATTACCATTAATTTTGGGGGGGATATGATAAAAACTGCTTGGGAGAGTCAGGCTAAAACAAAACAAAACAAAACAAAAACCAAAAAAACAAACCACCCCATCCCTGCTTTTAAACGAAATTCTAATGCACCAGGCTGAAAAATCAGTGTGTATACAGAGGTGAATCAAGAACAGACCAACACTGAAGTACCATTGAAAGTGAAGTACTGGAGAGTAGCTCAACTTTATTAATAAAAAATCATATTTAATGTGACTCACATCCTCATCCATTTCAGCAACTCAGAGACAACAATAGTGAAAAGCTATGAACTAAGATTCTCTGTTGAAAATCTCTGTTGT
This sequence comes from Phylloscopus trochilus trochilus, assembly GCA_016584745.2. NCBI lineage: Eukaryota > Metazoa > Chordata > Aves > Passeriformes > Phylloscopidae > Phylloscopus > Phylloscopus trochilus. Next base: position 292,510 of record WQNJ02000023.1, read on the forward strand.
TTTCAAGACAACAGAACAATGTGTATTCCTTCCTCTTTGTTCCTTTAAAATATTCAAGATTACAATTATTAACTAATAAACCTCTGACTGGAATAACAGTCAACAAAAAAATTCACAACCAAGTTTTGTTAAAACTGACTACAGCAGTTTAGTCTTAAACACAAATAAATAAATATTTATGTTTTTAAGGAAGACTGTAACGGAAAACATTCACAACAGTAATTTAAAACACACCATGATTCAACTCCCCCCAAAGCAACACCACATGGAAGCTATTTCCTTACCCTCCTAATTGATGTTTGTCCAGACATTTTACATTTATTTTGCATTTTCCAGAAAACACTTCTTGTCTCCTCATTTGGTCAAAATAATAAGCAAGACACCTGCTTTCATTTAGGAGTATAGTTTAAGGATATTCACTTAAGCTATCAGCAATTGTATAACCTTTTTTTTCCTTACAAGTTTACTCACTGGTACTTTATTATAGGTGATAATAGAAAAATGCCTTTCAGTAGAGTAAAACAGACTTTTTCCCTCTGCAGGTATTCACTTCAGGTACTTTAATGCAGATAAAACAGACCTCCTGTTATGCTGCTGTATTGAATTCTACTATCCAGGCACTCAATTACCCTTCAGGAGCTCTGACAGTTTTCTTTCTGGACTAAGGTTAAGCATTTCTGTCTTGAAAATTACATAACTGGAAAAGGCGATAAAACTTATTTACTCTGCGATGAAACTGTAGGATTATGTCACAATGCCACATTCTCTGGTGGCCAATGATTAACCAGGTCAGATAGGTCATCTCTGATTTCATCTCTGTGACAGAAGGAGCTCCCGCTCCCCTCGCCTTCCTCAGGACACTCTGGGGGAAGCTGGGTGGGCTCACAGTGCCTGGAGCTGCCCAGGGCTGCAGGGGCAGCTCAGCCACACCTGCCTGCCTGCCTGGGAGAGGGACCAAAAGCACCCTGGAGAGGCAGCCTGCAGTGTGTGAGGCACAGGAACACCTGCACAGACAAACCTCCAGCTGGAGTGTGTGAGGCACAGGAACACCTGCACAGACAAACCTCCAGCCTGGAGTGTGTGTGGCACAGGAACACCTGCACAGACAAACCTCCAGCCTGGAGTGTGTGAGGCACAGGAACACCTGCACAGACAAACCTCCAGCCTGCAGTGTGTGAGGCACAGGAACACCTCTGCACAGACAAACCTCCAGCCTGGAGTGTGTGTGGCACAGGAACACCTGCACAGACAAACCTCCAGCCTGGAGTGTGTGAGGCACAGGAACACCTGCACAGACAAACCTCCAGCCTGCAGTGTGTGAGGCACAGGAACACCTCTGCACAGACAAACCTCCAGCTGGAGTGTGTGAGGCACAGGAACAGCTCTGTACAGACAAACCTCCAGCCTGGAGTGTGTGAGGCACAGGAACAGCTCTGTACAGACAAACCTCCAGCCTGGAGTGTGTGAGGCACAGGAACACCTGCAGGGACAAACCTCCAGCCTGCAGTGTGTGAGGCACAGGAACAGCTTCAGGGACAAACCTCCAGCTGGAGTGTGTGAGGCACAGGAACAGCTCTGTACAGACAAACCTCCAGCCTGGAGTGTGTGTGGCACAGGAACACCTGCACAGACAAACCTCCAGCCTGCAGTGTGTGAGGCACAGGAACACCTCTGCAGGGACAAACCTCCAGCTGGAGTGTGTGTGACACAGGAACACCTCTGCACAGACAAACCTCCAGCCTGGAGTGTGTGAGGCACAGGAACACCTCTGCACAGACAAACCTCCAGCCTGGAGTGTGTGTGACACAGGAACACCTCTGCACAGACAAACCTCCAGCTGGAGTGTGTGAGGCACAGGAACACCTCTGCACAGACAAACCTCCAGCCTGGAGTGTGTGAGGCACAGGAACACCTGCACAGACAAACCTCCAGCTGGAGTGTGTGAGGCACAGGAATACCTGCAGGGACAAACCTCCAGCCTGCAGTGTGTGAGGCACAGGAACACCTGCACAGACAAACCTCCAGCTGGAGTGTGTGAGGCACAGGAACACCTGCAGGGACAAACCTCCAGCTGGAGTGTGTGAGGCACAGGAACAGCTTCAGGGACAAACCTCCAGCCTGGAGTGTGTGTGGCACAGGAACACCTGCAGGGACAAACCTCCTGCTACTGCACAGGTGAGGAGCACTCTATCGATGTGTGGATGCATTTGCACCCAGTGGATGCTGTTCCCACTGCTTTCCCAATCTCTGTGTCTGCTTAAATAACTGCAGCCACTCTCAAAAGCTATTTCCCATGTGCCAATTATTCTGTTATTTCTCACAGGACACCCAGCTTGTAAAGCTCTATGGAGAGAGTTCTGTGAGTAAAGGTAATTAACCCCATCACAATCCAAATGAAGCTTTAAGAAAAAAGGCACTCAGAGCATCACCTTAAAGGAGGTCTGAGGTGTACAAATGTAATGAAAGAGATAAAATTTCTCATCCTATATTCTGTAAGGTTGGAGTTCCTTTCAGTTTTCCTGACAAAATGCTAACTAGAAAGAGCTTTAGGTACATGAGAACAAATACTGCCATAATCAAAACACCACCACCTGTTAGGAAATCGTGTTTTCTTTAGAGATAGGGGAAAAGAGTTCTCACAAAATAAAAAACTAAAAAATAACAACTTTGGGCTGCTGTATTCAGTCCTGTAAAGAAAACTATGTAAATCACTACTGATAAGTTTATAAGCATAAACTACCAAAGACAGACTCTCAGCATAGTCCTAAATTCTCTGAAGGTAATTAGCCCAATATCACAGTAATGCAGTATTAGTAAAATTGTGCTATTTATAGGAAGAGCAACGATTGTGCCACAGCTTTCCTACTCTGATGTAAATATTTTGTGTTTTAGTCTTTAGGCAGGAGAAACCTCTTCTCCTGAATTCTGATGCCAGAGAGGATTACATGTGCTGTAGTATTTCTAGCCATGAGAAAAGTTCACAAATATTTTTTTGACAGGACCTTTCCTTGGAAAATTATTTTCCCAAAGTCTTTTCTCTAATCTTTGAAAGTTTAAGAGGCAATGAAAATGTGTCATAGATAGCATGCAGAGTCTTCCAGTTTGAAATTCTGAGTTGTTAAACCACTGGTGAGTAATTTTTTCCACCTCCAAATATCATCTATTGTCTAGTCTCCTCCCTTCTTTCCCTGACACCCAAGCTAGCTTCTGCCAGGTATTTGTAGGAAACTTCAGCAGTATTTCCTTGGGAAAGGAAAGAGAGAATTGTGGGAGAAAATTGTTCCCCAAATAAATAAATAAACAAATAAATCCGTATGCTAGCCAATAACTTCTGAGGAATTTCCTGTAACTCCTGGAACAAGAGTTGATTGATTCAATGACAGTCAAGCTTTTGGAGTTTTAAAAAATGTTTTTATTTCAGGCAATGAGTACAAATTAAGAGTCACCAACAGAAAAGAAATAGTTACTGACCCTTAGGAGATACGAGGTCAATTTTTTTCCTCTTGATACCTGGCAGAAATCTGTGTCAAGAATTGATTCAACCCTGTTACTTCTGGTTCTAACTAACAACATGCCAGAACTTCTGCAGCTTTCTCCATACCCAATGACTACATTATAATTACTAAAATTTGAATCCCAAGGACAATCACACCAGAAAAAAAAAAAAAAAAAGTATTTGAGTAATGGAGAAAACACGAGTTTGTCATCATTAAACGTAGGCTTCAAAAAGCACTGGCTCAGCTTGAGCTGGAATGGCTTTCTCAGGCAAGAATGGAAGATTAACGTCACTGAAAGTCAGTCTTGCACAAAATTTCTTCAGTTTCAAAATCTCAAAAGCCTCAGTGCCAGAGGCACATACCAGAGTAAGGAATACAGGAAGAGTAAAGAGGAAGGAACAAGAAAAATATTATGATAAACTTGCAAGAGCTTCTGAAGAAAAAGAAAGAGAAGCATTTCTAAAACAAGGCTTTACTACTTTTGGGGGAATCTTGGTGCTTTTTTAATTTATAATGTGATGTTAATATATGCCCTGTAACTTTGGAGACAAGAGACTGGAGTAACTGTGATAAAAGCTCAGGCTGGCAGTAACCCTCCACCATGCTCTGCAATTTAGATAAGAAGTGATGCAGCTGGCTAGACTTCACTCTCAGCAGAGAAAGACCTTTAAGTGGAACATCTGCATGCAGACACCAGCACTGTGCAAACACTTCAGGAGCACAGACGGTCAGACAGCACAAAGAGATTAATTATCTTTGAAACTCATCTCAAGGAAAAATGACATAATAAATTGCACATATTCATCCCACTCATCTGCCTGAATAAATTCCCAATCACTAACCAAACAACACTGGAAGGCAAAAGCTTGCATGTTTTCCCAGTCTGAGGTCTCTCCTGTTACCAGTTTGAGGAAGGTAATTACATCCCAGACCAAGTTCAGTAAGGATCTGAACATGAAAACACAAAGACCTCCTTCAGGTTTGATCTTGAAAGAAGCCAGGTTTTTCTTTATTTCCTGCTTCATCTTCTAAGCTTTTAAGGGATGTTGTCTATTTTGACTGTATAAATAAAAACTTCTTAAATATTAAATTAGCACTAGTTAAGCTTGATTTTTAAGGCAACTGGCTCACAAAAAGCCATTCTATTCCCTCTGGCAAAGACTAGAGCTCTCTAAGATCCTGATGCAGTTTGTGAGACACCATCATTCCACTGAGCACTAAGGACAAACGTAGGCATTGATTTGCCAGGTTAGATATGCAGCAAGTGTCTTCTGGTTATTCATTACCTACAGTTGCTCCTTTACCCTGCAGTAAGACAAAGGAAACAGCCTGAACTTTACCATCATCAAAAAATCACAAAAAATACGTATGGACAAACGCTGAAAGAAGTAATTCAGCTTGTTTTTGAAAAACACCCTTAAGAAGGGTTGTAGAACACCAGGAGGCAGCTTTTTTTTCTGAAACTATAACTGTAAATTCAAAAATCTTGTTTCAGCAGAGATCTGGTTATATTCAGTGAACAGATTTTTCCAGATTTCTTTTGACACAAAAACTTATCGTGTTTATTACTGGCATATAAAGGAGGGGAAACTAACAATCCAGAGTCAAAATGATCCAGTTCAAGAACTGAGTAAGAGGCAAATATCTCACAATTTGAGTCAAAATTTGCAACTACTATCAACTTACCAATATTCCCAACAAAGCAAGAACCACACTACATTTTATGCCTATGGACATGTGAATATTCAGATACTCTTAACTGTACTAGAACCTATGGGAGACATTCCTAATGGTCAGGATTAAATTTTACTGAAGATCTTGTCAACAAGATGGGCTTCCAAATGTCCTCTGGATTTCTGCTTTGCAAAATTATACAACTTTTCTTATTTAGATGAGAAATAACTAGCAAGGGTTTAGTCATATCATGAAATTCTACATATGATTGAAAATTAACATCTACAATGAATGCATTCTCTCTATGCAATTAGACAATAATTAAATGCTTGGGAGTCGAAAAACGTTAAGAGAAAATGTTGGAAAACAAACAATAATCCAAGAAGCGACTTGTTCAACTGTGCAACTTCACCAATATTGAGAGCTTCATGTTTTCCTCACAACAGCAATTAACACAATACCTTCACTAGAACTTTTCTAGGAAGGGGGCAAGAAAAAGACGGCAATATTCTCAGATTACATAAAACAATAACAAAGATATTCAATAATTTCTTGTGTCATCTTTTTACTTCAAAAAAAGGAAGTTTTTCACTAGATTACTTAACACACTCCAAGTAATCATGAACAAGTTTTGCTCTTTTTCTAAACAAGCAATGAGATGTCAGTGTCAATAAAACTATCAACATCTAGCATACCACAAATGCTCTCATAAATGCTCTCTGAATTTCACAGTATTCATTTCACAACTTTTTGATAAGGATTTGTCTTTCAGCTCAAGAAAATCCTGAACACAAGACTCGTACTTAAGTAAGAGTTCCTAATAGCCTTATAAGGGTCATCTTCATTAGCCACTGCTCTCAGCTGCCACTTTACAAAGGGAACTGATCAAGAGACAGCCTTGTTCCAGAACCATCCGAGTGCCACCCTGAATTTAGAGCAGCACCTATACAGGAAGAAGTCAGCATTAGATCAGGGCCCTGGCATCCACAGTGAGAATGTCTCCAACCAGAGTGTTTCCTTGCTGAAGAAACTCAAACCTGAATTTAGGAATAAGTATGGTTTTAGGCTAAAAAATGTTCTAGCTTCAAAGAAGGTAACTCCCAGTTTATACGCAAAATATTATTCTGAATGACTACATATATGACTGAAACCCAAGTTTAAAGACAACACAAACACAGAACAATATATTTTCTGTAAAAGCTCTAGAGGAGCAGGAGGGGAAGCATCTTTCTACTAGCATGAATCATAACAATTATGTGTGTTTCTTACCTGTTTTTTCTACGAAAAGGTGGCAAAAGTGTTTATCAAGCTCCCTCCCAGCTAGCATCAAAAGCATGAGGTGCCTAGGTCCAGAGTCTCCCACATGCATTTAATTCTTGTCTCATCCTCTTCTACTGGAAATCTTTGACCATTACAGAGTCCGGACACCTCTATAACTATAAAATATAAAAGAAATACCTGGGCCCCCCAACAGTGTCCTCTTCAAACAGATACCAGAGAGATGCTCACAGCTATGTCACTCCTATGCAGATAAACGTTGGTTAAACATGAAACTGTCATACAGCAGAGGAAGAAGACACAAATTTGCATTTTAAACACTTTAGCTCTATAATAAGGTCTTAAAGAGTTTTAAAGTAATGGCATATTCTGCACTAGATAAAACAACCCTTAGGATTCACAATCAGAGTGGTATCACACTATGTACAGTCTGCACGGGCTGACACAGCCACTGGGAGCACAGGGCTGGCCTCCCACAGGGCCCAGAGCCAAATGCCTGATGTGGTCAGCAGGAGCCCCAAGTGCTCATCAACTGTGCTTGCAATATCATTTTATGACTCTCTGTCACAGTAGGATTGGTAAGAGCTTTAAAGATTTTACCAGGCAGTTACAAAATTTCGATTCACATAATGATTGAGATCAAAAGAGACTTCTGGAGGTACCTTGTCCAACTCCCTGTTCAGGCAGAGTCACCTAAGAGCAGGCTGCTCAGGACCACCAACAGATGACTTTTGGGTATCTCCAAAAATGGATATTCCATAGTCTCTCTGGCCAATCTGTTCCAGTGCTCACCCTCACAGCAAAAAAGTGTTACTTTATGGTCAGAAGTCTGTACTAACAAAGTCCATTAACATTATTATTCTTCCTAATAGAAAGTTTCTTAAGAGAGACACTGGGAATTTTGACGAAAAACAAAAAAGCTGAAAGTTCTTCTAGCAAATCTAGGAAACAAAGTCTGTTGGTGCATGCTACTGCCATGTGGCACAAAGAAATGGTAGAATAAAAATCAGAAGTTCAGAAGACCAAAACTTGTGTGGCAGACAATTACATCATTCTAAGTGCTTCATCTGAATATGCAGAAGAAATGTTTGGAACAGTGTTCAAATCCCAAGCTAACCACTCTGGAAGACAGCCCATGCTAACATGCCTTAATTTAACATGCTGCACGTCTACCAACTGTTAAAAGTACATTTGTGTTGGCCAGACTAAAGGAAGAATTTATTCACAACATTCCCTCCTGTGTGACATCGTGAAGCCAATACAAGTTCTAAAATACTTATGATAAAAATCTGTATGCACTAGTCCTTTAAATGTTTTGCTTCTGTTTTTATCATACACTAATAATACAGGATTCAAATTATAGGCTTTACCTCTGACCACAAGAAGCATTAGAAATTGCTGTAGCCAGAACTACTTGCAGATTTCACAGTTTTTAGCCTGAACATTAAAAATGTGGAATGTCTTTCAGCACCAGTTAAATCTTTGTTTTAAGACAGCTCTTACAACTCCTTCACGCTAATTCAACTCCCTGTAAAATTTCCAATTAAAAAAAAGTAAATAGGGTTTTCAAAAGTCTAAGTTTGAAGATTTATTCACAGTAGCAGCATGTACCATTTTAATTGTGTATCATATTGGTTTCATGTATTTAACACATTTAAGAAGACATTTAAGCATTAAGAAAGAATAGTCCCCTGCAAACTACTGAAAATTCTCACGATAAGCCTTTCTACAATTTAATGGAAAGCAAGACAAACCTACACCAAAAGGATTTTTATCTGAAACAAAATGCCTGGTTTGAATGACTTGTATTTAAACAAACTGAACAGAATTAGAGGCAGCCCATTCAACTTGTTTTCTATTATTTTTCAGAGAAAATGTACAAGTGATTGGAATGCCCAAGTCCCAAAACACTAAAAGAGTTCATCTACAGATGGCATCTCCAGTAAGGTGTTTTCCACAGAAGGAAGTCTAATTTGTTCAGTTTACAAAGAAGACAGAACTTGTGACATTTCCTCATTTCCTCCCATACTGATACATATCTATTCTAAGAACAGAAGACTTTAAGTATTATAAAGGAGTGAAAACCCTGCTGTAGGAACACACCTGTGATACAGGAGGCAAGCCAAGCTGAACCAGGTTCACTTTCTGCAGAGAACTGAAGTCACACCTGCAGCATTGAAAAGAGTCAGCTTTTAGAATCTATTCAGATCACATTTTCCAGCCATAGAGAAACAGGTTTGTTTGGTTTTTTTTCCTCAATCATTTAGACTAAACAGACACAGTAGTAGTGTTAATCCTCAAAATCTCAGTTACAATTCCATCTGTATTGCAATATGACAGTACTACCCAGATCAGCTGGCTTTCCTGTCTAGGGCCAATATTGTGGCATCATCAGATCACATTTAATGAAACCAAATTATAAATTTTCTTTGCATCACAAATTACATTCCTCCCCCATTCTTCTTTAATTATGTTTGCTTTTTTTTTGGTCCAATATCAATCAACTTTTCCTCATCTTCAAAGCAGAGCACAACTGACCAAAAAATACTGTTGGCAGCTATGATCTGCTTTTTAAAATTCAAATTTAGGAGCATAATATTTTCCCTTTTCTTTCTGAGCTATCATCCTGATTATCTAAGTACTTGGTTTTCTGGACCCCCAAATTTTCCTCATAATTGAAAGTTCCTTAACACCTGCAAGAGCAATCAAAAAATGGAAGCTATTAATAAACATCTACACAGCAAACAATGAAGATGCAGCACTTGATACTGACACTACACTAAATTCCAGTTACATAAAGATTTAGAGAAGCCACAGCTTTTCCATGTATTTTGTGATTTGTGCAACAGTTTTTTAGAAATGTAAAGCCCTGAAGATCTCTATTTTTGGGCATTCTGACACTACATTTCAAAGCAAGTACACAAAAGAGCAATAACAAAATCAGAGAGACACCTCCCACCCTCCCAAGTTCAGAGGCATTAAGAGAGAAGTGATATCACAAATCACTTTCTTGAGTACAGCATAAAACACTCACCTCAATGAATGTACCAATCATGATCTTTCCAAATCTCAAAGTGTCATCAATGTATTGCTATAAAAAAAAAGAAAAAAGAATATCAAGTTTTATAAGCAAGATAAAAATTTATTATAGAAGATAAATCAAGTCCATTTCATAATGCAGTACAAGTCCAACCATGCAAAATACGTCTTCCATAGGTGAAGAACAATTATAAAGACTACAAATACATGATGAGAGGAAATGCAAGAAATTTTACAGATAAAAGTATTTATTATTGTAACCTAAATGGGTTAACTAACTTCTAAATGAGTTCCTTGAGCAATGCACAGAATAACTACCCGCTGAATTCTGTTCCCTTTATAAACATAAGAAAACACCCCAAATTCTCATTTCTGCCAGAGCAGAAATAAAGCTTATTTTACCCTTTCAGGTAAGTATTCCTTGTGCTGTTAAATCAGCCACCTGTGCTCAAGACTCCATAGTGAATCTGATCACCCCCAGGAGCAAATAGAAACACTCAAATTTATTCTTTCACCTTGAATGAGAGACTTGGCCCAGAACCAAGTTTAATTGCCAAGAGGTTGGGTATTTGCCATTTAAAAAAAAAGCAGCCTGTGCTGAGACATCTTGTAAAGACACTCAACACCATCTCCTTCACATGCCCCATGCTAATTTCTAGACATCCTTCTTTCCAGCTTCAAGTCTTAAAAAAGGCGCCTTCTTAAAGGTACATAAATGCAGTGTGAATTTCAAAAAAAACACCCCACCTTATTTTCTTTGTAACCAGAAAATGCAATTGTCTCCCCAAGTGGAACTGGAGAGACAATTAAGCACAACATCAATAGTCAGAACCCTAATATTTACATGTCAGCTCTTGCCCCCTTTGAAAAAAATGACAAAAATTATACATTTGAGGTTGCCAAGTGTTGTCACAGAAAGGAGGGAAAAATTATTGCCTCACCATGCAGTCATCTCTTTCACCTTTATTATAGGTGAAACGAGATTTAAAAGTATCTCAATGCCATACATCAACTTCAGTATTTGTTGACATCCCCATTAAGCAGTATATTTGCCTATCTACTCCTCTCCTTCAAGGGAAAGGACACATTTTCACCACATTTACTACAGTTCCAGGCTAATGCTGCTCTTCAGACACTGCTGTGGTTCACACCCTGTTCAAGATTTCAGTCAGAATCCAAGTCTCCTTCTGGAAGACACTGTGCCAAATAAATTCTTGTCCCCATCTCATCAATAATCCACTCCAGAAAGCACAGCAACCTAACAAACACCATGTACTTGTCCTAGGAGTTGGATGTATTAGTACTGAAATAAGAGCTCAAGTCACAGGAGAACCATGGCAGAGATGTAATTGAAATCAAGTAAGTGCTTTATACTCTGAAGATCTCTGTACAATTAAAGAAACTAAGCAGAAACATAAAAGTACATGTAATAAGGTCAAGCACAAAAACTGTACTAAGATACAAAAGCTGCAAGGAATAAGGAGGATGGGAAGGGAAACCAAGAAAAAAAGACAAGTACTAGACATCCTCACCACTTCATCTTGCCTCCCTAAATTTCAATTACAATAAATTGCAGGTGTTATTTAACAGTGAATTGCCTCTCTTTCAGGACAGGATGTTAGAAGGCAATGTAGCTTTGGGTTTTTCTACTTTTTAAAAGTCAGCTCTACTTAAAATAAAAAACCATCTACACAAGGAAATCTCTGCCCATCTCTAACTATTCTACCTATAAGAAAAATCAAGTGTTAAGAATTACCATGGTATGCTCAGAAACAGGTGGAAGCAAAACTAAAGTCTTCTCCAGACATTTTGGCATACAGATGAGGTTTCTTTCCCAGCATTAAATGCTGTCAGGATCAACACTGGAACTGCTTGTACCGAACTTCTGCAGCCTGCTCACACCATCTGCAGAACCTCCTCATCCTCCTGCACCAAGAAATGCTTTCTGTGTATTTCAGCCCAGTCATGTTAACAGCATGTTCAGTCATTATCCCTTCAACAGCCTCAATAAAATTCTCCTTCCTATTGGCAGAAAACTAAGGAAAAATGAAAACCCTATTCCATGGTTACATAAGTTGAGGAAGGTGAATTTAGCCTCACTTCTGTTTGTGTTCTACAAGTAAAGTTGTCTAAATCAGACTACCAAAAATATCAGAGAAATCAGAAGGCTGCTCTAGGGCTACCACACACTACTTCTGCAGCAGCTCAGTAGCTGAGAACATCTGTACAAAAACTTCTTGACTTTACAAAAGCTTTCACACACACAAAAATCTCATAACCTCCCTTTCATATGTGGATAAGCAGGAAAAACTTCAGAAGCACTGCCTGGGCAACTCACATCAAACTCGGCATACTGCTGCTGTCCCTTGCTAACTCCTCAAGAGTGACAGAGGGCTCTGTACTGGTGCAAGCCCCGCGCAGGCACTCAGACAAAAACCCCATCTACACTTGAAGGTAACCCGAGAAATCCCAAGCAGAGGCACAGAAGCCTGCCCGTGTCCCAGCAGCGCTGGCAGGCAGAGTACGAGCAGGCTGCACAAGCGTGCCTGGTGATGTGCTAAGCCACTTAGCAGAGCATCAGATCCCGGCATGGACACCCAGGCATGCGGAGCCCCATGTGTTCGGTGCCTGCCTACTACACATGGCTGCTGGCTGCCGGCAGCACAGCCAGACCCGCTCCAAGAGTCACTGCAAAGATCTCCGCTCGCTTTACAGACACGCGAATCATCTGACTCTTCTTCACGCTGGTCTTCTCTGCCACGCTATTTCACAAAAGCAGCCTGGGGCCGCAGGAAACCCCAGCACAGATCGCAAAACTATCACCCTCTGAAGTGTGGTTTTGACTGCTACCTCCTCTTTTCCCATGTCCTTTAAACATACTCCACAGAAGGATGTCTAAAACACCCTCATCCCCTCACAAACAATGCTCTAAGTGCCAGAAGGCAGAGTTTTACAAGCAAAAGCAATGTAGCTTTGGTTCTACTTTTAAAAAGTCACTTCTACTGAAGAAAAGCCTTCTTTGCTAACCAACAACAACGCACAGTGTTCCAGTCTGACCCCACAGCACGGGTTAAGTTTAAGGTACCAGTTAAAGCAGGGAAGTGGACGGATACTTTTTACACAGGACACAAAACAGCAGCAGCAGCAATTACTTCCAAGACTAACACTTTCTGCATCCAACCTCATCCATAACATAAACAAGTAAAAGACCTTTTGGGTAATACAACAATATCACAAAGAATAATACAGGTATTAACTGACTCCTTTGCTGTTCAGTGCTTCACAAGCTAAGTTAACATAATGAATATTTAAGCAGTTAAAACTTGCACTACAGGGATATAACTGAATGTGGACACTGTGAATGCAGTAAGACAGTCCAGTTAAAAATCTCTATAATCCACCATCCTTGTAGAGGAATTCTAGGCCATGCAATCAAAACCGGAGACAAAAATTCCTCTTCAGAAACACCTGATTATCTAGTCATTATGATGTGGTAATGTTATAAGTATAATATAGTGTCTACAGGACACTCACGCCAGCTATTACACAAGGTCTTGCTAAGAACATGACGTTCCTTTTAACATAGCCCAACCATAGCAACCCTATGGAAAACACTACAGTTGATCTAGACTAGTGATAATTTACTTGTTCTACTGGCTACTGGTAATCCTCTTGCTTTTAAACCACAACAAATATACCTCATTCCTTGGTAACTTGCTCATTTCCTTATTCTTTGAGGGGTGAAAAGAAGATCTTCTGCAGTAGAGCATATTCTAATACTGTAAAGATGTTAGAGGAGTAAGGGTGTGGCAAGAGCCCAGGAAAAAGAAAACTGTTTATCAGTCTGTATCTAAGCCAAACATTTCCTGGTCATAATAAACGTCTGAAGTAGAAGAAACATCCAGAACTCTACTGCCAATCACTTTCCCCACTTCACTCTATTCTCATACTTTAAGACTAAACTGCATCAACATCTCAGTTTATTTAAAAAGCTTATTACTGTAAGAGTGCATTGCTCAGGGAGAGGCCCAAGTGAGTTTATCAAGTAAATTGTGTTGTTACATACTTTAATCTTATGACTGGAGGAAGAAAAAGCGGGGAAGGTGTTATGCCAAGAATATGCTGCCTCTTTAATGCCTCTCTGTGGAAATCCAAAACGAGTAACAGTAAATGGTAAAAATGAAGATTACTTAGATTTTCACTGACAGAATTTGTTTGCTAAAACAAATACAGGAAGTCTATAACAAGTCCCGCCAACAGATAAAAAAAGAAGAATTCCAGCAAAACCCATGCAGTCTTTGAATTGTAAGCGAAACCAAAAAACTTGCCAAATCTAAGAAGTGCACAAAAGCCAAAAACCTGCTTTTCATGCCTTTGCCTTCTGAGCTACATCAAGCTAAACCACTTTTTCACGGGACAGACCATGCTCTTTCACTGCAGTGTTTGACATTCATGACACCCAACTTGAAATACACACCTGAAATGGCCAAAACCTCACGAAAACCTGATGGGTATTACTTTTTTCCTTCTACTCCAGGCCCAAGGCCATCTCTTTTCCTCTATGTGTTACTGGTGAGGTAAGCAACCTCCACAGCCCAGAACCAGGACTCCACACCTCAGGACAGTGTCGTCATCACAAGACTAACATCTAGCTTTGCATGGAGCAAGGACATAGTGCAGTCCTCCAGTGGAACTTCCTCAACTCTGCAGAAATAATGCAAGTTTCAGAGACAAAGGCAAAACAGAAACACACTAACATGTACAAGCACAAGCAAGAAGGAACTTGATGTTACAGTGCAACAATGTGGGCACTCTCCCTAACACCAATCAAACTGTGGCTGAAACAATACTGGCAACTCGGAAGAGTTTCTCACCATACTAACCAGGTTTTTACTCTATTTTTGACTTGACAGGTACTCTTACCACTACAATAATTAGCAAATTTCCACTTCTTTCCCTTCACTCATGATAGCTATTCAATCTCAGATGTCCAAGACAATAAATCTCAGAGCCTTGCATTTGAAAAAGAAAGATGTGAGCTTACAAGGAAGTTGGGGAATGACTTCTTATCAGGGCATGCAGTGACAGGGTGAGAGGCAATGGTTTGAAACTGCAAAAGGGTAGATTTACATTGGACATACGGATGAAACAGCTGGACTTAAGGATCTCAGAGGTCTTTTCCACATTTCATGATTCTGTTTCTTTGGTCAGAATCAATGCACTGTCTCAGCCAAGTTACTTTTTCACTGGAATACACCTGCAGAGCACTGTACTTTCCAAGTACCCGAGACCTCATACCGATCTCCCGTGAGACCTTTTTAAGCTCCTATGGTACACAGAGAAATGCTGTCCCTTACCCCACCCTATTATGAAAAGTCAAATGTAAAGCGTCAGCTTGACTGTTACCACGCTGCTCATCTATTTGCATGAAACTGTACTTACATAAAGCGTTTTGTAATCATGCATGTAATAGTATGCACCTAATGTGAACAGCAGCACAACCACACCGTCTCAAGGAACAAAGCGTCCTTAAAACTACAGGCAGCACAAAGAAAAAATGGACAGCACCTGTTGCCTTCTGTACCTGTAGCTGACGCATCGCAGCGGCGCTGAGATTCTGTTACCCACACTGCCAGAGAGTTCCCCCCGCGGAGCACCGCGCCGGGCCGGCGGGACCCGGCTCGGTCCCCGCGGTGCCGCTCAGCGCCCCGGGACACGCGTGTTCTCAGCCGGTTCCCCCGCTCCGCAGCCCGGCGCTGCCCCTCGCACAGCCGCGGCCGCAGCCCGCAGGGACGCCAGAGCGGAGCCCCGCCGGGGGACCGCGTCGGGCCCCGCCGCCACCGTTGCCCGCCGTCCGCCGCCTCCGCTCCGGGCCAGAGCCAGGACCAGCGCCGAGCGCTCTGCGCCCCGGCCCGACCCCACACGGCCGCCCCACGGAGAGCCCAGCTGCCGTCCCAGCCCCGCGGGGGTGGGTGTGACCGTGCCCCCGCTCCCGGACGCCCTCCGGTCCCGGGCGGGCGGGGGCCGTGGCACACTCACTCAGCCGCGCACCCCGCCCCGGGGAAGCGACTCACAGCCGGCCGCCGCTTCCCCGGCTGCGGTTTCGTGGGGAGCGGGGGGGGCGTGTCAGCGCCGCCGCCGCTCAGAGGGAGCCCCGCGCGCCCCCGCCTCGGCGGGCAGGGGGAGGCCGCGGGACGGACCCCGCGGCACCGGAGCGACCCGCGCGCCCATCGTCCCGGCAACGGGAGAGCCCGTGCGCGAGGGTTACGTAACCTCGGCCCGGCGAGCGGGGAAGGAGGGAGAGCCCCCGTGCCCCCCGCGGCCGCCGCTCGCCGCCCCCTCCCGCCGCTCCCCGCGGGCCCCTCGGCCCCTCCTGGCCGCGGAGAGCGCGCCCAGCGGGCCCCCACTCACCGCGCGCGGCGCGTCCCACCGGCCCGGCGCGTCCCGGCTCGGGCTTCATACGGGCAGAAACGTGACCGGCCGCCGCGCGCCCGCCCCGCCCGCGCTCCCATTGGCCGCGGCCGCGTGACGCCAGCGGGGCGCGCGGGCGGGGGCGGGGCGGGCGCCGCTGCCATTGGCCGCGCGGGCCGCCGCTCACTTTACATAAGCCTCACGTGTGGCACCATGTTTCCACCGACCGCCGCGGCCGCCTCCCGAGCCTGCCCCGCCGCCGGCCCGCCCCTCCCCTCCCCCGCGCCGCCGCCACCGCCACCGCGGCGCACTCACCGCCGGCCCCCGCGCCGCCTCCCACCGAAGCCGCGGCAGCTTCCTTCACCTCCACCGGCGCCCCGCGCCCGCCGCCGCCGCCGCCGCTACGAGACCGCGGGGCCGAGGAGGACGGATGGAGGGGGGCAGGGGTCACGTGACGCCCCCAGGGAGAGCGGCTCCGCCCCCGCCCGCTCGGAGCCGAGCGTGACGTGTCGTGCGCGCGCGCGGGGAGAGACCGTTGGCGGCCGGGGCGCGCGCGCCGGGCCTGGCCCGGGCCCCCGGGCGCAGCCGGGCCCGTCCTGAGGGCGGCGGGGCCCGCGGGGAGCCCCCGCTCCGGACAGCGCCCGGGCCCGCGCAGCCGGCACCGCCGCCCGCGGGGGTCACCCTGCCGGCGCTCGGTTCGCTTACATAAGGCAGCGGCGCCCGTATCCCGTTTCCTGGTGCTGCCGCCCGCGCTGGGTGCACGCCCTGAAGTTTCGAAACTGCCCCCGCGTATTGTTCAGGAGGCGCCGGGTCACAAAGCGAAGTGCAGCCCAGGAGAGGCTTCATCTTTCTCCCGCACCGGCCGGCAACGTCAGTCTGAATTACAACGATTAAACGAAGAGTTCCCGAGCTCTTAAACGAATGTACTGTTCTCGGGAGCAGTAGTTCCGCATACGGTAACATGCTAACATACGATTGCTTTCCATTCCAACTGTTTAAATAAGTTTTTCACATTTATTTAAAAAATACTTCCCCCTTTTGTTCAAGCAAAACATTCAAAGATCATTGACATTTCCCATCGTACATTAAGGAAGAATTAAATAAATTCTTGTACATCATTTGCACAGGTTTTTGCTCAGGCCCCTGCACCATCCGTTCTACGCTGGTGAGAACTTGAGCTCGTAGTTGCTGCAGTTCAATGAGATAACACAAAACCCCATTGCTAAGCACTTCAGCTCTGGTCCAGCCTCCACATCCTCCAAGGCTAAGCAGAGCAATCAGTAGCTGAGAAATTGATGGTGTTTTGTCCGTGTTCTGAGCTTCCTCCGTCCCCACTATGGTACGTGGCTTTGCAAAGCAGGAGCAGAGAATGTGCCAAAGCCACATTCAGGCTAGCAGAGTTTTACACTCCCTGCATACAGGCAGTGTGTCCATAGGACATCACACAGCACAGAGCCACCGGGGCTGCCACTGCTGATCTGCAAAATGAGGTTAATGCCGCTTCCCTCCCTCACTGCCGTGTTAAGGATAAGTCCATTAGGTGCACAGATATTTATGCTCTGACTGTTACAGAAACAGCCTGTGAGTAAAGGACTGCGGAGTATTTAACTGCTGGAGAGGAGAGGAGAGGGGGTGGGCAGCGGAAGCATTAGGACCAGATTCTGCAACTGGATTTGTTGCAATGCACAAGTCAGCTTACCAGGATACCATTCTTAGTTTGTGCTCCTCTGAGGAGTCTAATTTTAAGATTAATCCTAATTAGGTAGTCTTTGTGTAGTTTGGTCAACTCGTTTGTTGGTAGGCCTTCACATCCAGAATTTCATTGTCTTTGTAAGTTCTCTGCTTTAGGGTTAAAGGGATGTAGAATAATATTCTTGGTTTCCACGAGATGTTGTTCTTCGTGTTATGTGCCAAAAATATCCATCCCTGGCTGTGTGCTAGGGGCTGTGGTCTTTTACCATGGACTCAAATGAAGGCATTTCTACCAAACCAAAACCTTGAGATCCACAGTGTCCCTCACCCCATCAGATTACAAATATGAGAAGATGGGCAACCATGGCACTGTGTCAGAGCTAAATGAGTTTCCAGGACACACATTCCCCACTGCAGCAGGGCATGCCAGTCCTGGCAGAAGAGTAACCACCAGCACAAACAGCCAGTACCTTTCCCACCCTGGTAACTACCAGAGGTGTTACTCGAGTTCTGCGTATTTTAAAGGGATGTTAATCAGTTGTTTCAGTCAAGCTTATGGGAATAATTTTTAAGGTCTATTCATACCACCTTTTAGTCGTTACAGCTTTATATTTAATGTACCAAAAACTAGGGTAAGCAGTGTTACTCAGTATATGATTGTGCACCCTGAACAAGGTCAGTCCAAATTCTGCAACCTACAGAAAATTGGCACAAGACAAACAATGTGTGTAGATACCAATTATTCCAGACACCTCCAATTTGAAATAACGTGGGTGCAGGCACAGGGCTCCTAAAGGAGTGAATATTGCTATCGACTCAATGGCTCATCTTCTAAGGAACAAAGCAAAATAAAGTTGCTGCAAAAATTTACGGGCTCTACACGTTTGTTTTTAAGGTCGCTTTGTCTGGTGAGTAGCTATAACATAAGAGTTTTCACAGCAGCAGGAGTAAAATAACATATATGCACACACAAAGGGTTCTAAAGAACACAGAGCTTGTAAGAAAAGCATTAAAATGGCCGGGTTTTTTTTTTTCCCAGCTTTGTTTCTTTTGTGTGTGTGTGCCATATGCGTTCAGATGTGGAGCACGGCGAGAACAAATCATTGCTATCCATAGATATCCACCCATCCAGCGAGCCCGTTCTGTGCGTGCCTCCCACGCCGGGTCCCGCAGCGGCGCTGCCAGCCCCGCCGCGCTGGGGCACAGCTCCGAGCGCTGCCCGGCTCCCTCCTGCGGCCTCGCCGGGAAAGTGCTGCTCCTTGGGGGGCTTTTTAACACAAGCCCGCTGCTTCTCGCACTTCTAGCAGTAGATTTTTAGCCACACACGCGAATGCCGAACCTTTTCCCAGCATACATGAAAAGCAGGTTTTTTGCTTAACTGAAGCAATTCGGTCAGTTCTGATAAGCAGCGACATATTGTATCTACATTTTAAAGGGGGGGGGGAAAAATCACGTCTTTCCATATGGAAAAATAATAATTTGAGACCACCTGAAAAACTACCTGAGGACTGCTTGCTTGGATTTGCTAAGGCTCCTCTTTTTGAATAACTGTGCTTCCCTATCCACTGGTAGAAGTCACCTGTTCCAAGATACTCCACAGCACTGACGAAACTGTATATTATTAAAAAATAATAATAAAAAAAATCAATACTTTACAACTGGAGCCCACGTCTAATTCTTCATTTCCTAGGTCTAATTACTCACCATTTACAGTGACGCTGACCGTCATTGATTCTTGCAAAGATCCGGAAAGGCTTTTTTTTTGCTAATGAGCAAAAGTCGTCACTCTTACTCTCTGTACAGACAAAGGAGGAGGAAAGGAAAAAACCCACTTTCCTCATTACCAGTAAATATACGGACAGGTTTTTTCTAAAAGCATTGGAGAGTGTAGGAACAAACTGCAACAGACAGCAATATCACAGTTTTGAAAATGCTTTGATTAAAATGTAAAGGAATGTAAAAAACACAATAAAGAACTTCAACTCAAGCAGTGAGTGCCTGAAATGTACTGCAGTACAAAAGGCCTTTGCACAAGTGTCTGCTTGTCGCCAGACAGAAAACCTTCCCTAAGAACTTCTGGGGAATGTAGTTTTTCACTCTGTCCCTATTCTTACTGTTTTCTAAGTATTTTTATTGAATTCAATTTCTGTTGGCAAATGCAGGATAATTTTATGTTCCAGATATCTTGAAAAGTAACACATGAAGGAGCCCTGAATTGTTCTTTTACAATTCAAATGGAAGGGGTGTATCTCCCCGCTGTACCTCCATGTGCTTATCCCCAAGCCCATGAGCATGGTTTTAGAAGCAAACAGCTCAGGGCACTCCAGGTCTGAGATCCTGCTGTTTAGTGTGTATTAGCAACTCATTTTCTGCAGTCAGCCTCACAGAAGGCCGAATGAAGATAGCTTGAAATTGAATTGACAGTGCTGAAAAGGGGTTTAAAGCTTCCTGCATAACTCGGAGAGTGATTTCACAGTCTGCCTAAGGTGATCAAAGTCCTTACACATCCAAAAGGAACAGCCCTACCACCTCCACTGAGTTAAAACCCAGTGATTATGCAACTGTACTGTTAGTCAGGTTAGGAAACCAATTTGACTGAAAATATCCCATGAATGAAGTTTTTGGTTGGATTACATCACAGCTGTGGGAGCACAAAAGCCAAACCAAAACAGGATCAAAGAACATATTTTGAGCTGGAGCAGGGACCCAAGACCAAAAGGAACATCAAATTACAGAGTTAGGCACTTAAAATCAAATTTGCATGTCATTAGATTAGCATAAGAGAGCTAATAAGAGATACCAAGCAGAAAAGTGCATCTTCGTTCCTGCCTACTGTGTTGGATTTACACATCCTCTTCTGCCCTGAAAGAAAGTGATTACATCAGGTTGGGCTTCATCATTCAAAACCATCCAGAGATTTATGCCAAAAACAGCTTTCACAGGGTTTCTGAGCATTTCACTTTCATCAAGGGCTTGGCACCACTGCCACCAAGTACTCATGGCTATGTGGTCTTGACTGCTCTTTTCCCACACCGTTATTTTCTTGGCCCCTCAGTGAGCCAGTTCAATTTGTTAATCTCTCAGAAAGCTCCCTGAGTTTGTTTCCCATCTGTGAGCTGCTCAATCTGATTCCTTGGTGAGAAAGTACATTCCCAAGTCCAGGAATGGCATGGACGGGGCATTGAAAAGCATTTTTAAAGGCAATGAGACAGCAGAAAATATTTCCACAGCTTTTGATACCCGAGGCACACTCCTTTCTGGATTAAATGTGTCCATATTTAGCAGGTGTTCTTGAGACACCCAAATTTCTCAACAGACACCTGAGTGTCCAGGCCTATGGCATGGTGCTGGATCTGTAGCACAGGGCATTCCAACCCTTGCCTCTCCACCGGCTCCTAATGCACACTCTGTATCGATTTAAACTCTGCATTTACTGAGCAGAGTCCGTTTACTGCCCTCCATCACACTCAGGATCTGCTTTTGGGCTCACTGCTGCAGAGTGAAGTGTCTCTTGCAGAAACAGAGCGAGAGACATACCTTCCTTTAAAATAAAGGTAGAGAGACAACATCTGGGTACTGAGTCCCCCACCAGTGAGCATTTATGCAATTTTTATTAAATAATCATTACATAAAATGTTGGATTAGGTCTTGGCATGGGATTGGAGCTGGACTCGTTTACAGGTAAAATGACAATCGCTGTGCAAGGGAGTCATGCTGCTGCTCTCAGCTACTGGGAATCAAGGCACCCTTCTTCCTGACTTTGTTTTTGTTTGTAACAAATATGATAACATTAACAGATTATAACAGAAACACTTGTAAGGAATTGGATGCTAAGTAGCAGACTAGTTAGAATGTGTCCCAGCACACCAAGTGCCCTCCTTGCCACAGTGACAGGCCTAACTTCAGCCAGACGCTCAGCCATTCCTTCCACTAGCAGCACTAATTATAGACCGGTGATTTGTACTTGTTGAGGAAGGAAGAGCCAAATTTTAAATGGGAAAGAGTGTCTTTCTGTATAATTCTGGAGAGTGTCTCTTAATTAAAAACACTTCACTTTCAGATTGAGTTTCCCATTACTCCTCTGTGTCAATTAATTTTCCGGCTTGAGTTCACACTTGAGCTGTTTTGAGCAGCGCGTTGCTGCTACTGAAGTCAGCGGAAGCTTGGGTTTGTTTTCAGGAGCAGGTGTTTAGTGACTGGCTGAGTTTGCTTCAGGAAGAAAACCTGATGTACCTGGCCAGACTACTGAAAACAGAACAGGGAATTTTAACAATCAGGCATTGCAGAAGTCCTTTGCACTAAGCCAATTCAAGAGATTTTAGTAAACAAAGTTTTACAGGTGCTATAAACAAAGAGAAGTTTCTGATAAGCAATCAGAAATTCTTTTGATTCAAAAATCTAATCAATTCTAATCAATTAAAAGGAAAAGAGAAAGGACAGCTCATTTTGCACGCTGTCATTGAAACACAGAACCAGGGGGTGAAGGATTGATACAAAGTGTGTTAGGATAAATCCCTCTGATATAAACAGCTTTGGCAATTTGCTCAAGAGAGTAACTAAACCGAGGAGGGCAGAAATCTTTCCCATCTTGTGGATTATTTGGTATTTAATTGGTATGAGCTTAACTACAGTCCTTTACTAAGTGCAGCTCTAGGAAAAAATCCTCAACTACCTTGTTTCCTAGGTGTAAAATTTCTTGAAAATGATGTGGCTGGAATATCCTTGGGATTTCTTCCTATCTGTTAGTAACCAATAAAGTGAAAATTACCAATTGAATGGGGAGAAGCAAACAAGCAGACAAAATCAAAATGATCACATGAGCCTTTTTTACACAGAAACCCACTAAAATATAGTACTCATTACCATAATGAGGCATATTTTATCCACTTGTAACATGTCATACTTCATTAGCAGTAGAAGAACTCTGGGATTCAATGCTTCTGTTGTATAACTTCACAATCAAAAAAAAAAAAAATTAAACAAGTAGTTTAAGCCAGTGAATAGAAAAAGAAAAAAAAAGAAAAGAAAAAAAAAAAGAAAAAAAAAGAAAAAAAAAACCAACAAAGCACACCCTTACATTTCTTAAAGGAGAATGGTTAAAGGACATAAAAAGAAAGCAGGCATTAACAATCCTAATTATATTAGCTAATTGTTGTTCTTTAGAGGAAAGGCTGTGCTACAGGAAACCAAACAAACTATATTTGAGAAAAACAGAGTCACTCAAACAAAAGAGAAAGATGAAAGAAATCTTACCTTGCCAAAAAGGCTGAGCTGTGAGATATGCCTTCCACAGGCATTCATGAAAATGCTGTAGGGCTCATGGTTTATTTGGGTCTGGATAGAGAACTAAGTGAGCATTGTCTTTCTTTCTAGTGGCTTTAAGAAACATATCCAGCCACCTTTCATTCCCTTTATTGATATGGGTAATTTACAATTATCATTTTGTTTCCCCAGCCCTGCCCACCTACTGTGCATTACCAACCAGCTGTTGTTGGTAACAATGCTGGTACCTTTTGCTGCTTTCATTTAATGCTGAAGATAGCAGCCAGGGAGGATGCTGTCCTACTCTTGAAGGCACTTCAGAAGGCAAACCAGAAAAGGGAATTTTTTTTTAAAATGACAGAATTTAGACTCCACTGAAGCCTAATAACCAATGAATTAACTTTTCTTGTCGTAAGCTGACTTGTTACTGAGAAAACACCTCCTCAAGTTCTAAAATGCAATTAAAGCATATTATGTCCCTATCTATAAGCTATTACCTCATTACAAACTCGATGGTTAGAACTTGGACTCGGGTCCCTCAGAAATACAAATCAATGCCCAAGACCAGAGACATCACATCATGAGGGCCTCACCCCACACCTCAAACCATGAGATGGAGAATCTTGCAATTCATGCTGAGTTAATGTCAGATGTCAGTCACAGAAGCCAAGTCTGTTTGAATGAAGTTTTTACCAGACACACATTGGATTACAGTACAAGGAATTGTATAGGGAGAATATTAACAAAATATTCTTGAAAATTGCACTGAGCCCGTCCAAGCACAGCCACTGCTGCTGAAGTGAATGCATTCCATTGTTTCCAGTTTGGGATGCCAGAGCAATCCTGTAGCATCAGTCCACTACAAGAAAAGTGACACAATAGGAGGAGACCTAGTATGAGGACTTGTGTATTCCACATTTAAAATTTGCATTACTACTTTCATGCTTTAATAGCTTCATCTGAAACAAAGCTTCAGTTCCCTGTATATAAACAGGATTTCTTTTCTTTGTTGTCAGTGGCATTGGTGGAGTTGAGATTTTATAATACCAAAAATATTTTACAAATAAAGCTCTAATTTTCAAAGTGTAACCTGATATATTGTAATTTCTGTTGTCTACTTGGTCAGAAAGTTTTATGAAAGTGATAATTGATTTACTGCAAGGTGGAAAAGCAAAAGCATGCCAGGAATTAATTTCTTAGCTCATTGTTAAGAAAACTGAGTGTGAAAGTTGAGCAGTCTTGTATGCAAATTACAGAAACAAGCTTTGATGGTCAAACTAGACACAAATCTCCTTATTTGCAAAACCCTGTTTTCATCTCAACGCTGTCATTATTATAATCATGGATGATGGTCTCTGCAGCACATTCAGTATTTTAAAGCTTTTTGGTTTTAAATCCAGGGCACAGGACCATTAATTCCTTAGTGATGGTATTGCTGTTGTTAGTATTGGCATGTCCCTATCTGCTGCTGGAGGTGTGAGAGCTGGGACACCGCCAGGGAAGATGGAATTGATGTGGAGCTCTTGTTTCAAATGTGCTCCTGCAGCACAGCCAGGGTGTGTGAGAACACTGTGCAGAGTTCCCTGAAGAACTCTTTGTTCTCCCTTCAGTTCTACTTTACTGACTTTGGAGAAACCAGTTATTAAAAAGGAAGGTAGGGAATGTTCTTGAATGAGTCATGTTTGTTCTGTGACTGTCAGACTGCATCCATAACTGGTTCAGTAGCTCCATTCAGCTGGTGAGGTCATTCCCATGCAGCACATGACACAGGGAGCCTTTGTACAGCTGCAGGCAACATGCTTCACATTGGCTCGTGACTTTGGAGATGTTCCATGAAGGGATCAACAGGTACTTCTTCATGTTGATGCAGAGTTTCCTGATGCTTGCAAGAGCACAGAGCAGGCCTAAAACACGTAAGAAACTCAGCCTTTCATTTGAAGACCAAGGTGTATTTATATTTTATACTTGCTTTTTAAACAAGACTTGAAAGATTCTATTAATGACAAGCAAGACAACATGATCAGTCAACCTGAGCAATGCCAAAACAGAGAAGGTCAATGTATAGGAAGCAACCCTGGAAGCACCAGGATAATGCAAAGATGGCTTAGGCAAAGTGTGCAACTTTTGTGGCTAGATGCAAATCATCTGATCACTTTTTCCACAAAGAAGGTGGGGAATTTTAGAGTTAATGAACTTACTTGAGAAGAAATAGCTATTGTAGGCCAGAGGGAGAACAATATTTCCTTCAGCACCTTGAAACAAAGAACAGGTGGGATGAAGCAGAGAGGAAGAAGGAGACAGTGATAAACCCACAAAGAAAAACGCAGTTATTTTTTGAAAATACTTGAGAAATTCGAAGCCTCAGCTAAAGAAACCGATGTATAAGAGATGAAAAAGAGTTCTGAAAAACTATTAAAATGAATGTCAATTACAGCAGAATGGCTAACCCAAGGGGTGGACAATGCAGTTTAATCCCAGACAGACAAGTTGTGACCGAATTTATTTTGCGTTTGAGATCGAGTGTGACCCTCTTAGCCTATGTTGGCATCCTTTGTGAAATAAATTCCTTAGAGCAGTGACTGACAGCGCCCCTGTGGTCACAGTGCAGTGCTGCCTGCAGTGACTGCCCCTATTTGACATTCCCAGGCTGGGCACCATGGGGTGGTTGTGGCTCTGCTCTCTGGATGCCTCCTGACACCAGCAGAGCCACTTCAGGGAGCTGCAGCAGGCAGGTGGCTGCACTGCTGGACAGCTGAAACCAAAAAAACACTGGGGGTTTTGTTCTTTGGGGTTTTCCCCTCCATTAAGGCAGTTTTAAAATCAAGACAACCTCTCTTTTTAAATATTTACTTGTTTATCTATGGGAAAAGAAAGTTTAAAAGGCAACCTGCTTTCTGGCACTGCAGATATATAGTGACAACATTGTCAGGGTATTTTAAGGTGCAGAGATGGTTCTGCAAATCTGCACAGAAGCCCCCAGAGATTGTGCTGCAAAGAGAAAACAATCAGGAATAGAAGCTGCTAGTTTGAGTGGATTGAATTTTGACATGTCTCTCATGTGTGGGTGAAATAGGAGCAGACAGGTTATATGCTGAAGAAGTCCTGTTTAATGATTATGTGTCTTTTGCTTCCTCTCTTTTCCAGGCTCACACCATGATGTGCTGTACAAGGCTGAAGAAGTGTTCAGACAGCACTTAACTGAGTATTGATGACCTACCCAAAGGCCATTTTTGATCAAGCCCAGACACAGCGATACCTTGTCTTACTGGCATCAGAAGACACTTCAGTATCCTCCATGAGAGCTGATAAATCTCCATATAGGCAAGGGAAGCCCATAATGGGCACAGCACCACCCTTGTACAGCCAAGCTTGGCTTTCTCACCGCATACAGTTCTGAATTCTAGGCTCAGCTGCAGAAGAAGATGTGGGCTGGCTCTTTGTCTGTGTTCAAGACAGGCCTTGAGGATACTTGTGCTTA
The DNA here is from genome assembly GCA_016584745.2 of Phylloscopus trochilus trochilus. NCBI lineage: Eukaryota > Metazoa > Chordata > Aves > Passeriformes > Phylloscopidae > Phylloscopus > Phylloscopus trochilus. The sequence continues at coordinate 318,841 of WQNJ02000023.1, forward strand.
AGGCTATCCAAAGATGCCTTCTCCTTAACAAAGACTCTGCTTTTTTGCATCTAGCTGCTAGCCATAGGCATTCCAAAATAACAGTATTTTCAACAGGCATTCAAAGAGAACACAGATGCCTGAGTGGTCAAGAAATACCTCAGCTGGTGAGTGCAGTAGGCAAGTGTCACAGTTAATATGCAGCAGTCGACATGGACACTGCACTCCAGGTGCTTCCTTAGCATCACCAGAAGGCTTCAAGCACCAGCACCTTGTTATTCAAAAGTCTCCCACACCTTTTCTCTGTATCTCCCAAGAGCAGCTCCACACAGCTCTGGCTCTGTCTCTCCCTCAGTTCTGGTCACTCCTTCCTGTCCCTGGCACAGCCCCCTCACCCTGTCTGTCCCACCTGCAGCAGCTCACTCACCTTTGCTGGCCCTGGCACCACCTCCTGTCCCTGGCTCTGCACAGCACAGCCAGCAGCCTCCAACTGACCCTGCCCAGCTCCCTCACTCTTTGTCATGCCCTGGCTGTGAGGGCAAGGCTGGTTCTACTCCAGGATAATGAACACAGCTGTAAGAGATCAGAGGGGAGACTGCCCTCAGCAGCATCTCCTTTGGTCTCCCCACAGGCAAGTTTTACTTTTGGTAAAAAAAAAAACAAACCTGTGGGTTTTCGGTACAGAAAACCTCTGGAGGGAGAAAAAGCCACACAAACTGTGAGACTTTTGACTAAAACCAAAGACTGAAATGAAAGTGTTAAGTGACTGATAGGCAGTGTCTCAGGTCATCTGGCTGCTATCTGGCTGGGCACTGGATCTATCAATAGGATTTGTTCTGGTGACAGAGGCAGGAGAATTTGGATCAAATTAATTGTTGAGGATATTGCTTACTATTGATTCAACAATGATAATTTTGTTGGTCCTAAACTATAGAAGTAAGAAAAAGAGATTAAAAAACCCAGCAAGTGTAACAGGACGACTGCATGGGGGTTGGAGGGTAAAGGCAGTTGTGAGAAATTCTAGTATGGCAGTAAGATATTTCAGGTTTCCTCAGTACAGACACCAAAACATTTGTGCCACCCTGTACAGCATTTGGCAAACCTTTACTCGGAGCAGAGATCTGAGAACTGCAAGGGTCAGAAGAGAGGGAGCTGGCAAGTGTGTATGGATGGACTGTCAGGATGCCTAAGGAGGACAGGGGCAGTCAAACTGAAGAAAACAGCAAACAAAAGAGTAAGAACTATACATTGTGCCCAGATAGTAAGCAGAAGGATCAAAAGGTTTTGAGCCAGCTCAGAAGTGGAGCTCAGATGGAGCTTTCTAGAGGACTGCAGCACGCCAGGAGCGTGTGTGGTTATGAAATGACGATTGATAAGCAGGTAAAAGGATGGCAAACTAATCCAGACAGTTCCTGGTGATAAAATGATTGAACTTTGTCACTGAAACCTGTAGGTGTCTTCAGAGGGAGCCATTAAAAGGAGATTAACGTATTCTTTGCCAGGGCTATGTGTGCATTGTAATTACTGGTTTATATTCCCAGATCCTCAATCACTATTAACCCCAGCGTTCCTTGGTGCATGACAGTTTCAGATGCTTCCTTTCTGCATCCTATTCAAAACTGAGCTGACTCACTGGACAGCCTGAGCTGAGGAAAGGAATTCCTCTTGTCTCCCTGTTCATTTGACTCAGAGTGGTGGGAATTTTTGGTTTTCTCTCTTGTGTACCTTTCTTAGATCATTAGAAAGGAAGTTTAACAAAACCTGGACTGATGCAGGGCTGTGTGGTGCTTGGCAACATCCCTGATCTAGGCAGCTCTTTCAGTGCACTGTCTATACAGATTACTACAGATTCTGTCACAGGAGCATGCACTGGATGGTATTGGGGAGCCTTTCCAGCTCCTGCTGTCACTGCACTGTGGAGCAGTTGTTTTCTAGGCTGAGCCAGAGAATGTGTCCATAGCTTGGTGTTGTACATTTTCTAGCAAGAAGAACAACCTGCCAGTCATTAGGTAAGTACACCCTGTACAGCAGGGTGAGAATTCAAATTATCAAACCCACTGACTACATTCTACAGAGTAAATCTGTGCTATGGCCAACAGGATGTAGAAACACCAGGCTTTACTTGCCTTTGTAGAGCAGTCAGCCAACAGCTGTTAAATTCTAATTATCCTGTTCAGATTATAAGGAAGAAGACAAGGGTGTTACTTCTCAGAATCATTCTAAAAACAACCTTAAAAGTATAATAACTCAGTGCCAGGAAATTCCCCTAGTAAAATGTCCTGTTTATGGTTACCACGGCATGGCTGCCCAACCACAGGAGGTGTTACAAGGTTTTGTTCCCCTAGATTAGAAATTCTTGGGAAAGCAAAAAAAAAAACCTCCTTGGCTCTACAGTAGTTACCACTGCCTTACTCTCATTTGGAAATTGAGCAGTTTACCCACTTTTCTTCTCAGATTGCAGTTTTGACCATTTTTAGTCACATGAGATGTTTCTTTAAAATTTTAAAACTCTCAGGAACACATACAAGCACTTATTCATTCACTTACCTTCAGGTACTTCAGCTAATAAAGCAAAGTGTACAGGCAGTCACTTCAAGGATTGTTTTGTCTTTGAACTGTCTGGTATTGACTTTCCAAAGCATGTGCATGTCCCAAGAGCTCATCACCCCACATAATTTAATAATCCCTAGGAAGCAGTTCTTCTTTCTCCTCCCTGAACTGCCATGAATTATGCAAATCTCTCTGACCAGAATGAATAATAGATTTTTCATATAATCTTACTGATTCTTCCATATCCACGTAAATATCTCCATTATTTTAAACACAACTTCATTTTCACGTGGTTTTATCATTTGCTAGAATTCTATGTAAGCTCAAAAGTCAGAAATTGTGATTTTTTTTTCCCAATAAAACTGAGCTAATTACACAACCTTGGTGTAAGAGTGCTCATGGAGCATCAGCCCCTTGTGCCCCCTTAATGAGTCTCACTTGGGCTTTGATCAATTTGCTGTGTTCTTTAATATCATGTTCACTTACACCAGTCAACATAATTCACTTTCTCACTTCATCCTTCTTTGCTACTTCACTTAGACCAGAATGTGCAATGTATGAAATCAGTGATTGCTTTGTCTCCTTTTAGACTCCAAAGTGTCCCCAATTGATTGCCAGGTGCACTGAGTTACCAAGGACAAATCTATAGTTTTGCTAATAAAGAACCTCCTTTGAAAAAGGCATCTTGACATTACCTGGGTTTGGGGTAGGGAGAGAGACAGTAAAGTGCCTTTTATGTGTTCTGAGATCATTTGCAACAAAATTAGAGAAGTTGTTGAATAATACCCTCAATGCATTGAAGGTGTGGAGCTACCTGGGAGTTACTGTGATGCTTATGCAATTTAAAATTTAGGTGTAGGTGCTAGGAAGGGGAGAAAAGCAGCTTCCAACCCTTGTCTCTTCAAAGGGCTTAATTGCTCATTAGGAATAACCATGGCAACAGTTACCATGCCCCATTAATCCATCACACAAGTGGCCAGCACCAGCTGCTTCAAGTTAAGGCAGGAGAGGAGCCTGCAAGAGAGTCTGTATTCCCCTAGCTGAAACCCCTTCTTTTGTATCACTATCATACCCATATCAGTATTTCATAGCATTGAGTTCCCCAAGTTCACCATGCCCCCCTTAAAAAAGAAACCCAAGTTATCATTAAGAAAATTAAGAATGTGGTCAAATGCACTTCATATGTTTTCTCATCTGCTCCTATTCACCATTTGTTAATGTTTGTATATTTTTGTACAGGGTTCGTTACTCTTTGTACAGCAGAACTCTTTATTTTCTATTATACTGAACATATAAAAATCCGGTGTGACTTAGAAAACCTTCATTTCTAGAAGTCTCTGGTACTAAACACAGAGAGGGAAGGAAAGCTGAAGCTGCTTAACTGTCTGTAAACCCCTGTGTGCTGGGAACAGAATGACACAGACTCGAACTTCTTAAAACAAGATTTATTGGCACAAACATACATGTTACAAATGTCTACGATATTCTTGGAAAATATGTTCACCACTTCAAAAAAATCACCGTTCACAGAAAAGTACAGTAATATCAAACTTTGTAAGTCATCACAATTTCAGCATCAAAATACATGCATTTTATCATTTATAAATGAAATTCCACTGACCTCCAGGTAAAGCACTTTAAGAAATGTCCTGGTCTCCACAACATTATTTTTTCCTCTCCAGATCGTTCCAATAAGGTGCAAATGGATTGTTTTCTGTAGAGGCACAAATCACAGCTCCTTGCTCAGTACAGCTGAGTCTATGAGGTGAGAGATGCTGTTCTCAGCACCGACTTTCAGGTCTTTTCTGAATATGTTACTACAGAGCTTAACACCACTGTGTGGCCTTTAAAAGAATGCAATTAGAGATTTGGTCTGGAGTTTGGGCTTTTAAAAGGGCAACTGAAAACTTCTTTCTGATTATTCCCTTCACAGGAAGTAAAGCTTGAAGAATTACAAGGAAAGAGGTAGAAGAAAGGTTTTTATTTTGCACTGCCATTCCATCAACATCTGAAACAGGTGTGGCATTGCCAAGGATACTTGTGAGGAGAAAGAGTAATCTGAGTAAATCATCTTTTTTCTTTGGTGCCAGCCTAGTAACTTAATAGCCACTCAAGATTTTGTCACTGGCCTCAGACTTCAGCAGATTCCTGAATCTGATTCTATGCCTATTCCAGTTTCAGTGTCAGAGAAGCAGGCTTCACACACACACACAGGGGAGAGAATGCACTGCTGTCCTCAGCCTGGTCACATCTGCCTTAGACCAATGGCAACAAGAAGGAAAGAAAATTTCTTGATGTCAATGGAAGTTCTTTGAAAAAAGGAGGGTTGCACATAATTCCACTAGATCTGAATTGGACTCTAATCAGATCGGAACAAAAAGGCAAAACCATCAACCACATGCACTTACAAAATCCTGCACTTTTATCAGCCTTGGTAGGGCATTGAACACACCCAATGACAGAATTTGTTGTGAGGCCTTGGGCCTTGGAGATTCTCAAACCTCATCACGACAAACCCCATGCACGCTGCTCCAGCCTCAGAGGCAGCCCTGCTCCGAGCGGACTCAGAGCCAGCAACCCCAGCCGCCTCCTTTTCCTCCCTAATTTTTTTATCATTCAAAGGAAAGGTTTTTCCTCTTCCAAATTAGAACATGGCACAGATTCCATGCCAGGCCTGGATTTAGCAAGGATAAATGAGGGGTTTTTTTGTTGTGTTAAACAGAAAGCAGAAATTGCCCGCGTGCTTAGGCACATGTTGAAGTGGCACATGGAGAAGTCCCTTCCAGGCCAGGGCATGCCTTGCTCCTCGCTCCAGGCTGGTGACTCTGAGACACTACAGTGCTGAGCTGACTGCACAAACACCTCCAGAGGCTGCTCTTCTGTGCTAAGACTCAAGCATAAGTCATTAAGCAAAATACTAATTAGCTGGCTATGAACTCATTTCCTGTAATGAGCCTAACAAGTTTATAATAAGAGTTCATCTATTGCCACTTAGAGGACTTTTTATGCTGCAAAACAAACTAAAGGTTGCTCACAGTAGATAGTGGCTGCTTCATCTCTTTCATGCTTGGAAGGAGAACATCTCACCCAAATGGCAAATGCCTGTCTACATATACAAGCACTTCCTTTGGAAAGGGGAAGGAAAAAAGAATAGGAGTTGTCAAATAAAACTTTAACCTCCACACAGTTGGTGCTTCCCCCTCAGAATGTATTTTTGCAGCAGACAAATCATGTTTTTAAGTCCCGCTCCTGAGTAGGAGGTGCTAATTTCTAATCTTTCAGTGATGCTGATAAACCTAATGTGAGTAATATTTTACCACGTGTGTGACTGGGGGAAAGAGGATGTTTCATTTACAAAAATAATGATGTTTTTCGTGACAAACAGTGGGCTAACTGTAAGATTTTGTTGTGCAGACCTGTGAGTGTGTCATAGCAATATTAGCATTTTATTCTCTGGGGGAAAAGTAGATGAAAGATGGATTGAAGTTAGCTTTTCTAATGAGAAAAAAAAATTCATCTATAGTTAAGCTTTGAAACTAATTATTTGACTATTTTTATGGCTGCTAATTGCTTAAATAATATGTAAATAAGTAATGGCTAAACTTTTTACCCATAGTCTTTACCATACCTTTCTACTTTTAATCAGAATATTTTTTCCCTTTGGGTTTCATGAAAGGCTGGACTGGCATTATTTAGTAGCTTGCTAATGGCATGGTAGTCACACTGATCACTGAATTTTCAGTTCCAGCCAAGACTACTTTCATTCATAAAGGAATTTTAGCAAACCTTCAGATCAACACTATAAACATGAATAGCTAAACTTCTGAAAAAAAAATTATGCATTGTGGATCTGTGAATTTGTAGGTCCATTAGATGCACTATCTCAATCCTTGGTCTTACAAAGAAAATCATTGCAGCTGCCATTATTTAATTTTACTTTAAACCAACCTGCAACGTATCAGGGGAGAAAGTGATGTAATTCTTTTAAGCTTTTCCTTACAAAAAGCTCAGACCACCACCATGTGCTCACATATATATGACAGGAATGTAATGGATTCAACAAAGGGATTTTTTATCCTCACCTTGGGCCATTTACAGGTGGACAAGCACAGGCACTGGGGTGGGTCAAGAGTGAGCAAAATAATCATGCTGTGTCAAAAAGATTCCATTACTGAGCCCAAACTGCTCTAGGACAAAGTGGACACTCAGGCTGGATCTTTACTGCCCCAGATGCTCTGAAATCCTGATTTGACTGCAGTCCTTGACCACTCCTGCAGCTGCCAGGAGCCCCATGTCTTGGGCTAGGATGCCCCAAATGGTGCTCTCTGCAAAGAAGGCTGCACCATCCTTCCTGCATCAATCTCCTGCATTGTCCAGAAAAAACTCTACCATCTGTCATAATTCATCTAAAGTATTTGAATTTAGTAGACAAGCACTGCCTAATTTTAATATAAAAATTAAAATTTTTAGGTAGAGCTTTTAGGTAGAGCCACTTTTGAAAAGGAGTTTACTGAATGTTAGCAATATTTCACTTGGACCATTTCCCAATTTATGAAATTGTGATTACCACAACATCCTTATTTGCTGTTTCCTCTCTTTCCAACGAAATTGGTGAAATTACTGTTACAAGAGCTGTTCCAATGTTAAGGTAGTGTATCAAAAAAGCTGTTGTTAAGCCTTCTTTTGCATGCTATAATTTTGAACCAAATGAAGACCCAGGAGCTGTGCTCTGCCTCAGGTGCTGTGGAGCAGAGAGCGGAGGTTTGAGGAGAGCTGGATGTTATGGGGAGGAGGTTCTGCTTCAGCCAAGGCCCACCTGAGCTCTGGCTGAGGGCAGCAGTGACAGCGTGGCAGAAGGCAGGGACTCAACCCAGGGGGCAGAACAGCCCCAATATTCTGTGTTCCAAATACTCTCCACTCCCAAACCACAACGGCTTTCTAAGAGAACAGAAAGACTTGAAGAATTATGGATAAGCCAGACACTGTGAGAAGAGCTAAAGAGAGAAGGTTTTTTCCATAATTGTCTTTGTTCTCTATGATATTTTCTCTTTGAGAACAACTAGTTTGTCTTTTTAAACTTACAGCACATGGCTTCTTTGGTTGAATAGAGTGTTACGTGCAAACCACGAGGCTGAATTCATGTTTTGAAGCCGTGCAGGTTCTGGTCTTTGCTTTGGAGAGTTAGCAGATGTGATACACTCATGACAGAATGAGGTTACTGCAGGAGTGACTCATTGTTGAATAATCAAGTGTTTACTCCACCAAAACTGCATGTAACCAGACTGCCACAGTTTTTTTGCTTTATTCTAAGATGTAGCTTCTAAATGTCAGTGCACCAGGAAGGAAGGTAAACTCCTTGGGTGGCTCAGATCTCTTTTTATGCATGTGTTTAAAGGCAGAGAGTCCTACAGTTCTCAATGGAGCAGAAAAAGTACTGAGCACATCCATTGAGACATAGATTAATCAACTGAGGAAGAGAAATTAACTGAAGAGGAAAACAAAATCCTTTCCTGAAGTATTTCTGAAGTAGACCAGATGGAGAAAGAACAACTGATGTGAGGTTCTGGTTTGGTTGTTTCATACATCCCAAACTAGGATCCCTCCTGACAGTAATGTCACTGTTTGAGAGACCTTCAACCAGTAATTTCTCTAGCTACAATTCCTTTTTTTTCAAACTACTTTCTTCAGCCTTTTAATTTTGCTTTTAAAGAAGCTAATTTGAGGGTTCTTTCTCTGGCTCAAATGTATCTTGTCTAGCAACAGGGACTGACATCAGGTGAGGAAGAACTGGCTGGAAAACCATCTCAGTCATCTGATGAGATAGAAGGCCCAACGGTTATGACCTGTTACAGGTCTAAAGTTCAGGTCAGGATGCAAATCCAGATCAAAGAGACTTTGAGGCCTTTCCCTAATACTCACTGTGTACATTGGGAGGGAGTCCAGTGCCTTATATTGCTGCTGGTTCAGCCCTCTTCCCTGTTTAAAGAGCAGGAGAAGCAGGGCTGAGATGTAAATCCTGGATCATACCCAAGTGCTCCCCAGGTTAAATGTCAATGTCAAGTCGAGAACTTGCTCTTAGGAGCTAAAATCCATTGTATTCAGATAAGAAGTAATCCAGCTGCTCATTTAATTAAAGTTAGGTGAAGCCCTGTCAGAGGAGCAGTGACAAAAGAGTAGAACTTTAAAAGGTCTTGCTGCTCAGACAAAAGCACAGCAGACTGAGGCTGTCCTAGTTCATTCCTTGCACAGTCAATAATGTCCTGCTCTTCCATCACTGAGTGTTTACATATCACTACATAAAAAGAAGAAAGCCAAAGCTTGCTTGCCTAAACTGTTCCTGGGGCTAATGTCATGCAGGTTCCAACTGAATGAATCAAAGTGCCAGCTTCAGAAAACCAACTGACTACATTTCTAAACCACCCCTCGTTCATACAGATCCTGGGTTACATTCAGAATCTTTGTCAGATTCTCCCATCCTCCTTCTAATAGTATTGGATTAGGTTTGACTCTGTTGGATTGACTGTGCTGTTATGTAATGCTGTCAAGTGAAAATCAGGTCAAGTACCTCATTAGGGCTTCCACACTAAGTTTTCCTGCCAAGTTCTGTGCAACACTGGTTTTGGATTTAAATCCACGTCTGTGTTTTGGGTTTAAGGTCCCATCTGTGTTACTGCAAGTGAGCTAAATTTGAGAGAAAGTGTAACACCCAAGCAGGACCTCAGTGGCCTGTTGACAGTGGGTGCAAGCAACACTTGTTCAAGCTCAGAAGCTGATGGTCACTGACAAGATCATTGAGAAGCCAAGCAGCAGCTGGCCAGCTGTTAACCCCTTCCTTTCAGCTGTGCTGTGTGTGAGGGGCATCTCCTGCTGTACAGCCTCTGGGATGTCCAGCTGTGCTCCAGAAAGCAGAGGAGGAGCTTCTCGTAAGGATGGAATACACAGGTCTCAAACAATGTCTGATTCTGGATAAAGCTATCAAAAGCATTGCTTCCAGCCAGAAGAGGCTTTGGTTTGGTCCCCAAGGTAGCAGTCAGAAAGCAATGAGGGTTTGCCGGGGAATCACTAACAGGAAGCCCTTTTGTGATGCTTTACCAGCTCAAGGGAAGAGCCAAGGCAATAGTCAGTGGTGCAGAGCAGGAGCTGAAATTTTCATCGGCGGTGACTGAACAAGAATGACTTAATTTTTCATGGAAAATTTACAGGCAGGCAGTTGTAACTGCATGGACATTTCAAACGTAGGAGCAGCGAGTGGAAAGCAATCAATACTGGCTTCAACACAAATAAGATCTCCAACTGTGTTTATATAGATTGTGCCCTGCACCAGCCTGCACATATGTGATGCTGTTGCACAATCTATGACCCTGAACAGTCCTGTATTACCATATTCTCCTGCTGAAGGTTTAACCCTCTGCAAGAGCAGCGGAGCTCTGGGTCTGTGCATCAGGGAAAGACACACTTGTTCATGCTTCCTGGGCTGAATTAGAAAGGTTACATGGCTTATCTCACCAACTACAACCAACCACCACAGCACAAGTAGTAGCAAACATTGAGCATTCACGAGCACACCGTGGGCAAACAGCTTGGAAAAGTTAAACACATTAATTTACCGTATTTCATTACCACACAGGAGGAAATAGTCTCTTCACAAACATTCTAAAACCCACTAGAAGGCAGGTTTCTTAACTCTTCCGTGCAAATTCTCACTTATGTTTAGCAGTCATCCCCATTAGTTACAGTTTTGAGAGAGAATGGGTCCACATTCCACAAAGAGAGGTTTCTATTCTCCACTCTCACCTAAAGGTCTCACTTTGATTTTTAAGTGAATCGCTTGAACTACCTTAGCTGGGAGGATGTGAGCTTTGCATCCTTGCAGCACTCCCACTGCAGTTTCCTTTGGGAGCTCTGTGTGTTTGTAGCTAGAGGATTCAAACTCTTTAAGGTGTATTTGCAGTTCTATCAGCTGAGCATCAGTTCAGCCTCCCAGAGGAGAAGGAACATCTGCATTAAGGCTCAGTATCAGCATTTCACCTTCCTGATTGCACCACCTCCAGCAAAAGCTGTCTTCATCTCCTGAGTTTGCTCAGTAGAGAAGCCCTGTGAGGACACCACGCTCAGTGGGTGGCAGGGTGTCACTCCTAGCAGATGATTCCTTCATGTCAGCTACCCAGTTACCTTAGCAGTTTAAAAAGGCTCCTGAAGTTGGATGGCTCATTCCTCTACCAGTGAAAGCTCATTTATACTCCTCATATAAAGCTCATTTAGGCACCTCACAGAGTCAGGCCTTTCATCACTGCTACAATTCTTGTCCAGCCCATGAGGATTTCAGAATTGTTTGTGTTCTCACCCAGCTGAAGGACTGAAGTGATCAGGGCATACCAGGGAGTCCAGTATTACATTACTAACTTTGAATATTCAGCTCCATTAGGACTGGGGCCACTTATAACTTAATGATACAAAGCAGTGACTATGAAGTGATAAATATTTAGGGGGAAATGCAACTGGAACCTTTCAATTGATCATTACTTATTCTCTCTGCAAAATTCTACTTCAGCACAATTTACGTATGGATTCACAGCAACAAACTGGTCAGGCTCTCCATTTTTTTCAATCTAAAACTATGTCAAGAGAGATATTCCACAGTGGGAGCATTTACACTGCTATTATCACTGTTTCTGTTCCCTAATTAAATTGCAGACAAAAAACCCCAACCCATCAAATAATTATTTTTTTCAATTCTATGAATTCTTTTTAGAAATTCTGAAGGAGTTATCCTGAAAAGACCCTTTCCTGAATTTCTTGGCTCAAAATTTGATTAATTCATTTTTAGTTTGGTTAAGGATCATTAAACTATTCACTGTTTTAAAAAGAAAGAAACAAATTCACAAGAACATACAAGAACTTTCTCTCAAGTCACAACATATAATTTTTTAATTACATCAAATGTTAGTTTCAATTAATTGAGTATAATAGGTATCTCAGCTGAGCATTTTACAAAGATGACACTACAGTTTCTGAACTAGCCACATGCACAAATTAAAATATGTATTTTTAAAGCCTATTAACACCACCACTTCAAACAGTGTTCCTGTTCCTTCCTCTTCTCCAGGAGAGCTTTGCTAGGCACCCTTCCCTTTCTCAGCCTCTCCCCACTGTTCCCCCTTACCTGCTTCCTGATTTTAAATGATCCTGGCAGTGGGGACCATTTCTGCAAACAGCTGCAGAGGCAGCTTCCTCCAACAGAGCTGGGCAGCCACAGACATCACCAGTGCTGCTCACGGGCTTTAAGTCAGGGCCTAATTATTGGGGATTCAAGAGATGTCCCATGAATCCTGACAAATGGTGCCTCGAGTTTTCAGCAGGAGACTCTACCTGAGTCATCTGTGATGCTTGCATTACCACTTCTGCATTTCACTTGGCTTTTTCAGGACTGTGCTAGCTAATGCTTTTTGGCTGTAATACATGTCTTTTTTCTTTGTTTGTTTGTGTTTTTTGGTTTTTTGTTTGTTTGTTTGTTTTTTCTTTCTGGCTTTCATATTGAGGCCATCTTGGTTGTTTAGAACACCATGAGGTGCTTTCCATAAGGAAAAAAATTAAATCCAGAAAAGGTGATAAACCAGTCTTATTTATTTTCTGCAGACAATAAGTTTTTTGACTTGGATTCTGCATCTAATCTCAAAAAAGTCTGTGTTTGATTGGCTAAATTGAAATATGATATCTTACATGAATACTTATAGGTATCACTCTCTTCAATGGGAGTAACAGATGTATCTGATAGCGGATTTTGCCATCCAACTTTAGGAGCTCAGATTGAGAATTTTGGTCCTAATGATTGCTGCAAGTTCAGATTTGGGTCCAATCCACCTGATAGTGTCCCTTTAAACAGGAGCTTCCCCACAGCTGCATTCTCTGATTCTGAGATGTTTTAGGATGCTTTTCATATACTACAGTTTCTGAAGGTCAGTGCATACACATTTTAAGACACAGTGATTAGACAGTGTATGGAACTACTTGGCAGTATTTAGCTGGTACAGTTTCTTGTGGAAACAACAGAATTCCAAAATACACCACACTGAATGCTCATGGGTTATTACAAGCAAAAATCCCAAGACACCGGGAATTAAAAAGCGGAGTTCAACAAAGGAACACTGATATCGTCGGTTGATATGAACAAAGTTGTGCCAAGTCTTCCTTCTTTGCTTTTTCAAGTGGAGAAATAAACTGGGAAACGAAGCAGAAGGAAAGAAAGATTAAAAAAAAAAAAGGCAAAACCCAAGACAGTTACAGTTCCTGTTGTGCTTTACAGAGCATGTGATGTCAGAGGATTGCAAGCATCTTTAGCACATCTTAGCTGAGAGGAGCGTGTCAGGCACGCAGTGTTCCTTTCTGGCAGACTTGGGCATGCTCCTCCTGTGTCTTTGGAGGGGAAAACTGGAGTAGAAAGCAGTGGAGATTGTGGCTCAAAAGGCAGAAAGGGCAAGGACCGACAGGGATGTTAGCTGCTGTCCCCAGCCCCAGCAACACCTGCAAAGCTGTGTGTGGTGTTGCTCCCTGCAGCAGGCAGCCTGGCCCATTCCAGCACCATGGCAGCTTGTTGCTGTGAGGAATGGCTCAGTTTGTCTGCATCTGCAGCCACCCCTGGTGCAGGGGGTGATCTTGTGCCCACTCCAGTCACAGACTGGAAAAGTCATGCAGGCCTTGTCTAACAGCACTTGGATGCTTGATGTCTGTAGGATTTAAAGATACACTTGAGAGCTACTGTAAATAAATACAGCATTGGGTTAAAAACACAAGGTCCTTCCTGGAGCTGCAACCGTCAGGCACGTATCACAGAAGAATCAAAAGACTGGAAAATTAATTTGACAACAAGGACACTCAAATCTCACTGACTGGGTACCAGATCTCATTGTGGTGAGCCACGGCATGGGCTGAACAATGTGACTCAAGCTTGTGATTAAATACCCTCAACTCAACCTAACCCATGTCAAACCTGCACTCTTTTTTTTTTTTTTTTTTTTTTTTTTTTTTTTTTTTTTTTTTTTTTAATTTACCAGGACAGATATTCAACATTTTAAACCTGGAGTGACACAATGTTCTTACTTATATAAGTTTCAGCCTAAACTTCTATGGAGGAGTTATGAGCTATCTTGACCACTTTTTACTTTCTTGTTAAGACTCACATAATGCTCAGTGGGGAAGATATACCCAGCAATTAGTTCAGTGGCTGCACATCTTCTTTTGTTTGGTTGCTGCTCTAGGCTGCAGAACAAGGGCTGCTCCTCCTCTTGAGTGCCCAGTTAATATAGTTAATTAATATCTAACCATTTCCCATTCTTGCTGTATCAGTGTTACGAAACCCTGGAACTGTTCTGGGTCACTCTGGTGCCAGCATTCATAAGGCTAATAAACTGTCACATGTATCCCATTCCATTTAGTCATGTTTACAGGTGATCCTGTAAGCCTTCTTTACAGGAGCAACAGAGGAAAATGGAAACATGCTGAATACCAGGCATGTAACTCGAGAGCTGGGAATTAACTCACATCCACAGTCTGGCCTTCTGGTGAATCTCTTCTGGGTTACCACCTGCATTGTGTATCTGAAGAAATCTCCCTTTGAGGAGTTAATGCCATATTACAGTTATGTCACCTAACAGCTGTTGCTAACGCAGGGTTACATAAATGAAATGTTCAGTTCCTGTCATTACAAGGTCCCTGAGTCCCAACCAGCACCACTGCCATTGTTCATTCATAGCTAACCTCCCTACAACAACTGCCTGGAATGAGAGGATCTTTTCAGAAAAGAAATCAGTGAGACTTTGGCCATCTTTTAACAACATTTGGGCATTTGAGGTGCAAAAGGGCCTTCAGAAACACTGACATCTCAAATTCTAGCTGGTGTGGTAGAACCTACACACTTTTAAAAAATTCATCAGATGCCGTTTGCCTGTGTGCCTTCTCCCTCTTTTTATAGGCATGAGGTATTTCAAGAATTACTGTTCTAAGTAGAAAACACCAGGACTGTGGCATTCATCATAATGAAAGGAAGATCTCTGAGACTGCATAAAAATTTACTTTAAACATAAAAAGGGAGAGCTTTTTATTCCTAGGGAAAGTTATGTAACACGCTAATGTAAAAAAACATTAAATGTCAACAAATACTGCCAATATGTGTCCAGGGAGTTTGCAGTAATTCTCACTATAAAAGCATAACACTAGAAGGGAAAATTCACAAATTAGTCAGTTTAAATATTTTATATCTATTTTCTCATTGCTTTGGTTTTTAATGTATCAGCCAGTCTTAAGTCACAAGCTATTGAGATCATAAATAAAAGAGAAAATGAATTACTCACTTATAATTATAATGAGAATGACTGCGCATACTACACCAAGGATGATCATCATCTATAAAAAGAAAGTTATGAGAAAGAAAAAGAGAAAGTCAGGTTTTCACATGAAAGACATTAACCCCTCGATTGTTTTGCTTTTACTTAGTGACTCACTCCTCACACTTGTAACTCTTGCAAACACTCACTGCAACAGGCTTGTTAAGGCCCCAGGTTTAACGTTGATTTTAAAATCAGCAATGGACACAGCCTCTTGTCAAAGCTGGCCAGCTCTTGCCCGTCAGCTGAAGGTGCAGTGACCAACCTCAACCATTCCCAGCAGTAACGAAAACCTCAATTTCCGAAGTAAAACAACTCCAGTGGCTGGGCTCACATCTGGCCACGTCCCACCTTATGCCAGAGTCACCTGATCCCTTTTCCCCACGTTCCTGGGGTCAGTGAAGAGGCAGCTGGAGATGTCTGAAGCCCAGCAGCTGCTTGTGCTGCTCTGTGTGCTGCTGCTGTGGGGACAGGCAGCCCCTGGCAGCCAGAACAGTTTCCAGCGTGGTCTCCAGCACCTTCTCCTGGGAATACCTTGCAAAGCAGGAGCCCGCTCCCCCAGGAGCAGGGGGGGCAGAGGCAGCAGTGCACAGCCCACAGCAGCTCTGGGCTGGCTCAGAGCCCCCACCTGAGGCTTGCTGAAAGCTGAGGAGCCCTCCAGGGATGCTGCAGCCCCGTTGCCATTGCTACCCAGCGAGCAGAAGGACTGAAAACCAGCAAAGATGGGCATGTCAGATCAAGGCTGCCATTCCTCCTAAGGTGAGGACAGAGACAGCTATTGGCTAGTGGGCGATTTTCTTTTTCATTTCTTCCCTCTCTTTCCAGAGTTTGGGAGCCAGAGGAAGGACAGGGAGATTGTTTGTCAGGAGAAAGCAGGAAGGGACAGTGAGGAAAGCAGAATGAGGGTGGGTTTGAAGATCCAGTGTGGTGCAGATCGCTGTGGTGACTGCAGCCACATGGGTGAACCAAACTCAAAATCTGTGCTTGTAGCTCCCCAAAGCCCTGCTTCCTGCACTTCTAGGCATATCACTTGGGCAACAGCTAAAAGAGGCCCAGAGGACCTGCTCAGGTGAAATTCTAACCTAGATCCCTTCATTTCTGGAGCATTTTGACATGTAGTTTACCCAGAATATTTTGTCTTGCTTTACATTTCATAGTGCTGTGGATTGAAGAGACAAAGCAAACCACAGGCTAGCAAGGGATGCATGTGGGATTCTCCCTTGGGAACAACTGGTTTTGTTTGGGTGGACATCAGTAGCCAGCAGGAAAGTTGGTATTGAGAAATGGAAATGAAGCTGGACTTTTGGCACAGTGCTCGTGGTGGTGGTGCACGAGTAGGAAGAAGCAAAGACATGAGCCTTAGGGGAGTAAGGAGATGAAGTTTCCAAAATCCACAAATACTGGAGAAGGTCTGAAAAGGCAAAGGAGAGTGAGGTTCCCTCTGCTCTTGGGAAAGGATTAGACTTTGAAAACAGCAGAGAAGGCAGCTGGTTGATGAAAGTCCTGCTCTATCGTAACCAGCCCCTCTTTATAAGAGACTGTAATTTCCTCCCTTCTCACAGAAGTTTGTGGAATCCAGTTTGGGGTATTTTTTTATGGTTTACCATCCTAAAGAAAAATCAAATCAATGATCCCCACAAGGAAAAAGCTTCTTTTCTCCAACTGCTAGAATTCACTGCACCTGATCAGGTTTTGTGGTTCACACTGAGAATTGACATGGAATTCTTTCCCAGCCCTATTTGAAGGCACTGAGGAAGCATCATAAGTTGTATCTACATTTTATATACTGCAGAAATTATGGGTTCTGGTAAAGATCAAAGTTGCTTGACTTCTGGGGAGCCTCGAGGTCAAGGCACCTCTTTCTCGCCTTGACGAGAATCGATGACTCAGAGGTGCCATTCCGCAGGCAAAGTCCCACTAAATGCAAGTGAAAGCAATTCCTGCCATGAAGCCATTCCCAACAAGAACTGATACTCCTTACCTTGCAATTTTTCCACCAGTATTTCCTCTTCAGTTTGGCTGCACTGGTCTCAAACTGTGAGGCTCCTGCTTGCAAGGCGTCTGCGCGGTTGTCGAGCTCCGACAGCTTCTGGTCCCTCTCCAGCACCTTGTCCACGTTCATTCTCATGATGTCCACCACCTGTGAAGGCACAGACCCACCTGAGACTCCTCCCACAGGGAAGCTGAGGGACACCCATCTGTTCACACCCTGGAATGTCACACCTCATCCTAAACCCAGCCTCATGGTGTGAGGCAGTGCCTCGAAATCCCAGCCTGGAGCCACGCTCAGCCAGCTACACTGTGCTGGATGCCCTTCCAGGGAGAGAATGAAGAGACATCATGAAATACCACAGTTAGTCCCATTACAGTTTTTGGCTTCTTTTGTACAGATACAAAAACATGGTGAAGATCTCTATACCACAATTTGGTTGCCATCACTAAGAGCAAACCATTATTTTCCTTGTACATTTAATACCTTCCTTACCTGAAGCAGAGAAACCAGCCAGATAAAGACCACTCTAAAGGAAATGTATGCATTTCCTCACCAAAAAAAAATTGTCATTCTGCAGATCTTTTGGGCAAAATGAATTCTCAGCCATGATTTGAACTCCTGTTTGAAACTGGAGAAAGTTTCACCTGAGCAAATTCAGCCCATGAGCTCTCAGCAGCGAGCTCAGGCCACCTCATTGCACAGCCAGTATCCAATGGGCAAGGGCTGTCCATGCATGTATTTTATACATTGGGGAAGATGAAAATCCTCTTCTAGCAGGCCAATAACTAAATGAAATCCTGTAGAAATTCACCAGAATGCAAATGTCAGACAGTGTCACAACTTCAGTGAAGTTGTGTCCAATTTTTCTAGCGGTGAATGAGGCTGATGGTCTGTTAATTCTCATACTCTATAATAAGGAATTCCATGTTATACATATTTAATAAAATTTAACCATTATCTGCAAAAATCCGGAATTATTTAAAGGATACATTATTCAAATACAGTGAGATGAAATTGGTAGTGAAAGAATCTTTAACAGAACTGGCAGAACGTCTCAAAAGATTTGTTTCACTTGTCTACCAAACCTAAACCAAAATGAAACATTTTGGTCAATCCAAATTTTCTTGTTTTTCCAACCCAAAACCTTCCAAGCACTTAACTTCATATAAAATAATAATTTCTTAAAGTATTGATTTCTCAGCTAGTATTTAGTTGACTTTTATCTTGGTACAATGATTTGTAGTGAAAAGGTTAAACTATTTGGAAATGCTGAAACAAAATACTCTACTATTTCCTACCCAGTTTTTTTGAGATTTTATTTTTGTTGTTGTAGTTTGTTTGTTTGTGGAGTTTTTGTTTTGTTTGTTTGTTTCCCCAGAACTACTTATTGAATCTAGCCTGGCTGCAATGAACACGCATCCAGGTGAGATCTCATTTTTGTCAAATAAATAAATGTTTGCCTGGGCCGTAGAAGATAAGCACTACGATGTCTAGAGGGATTCCTAGGAGGGAAAAGCCAGCAGAGGAATAGCAGAAGCGCTCTGTGGGCATTGGGGTGGCATTAAAAGCATCGGGGATTCCGTGCGGACACGGAGCTCCTGCGCTGCCCGGGCTCTGCTGCCACCTGCGGGTGACGGCCCCGCCCGGCAGGGAAAGGGAAGAGCCGGGAAAAACCGGGAAAAACCGCGAAAAACCGCGAAAACCCGCGAAAACTCGCGAAAACCCGCGAAAACCCGCGAAAACCCGCGAAAAACCGCGAAAAAGGGCAAAGCGAGGGCTCGGTCAAAGCCAGACATAAAATAAAATGGGATAAAAGGGTTTTTACTTCGATATTTCATGAGTATCTTCATGGAACTGATGCCTTAGGATTTCAGCTTTTGTGTTTTCCAAATCCTGTACTGCTTTGGGGTGTAACTCTAAAGCTCCCCAGCCTGCCAGCTTCTCCTGTTTTATTCAGACAGAACAATCCCTCTGGGCCTGAAGCTCAAGGACACCCTACAGCCTCAGGCTCCAAAAGTTTAAACAAAAGTGAGTTGGGGGGGAGCAAACTGGGGGTAAATGAGTTCATTACCTGAAGCTGTAATTGGAGCATTCACCCCTGATGTGCAAATGGACCAAACTGATTTCTGTCTGAGAAACTCGTGACCATTGTCCACCTTGGGTGCAGCCTCTGGGAGGCTCTGACTGCCCAAGGTGTATCTGCTGAAGGCCTTTCATAAACACCCACTTCATTCTCTTTACCTTGTCTAGCCCCTGTTCTAGGGAGCCACCCCAGTACCACAGTTCCTCAAGGTGGAATAGGAAATGCTGGAATATGAAACGCTGGAATATGAATGGAATGCCAAAATGCAAACACAATAGATCATGTATATAAATTTATAGACCTTGCAAATTTGCATATCTAACAAAGACACCTCAATGAGAGGCTTAAATGAATGGTGTGACATCTCCCTATTCTAAAGTATTCCCCCCCTAGCTGGGCCCAGTTTAGTGTACAGGATATGTTTTAGCATCTCAGGACAGCATAAGGCTTTCCAGTCCCCAGCTGTAAGGCTTTTCAGATGTTTGGTCTTCTGGCCTAGCCAAATACCAGACTGTGCTAAGATATTAAGTTTAAAAAATTACAAATATGGATGTTAAGGGTATTGAGAATACATAAAGGTATATAAAAAAGGAAAAGTGAAAAAATCATCATGGCCACACTGGATCCCTCAATGTCACAAACCAGTGTCACCCCAGCGGCCTCACAGTGCTGAAAGTGCCTCCCTTGGCTATTCTTATCTTGTGATTTACCTGTTAAAAAGGACCTGCTGACCATGTGCTATCAACTCCAAACCCATGAGAAATTCTTCACTGAAAGAGTCACCTGCCCAGGGAGGGGTGGAGTCACTGTCCCCACAGGTGTTTAAAAAAAGCCTGGACGTGGCACTCAGTGCCATGGTGTGGTTCTTGAGGAGGTGTTAGGGCACAGGCTGGACTAGGATGATCTTAAAGGTCTTTTCTGAAAGAAATTAGCCCCAGGTTATGCACTCCCGAGTTGTACTGTTACATTGTTTTGCTGTAAAATTAAAGTTGCACTGTTACTTGCTTGTTTCAAACCGTTCATGTTGAATCTGTACCCTGAATTTCTGCTCGTTATGTCCAAGTTCTGTACCCTTTCTCCCTAAATCCTGAGCTTTCCCCTCCCCCGAGGAAAGCCCGCAGCCACCGCCTTGTCGCTCCCCCCCGCCGCTTCCTGCTGCCCCCTGCTGCTCCCTGCTGCTCCCTGCCGCCTGCCGTGGAGCTGTGGGCTCCGCCCAATATGGAGATGACCTCCCATGGTGCCTGGCTGCAGCCGAGAGTCCAGTTGGAGCTAAAAAAACCCCTGGGACAGCGAGCCGACACAGAAACTAGACCTAAGGAGGACAAAACTGTGCCAGGCACACGTCTAGCTACCTGCAGCCGGCAGGCATTCTTTTGTTACTTTGTCGCCATGGCCTGAAAGGAACTGGAGAAAGGTAACGCCCCTGGACCACACGAGCCAAAGGGATTCTATTGGAACCCCCGTGAGGACGGAACCCCGACTCTGCAGCAGCACCAGCGGCAGCAGATTCGACTGCACCTCCTCCTCCGTGGTGTCTTCAGGGAGCAGCGGCGGCGTGCGCAGCCCCTCGGGCCCCCTACCCAGAGCTGACTTCTAATAAAGGCTTTTTCAAAGGAGCTGGTCTCCTGGCCCATTTATAACATTTTCCAACCTAGTTCATTCTCTGATTCTGTATCAACTGCAGCCTCTCTCTCAAATGGAAGGTAAAACCCCCACAAACCCTGAATTTCACCCACATAATCCTCAAATCCAAGAACTACTCACTGTCTCCTCATACTGGGCAAGAGTAACTGCAAAAATTATGTTGTCATCTCTGCAAAAAGACAGATTTTCATGGGTCTGAGTGAAAAGAGTCAGAATACAGAGTATCTTAAGCACAAAGCAGGGGTTCACTATCCTCACTGATGCCACCTCTATTGATCTGCTTGAGGAGCCCTATGTATCTGACAGGCATCTCTTATTTTAAGATAATAAAAGGCAATTTTTATCATCCTTTAGGGAAAGTTACTTTTCCTGTCATTCACATAAACAATTACAGGACCACCATGATCTAAGATGCTCAGGACAAGAAGTTTATTCCATTGTTCTGACCAAAGACAAAAAAGTAACATTCCTTTCCCCACTGGAAGAAGAAATAAAGAGATAAAGAGAGAACCTAGTCCAGACATTTCTACAGCCAGAGGATGTTGTCACCACATCTGAGCACCAACAATGGGGAGACCAGAAAGTCACTGTTCCAGATTTTCAACAAAGGCAAGCTTCTCAAAAAAACAAAGCCCATTCTGACAGGTGTATTTAACTCATCTTAAGAAATGCATTTGAGTTGGGTGTTTTGAGGTCCTCTCTACTATCTTTAAGGCATGCCCAAAGCTTCTGGAAATAGAGGCCTTTATGCACATAAGTACATATTTTCTAATGTGTATTTTATCAAATTGGCATTTCAGAATCACAGCAGCTCTGTGCACTTCAACACAGACAGAAAGCAATGAGTTCCTTCAGCCTTTGGAGGGGTTTATCAATATTCTTTCCTTAACACCCAGCACACAAGTGCACACAGTGGGGGTGTAAGGATGCTACAGCTGCTGCTGTCCCTCTGGTGCACTCAGGGTCTGCACCCATGAGCAGTGCTGTGCTCACTGTTCCCATTCCCAGAGCAGCTGGGTGGACACTGGCATTACAGCCAAGACAAGAATTTAAGGATCCAAGCTGGGACAGGCACATGGTCCTCCAAGACCAAGAAAAGGAGTGGGGATTTGTTAAAGATGCTGTTATGACATCATGTGTGGGTGCCTTTCTTTGGGAATAAATTGTGATGATTAATCAATAGAGCTGTTGCTAATGAGCACCACCCTCAGCAGCTCAATTCTGATGGTTTTAATCTGTCTGTGAGAAGCTGCTGGTCTGTCTCTGTGAAACAGCCTGTGAAGTTAGCATCTAACCTTTAGGAGTGCAGGAACACTCTACAAGAGCTGCTGCTTCTACTATGATATTTCCTCCTCACCAGACTGACTGGGAGGAATTCCTGAACTGGCAGCAATGCCCACATTTATCCTGCAGAGCTGTTCCTGCTACAGGGCTGTTTATACTCAGGATCTCTCTTGTACTGTCTGCCTCCTTTGATCAATCTCATTTCCTGGACCCTCTGCCTTCAGATGAGCAGGAGCTGCACCAGGGAGGAAGCCAGCCAGATGCCTTGGGGCCACTTACCTCGTCCACCTGGGCCTGTGTCTGCTGCAGCCGCTTGTTGCTGGTCACGTTGGTGGCAGGAGGGGGCCCTGCAGCCCCTGCAGCACTGCTGGGACCCTGGGCAGAGGCTGGAACAGACCTAGAGCAAAAACAGAGAGCCTAAGTGACCAAAACCATCTTTACTTGTCCACTGCCTCTTTTCTGGAACTAGTAAAAAGTACCTATCTCTTCAAAGAACCTTTGAAGTTTCAAAGTATCTTCTTCTTCTTCTTCTTCTTCTTCTTCTTCTTCTCCTTCTTCTCCTTCTTCTCCTTCTTCATCTTCTTCTCCTCCTTCTTCTACTTCTCCTTCTCCTCCTTCTTCATCTTCTTCTCCTCCTTCTTCTACTTCTCCTTCTCCTCCTTCTTCTCCTTCTCTTTCTCCTTCTCCTTCTTCTCCTCCTTATTCTTCTCCTCCTTCTCCTTCTTCTCCTTCTCCTTCTCCAAGGAACTTTTCCATTGTTTCAATCCACGTTTTCCATTCCTGGATCACAGCCCTACTGCTCCATTCCTTCTCATGCCTCCATCAGTTTTTACACTATTTCTTGATGGGACTTCATCAAACTCTTCCACCTCCCTGGCTGCTTTTTTAAATGGCAAACAATTCAGATTATCCACCCTAAGTTAGGCCAATGGCCAAGCTGATCACAGGCCTGACCAGCAGGGCAGAGCTCATGTCCCATGTCCTGGGGAACACACTCTGCTCTGGGCACTTTGTGGTGATGCAGTCAGAGGTGACCCTGTCTTCCCTCCCAGTGTGCTGAGTAAAGCACTGCCCTGCTCCTCCTGTTTGGACTTCACCAAGCAAGGAGGAAACAAAGAGAAACAGAGGGTGATGACATCCATCTCAAACAGAAGGAGAGGAAAAAGAAACCGAGGAGGAGGTGAGGGTGAGCATTGCACAGAGCCTGGGGTCAGTCATCTCTGGCATCCAGCACTGCTGACCCTCCCCAGTCCTGGTCACCCCACCAGAGCAGCTTCAGCCCATCCAGAGCCCCTGGAGGAGCATTTGCAGCACTGCTGTGAGCAGAGCCCTGATCTTCTGCAGAGAAG
Organism: Phylloscopus trochilus trochilus; assembly: GCA_016584745.2. Lineage (NCBI taxonomy): Eukaryota > Metazoa > Chordata > Aves > Passeriformes > Phylloscopidae > Phylloscopus > Phylloscopus trochilus. The sequence goes on from WQNJ02000023.1 coordinate 342,103, forward strand.
CTCTTGAGCTTCAGCACTGGCTTTCTCCAGTTTGCTCTACAACAAAGGACAAAACAAAGCCTCCTGAAAATCCAACAACAGGTCTGGTCTGTCTCAGAGAATGAGTTTGTGCAGACAAACTGGTGTGCACCTGTCATGGGTTGTGGAGCCAAGGGTGTGTATTTTATTTCATTTGTTAAAAGCAGTTGGGGACTGTTCAAACCAGGTGGGGCAGTGTTTGTTATCTCTTTCATCACCTGTCCTCCCTCCAGGGGAATATTTTCTGCTAATGGACCATTAACACATCCCCAAGCACACATCCCCAAAGCAGAACATCCACATTTCATCATCCCAGTGTGAGATGCTCCACCCAGTGGGGGGAGCCAACCATTCCTACCTGGATAAAACTGAGACACAGGAACACCAGGGATCTGGCTTCACCTGATTCCTGGAGGAAGACTGGACCCTTCTCACCATCACCAGACCCTTTTCTCTCAGGATCATCTCTGCCCCACCAGAACCACCTCTGCCACTCCAGGAGGACTCACTGTGGGCTGCTCCCAACACCCTGAGCAACAGGGTGTCAGGTTGTAGCTCTGACTCTGTCAGGGTTTTCCAGGATTGTTGTTTGTTTGTTTGCTGGTTTGGTTGGGTGGTTTTGTTGTCTACTACATTTGTATTGTTAATATTCTTAGTAAAGAACTGTTATTCCTATTCCCAAATCTTTGCCTGAAAGCCCTTAATTGCAAAATCATAATTTGGCAGGGGGTGAGGGGTTTACATTCCCCATTCTAAGGGAAACTCCAGCTTTGCCTGGCTGATACCTGTCTTTCCAAACCAAGACAGCACCCCACCAGCCTGAGCAGGGCCCCTGAACCTCAGCCAGCCATCCTTCACACCCACACTCTGACCTGTGGAACCTCACCTCTCCTTCCAAGGGACCCCTCTCACTCCTTCCTGCAGGGAAACAAAACCCTTCCTGAAGCTGCAGAGGAAATCCCTGAGCATGTGAACTGAAAAATATCACATATCCCACTCAGGCATTACCAATGCCACCCCACAGTGACAGACTGAGAGAACACAGTGTTTCTCTGTGAATCATTCCCTTCTACATCCTGGGCTCTGATTAGTGCTGCTGGAGCTATGGCCTCATTAATACACTGCCAGGACGCCTGGGGGCACTAAAGTGAGCTCCCCAAAGGTCCCTTCAGCTGCAGAGTTCAGGTTGACAGTGTTGCCTGAGGGCTGAGGTCCCTGTGGGTAGCACTGACCCTCCCTCAGGAGCTCCCAGAGGTGCAGCAGCTGTTTGCAGACCTGCAGCACTGCTGCAGCTCACACTTCACTTTCCAGCTGGGGGTGAGAATGTCATTAGCAAGCTCGAGCTGAAGGAGAAGAAACTGAGCTGTGAACTACTTGCTCATCCTTTGAGGACCTCACAGCCTCTACTAAAAGCATAAAAAGCAGATGCTGCTGCCACCTGCAAGGGAATCACTCCACTGATGGCCACGGGCCAGCATCCCAACAGCATTTATTTCCAGTTGTCACAAAGGATCAAAATCTGACTGCAGTGTACATCACACACAACACAAAACAACATCTCCCTGGAGCATCAACAGCCTCAAAGGGAGATCCTGGTACAACAACAAAGCCAAAACTGAAATTGCAAAACGTCTTTGCAGTTAAGGAAGTAAACAGGCATTTTATCAACACAAGCAGATTTTTTTTTTGTGGAAACACTGTGTCACTACTACAAAGGCCAAGAGAGCTCCTCTCCTGAGCTCTGCCCTGTTGGAATGCCAGAGCCTACAGAAGAGGAGAATGTGAGAAGAGTTTTTCCCTGCCACGTATTCTGCTGTAAGCAGAGCTTATAAATTCAGTGATGTTCTTGGTCAGAGCTAGGAGATAACCTCAAAGTCTGGAGCTCTGCCATGCACCTTCTCTGCCTAGTAATTCTCATCTTTTTTTTTTTTTTTTTTTTTTTTTTCACCTCCCAAGCTGTCCTTAAAATGACTTGCCATACAGTAGATGTATTCCTAAATTCCTAAATGCCTAAACACGTTCCAGGTTGTTCTCTTCCAGCATTTTTGCTGCCATCTAATTTGGTTTCAACTGCATTTTCTGAGGCTTCTCTGCTCCCTGCACAAGGGAGGAAATGATGGGAGGAACGGGTGTTTTTGCAGTTGCCCTCACCATCCAGCAGGAGTTCCTGCAACCACCAAAGAGAGATGACAATCCTTAGGATAGGGCACAGCAAGCTCGTAATTAACATATTAACATCTCAATTAATTACCTAAAATCTAATCCAAGTTTTCTGGCAAAGAAGGGAACTGAAGGCCTGCACCACTTGAAAGCACAGATTCTCTGGGCAAAAATTCTAGAATTGAAGTCCAGCCTACATTTACATAATTCTTCCTGCATTTACATAATTCCTCTATTATTGCCTCTGTACCATGTCATATCAGTTTATAATTTCTCAGAAGCGTTAGTCAAAGAAATTTTATGCAAAAATATTAGCACTGTGTTGTAGAAGCTTCCTTTTGAAATACATGAAGCATCACAACTTTAATTTCTCATGATCTGGCATGATTCTGGGGAGCTACAGAAGAATGCAAAAATCCATATAAAAGCTCCATCACGAGGCCCCTAGCCATCAGACTTCTTTAGGAAAAGGAAAAAAATTACCACTGGTGCTGAGAATTGCCATTCTCGAGAACAAGTCAGATTAATTTTGAAAGAGGAACAAAATTCTGTTATTGCTGGTGAAAAAGGGTATGAATCCCTAGCAAATACTTTAAATGGCAGCCACTCTGTGACATCAGAGCCCAAGCCAGGTCTGGATCAGCCAGCACAGGAGCAACCCAGCAGGCTGGAAGCAGTGCAGGCTCTGTGCTTGCAGCCACCTTGGGAAAAAAAAAAACACAAAAAAAACAAAAAAAAAAAAAAACGTTCAGAGACTTTCTGAGTGATTCAGCAAAATGGTCTCAGCTGACTCAGACATCCTCAGTTCCACCAGTTGGGCCTGAAACTGGTAGGTCAAATTCATGACTGAGGGATTTGTCATCTCGCTGAGATGTTTTGGAAGCAACTTGTGGAAGATCTGACAGTTAAAGGCAGCTGCAGCTCTTAATTAAAAGAGAATTGGAGATAGCCAGTGTTACTGTTTTGCATTTCAGCACTGGCTGAACAAACATTAAGGATGACTGTGTATCTAATATTTTGGGAAACCATCTGACACACGCTTTCATTTTTGTTCATCTGTGTGAGCTACACAGCAGAATTTTTTCACTTGCCAGCCTAGGGAAGGGAGATGCACGATGCAAACACCAGGAGGGTGCCAGGGCACCACTGTGCCTTGGTACAGTTTGCATGAGGACCTCCAGGGCTGCTTTCAGCATCTTCTGTTATCCATCCAAAGTGCTTTTTAAAACCTTCAACTACAGGGCCTAATCCCTTCAAAGCCTTTATCCTGACAACACTGCACTGAGCTAAGGAGGAGCTGTTATCCCCACATATGGCTGGAAACAGGAGCAGGGAGAGGAAGGGGCCCCTCCATGGCACAGAGCCTGTGGCAGAGCAGCCCAGCCCTCCTCACTGTCCTCCTCCTGCTCCTCTCCAGCTCTGAGTCAAAGCTGACAACCTACTTCTAACAGCAGCAGCTATTTTCTACCCCTCAGACTTAAACAGTGAGAAACACAGCTCAAGCTGATAGCACCTGGAAAGTGAGAATCACATCAGACAGCTTTGGAGGCGTCAGCTGGCAGAGCTCAGGGGAGGGGCAGTGAATGTGCAGCAGGGCAGCAGACCTGAGTAATGATCCCAATGAATAACAAAAATGAAACACAGCAGACAATTTTTGAGGAACTCCAGTCCTCTTTCCTCAAAACCTTTCCCTGTTGTTCAAATAAAACAAAATTGCACTGCCTCTCTTACCTTTTAGTTTTGTTTGTTTGGTTGTTTTTGTTTGTTTGTTTGTTTGCTTGGGTTTTTTGCTTTGTTGTTTTGGTTTGGTTTTGTGTGTGTGATTTTTGGGGTGTTTTGTTTTGTTTTGTTTTTTACTGTTCAGGTCTCGTACTTGTGTAGTACATATTTACTGTTGTAACTTAGGTATTTTTAAGACACTTTTTCCATGTGCACCCCTTCAAAAGGCCCCCACCCATCTGGGCTTCACTGTGGAAGCAGAGTCTGCCAGTCTGTGGTTTCAAAGGCATTTGAAAAGTACACCACAAACACACCTTTGTTTAAGTGTAAAATAAACCAGAACACTTCCATAGCTTGGTGCTCTTGAGGTTTAACTCTAAAACAATTATTAAAATCAGCTACAAATGCAGATTTGTACCCTACTTCAGTGGCTGTGCTTGTCAGTGAAGATTGTGGCCCAAGGAGCAGCTGCAGAAACAAACCCATCTCTGAGTGTCCCTGGTGCAGAGAACACTCACCTGTGAGCTGGGAAATGAGGAAATGAGGGAGCTCTGCAGCCCTGGGCGTTTGCTGCTGCTTCTGGACTTGCTTTGTTTATTCCTGTGCAGTAACAGCTAAACCAACTGTTCACTGGTAGGTTGCAGGGAGGGACTTTCACTGACAGTGCTTGGAGTCTTCTGTGTCCTGGAGGAATTTGCAGGTTTCCAGCTTTGTGATATTCAGATGCTACCACGTGGGATTTCATTTCTGCACGAGGTCAGTCTAGCCAGGACTAGCTAAAAAAGCTTTCTTACCAATCAGCGTGGCCATGTGAGGTTTGACACAAGCCCAGGAAAATCCACTCTGACAAACAGAGCAGACTCAAATTCTGTGCTCAATAATTCACCTGTCACCTCTCGAAGAAATTGGTATTTAAACTCCTTAAGGCTCTCAGCCTTCCCCACTCGAGTCCTTAGCTGTACAAACTTAACAACAGCATGGGCCTACCACAGCTGTGGGTGGGCAATTCTGTTTCTCTTTCTGTCCAGGAAGGAGACATTAATTGTCCATCCCAGCACCTCCTGCCAAATATTTTGGTTTTCCCGTGGGATGGTGTCAAATGGCAGCTCCTGTTACTCTTTGAAAACCACACACTCATTCTATCAGGAGAGGTGCAGAGAAACTTCCAGCACCCCCATAAAATCAAGTGTTCTTCAGCTTCTCATGCTTCTTACAAGTAGGTAATGATGTTCTCTCCAAGAGAGAGCCCTGGCTAGAGACCATGACCTCCCACTTCTGAGATGCTCTCAGAAGGGTAATTTGCTTTTCAGTTCAGCTGCCCACTAATTGTACCCATTTCAGATTCCTAGCTCATCTTTCCCCCTGCAGTTATTAACCAGCCTGTTTTAATAGGCTAGGCTTATCCTTGTTTTCATGCTACCAATCTCACTTCCCCAGGGGAACAAAAAAAAAAAAGCTGCTCAATGGGAGTAAAGAAAGCCATGGTGTCACAGAACTGGTTAGGCTGAGGAAAGAATGAGCTGATTGACAGAGGAGCATCACTGCTGGGCTAGTGGGCATTTGCATACTATGGCTGGAGGGATTTTCAGACTACAGGAAGATGTTCTCAGCCCTCTGAGACCTCACAGAGGGAGCAGAATTAGCTCCCAACAAGAGCAAAGAGGCTTCCTTCACTTGCAAGGGAAGCATCACTGCTGGAACAGAGATGCTGCCCTTCATTCTGCTTTTATTCTATCTGAGCCCTTCAGTGTTCAGGAGAAATGTGACTATTGACAAGTAAATGGTTACAGACAAACTTAGACTAATTCCATTCCAGGACGATCAAATTGCAAATTACCCCTCGTGCTATTTGTAATAACTGTGGAATGAGTAATAGTGGAACAAAACCCCACATACAAAAGGAATTAGCATCTGAGATGTCTTCATTTGGTGGAGAAAGCTCTGCTTTGAACACAGCTCTTTTCTCAAACGTGCTTTTCATGTATTACCAACAATATTCTACAAGGACTCTCCCTTATTACCAAATATTTACTCTGATCACCAGCCAAAGGATAATACTCTGCATTTAATGTCCTGGGAACACATTTAATTAAAAATTCCCACTAGTTTACTATGACTGCATTAACCATCTGGTGTGCTAAATATGCACACAGAGGAAAAGGAGAGGAACCCTAAGACATCATCCTTAATTTGATCAACATTTGTTAAGTTAGTAATGACCAACTGGTTTATCTTCTCCAGTACCTTCCATTCAAGCCAAATGAATGTTGCTTGCTGACTTTAAGGATTAGAGGAAAATTTGATCTACAGGAATATTTTTAAGAACATCCTTTCATCATTTTAAGCCCTTGGATTTACATACCTGCATCTTGAAAAATTTTTTCACAAACACCATTTACTATCTGTGCTATGACTGTGAGGTTCTTGAGTTTCCTTTCCTACCAAGAACAGAGGAATATTTTTTATTTCTCACATCCTCATTTTTAACATCTATAATGTCATATATTAATTTAGAAACTTTTCCATTTCTGGACACTTTACTGCTGGATACAATGATAAGGTAGATCTCTGTCCACATTGTACAGCAGCACAGAATTAATCCAGGTTACTGATGGGAACTTGAGGCCAGGCCTTTGGATCCCAATCTCACCTTCACATCTGCAAATTGATTCCATGCAGAGCACTGAAAAAAGCCCAAACCAGCTCCAATCTAAAGTAAATCTCCTTTTGGGGCAATTGTCACAGCCTGACCTGTGGCTTCAGCCAATTTCAGTCCCACACTATGTGTTTTTTCTAAGAAAAGGGTTAATTCTTATTGGCTGATACAAAACTAATTGTAATCTTTATACTGAATGAGATTTATTTTCGTTAGAGAATGAAAGCAAATACAGGTGTAAGCAATAATAAAGAACCTTTCTCTTAATATTTATACAGATAGTAACATTATATTGTAAAAAGATACAAAGGTGATTTGTTGTTTTCTACATTTTGCCTGTTTAAATTCATAATTTGCTTAATTTGCACCAGGCTGCTTTCAGAGAGAAATTAGTTTAGTAAAACATACAGAAAATCATTTATATGTTCATAATAGTTAATAACTAAAATCTATCTTCAGTGCAATGTCTACACAGAAAAATACCAAAGCACTGTATTGCACTAAAGTTCCTAGGTAGTATTGATTGCACCTTCTATTAATTCTCACAAGACTTCAGAATTGGCAGGTTTCAGGCTCCTGTAATAATTTGTCTTCACTAGCTGTAAGAACATAAACTTCTTCCCCCCCCCCCCCCCCCCCCCCCCCTTTTTTTAATTTTTTTGCTCCTTTTCATTTTGTTAACCATCAGTTATCTGGGGCAGTTGTGATGTGGGCTGAAGGCAATAAAACTGGCACAAAGATCAGGTCTGTGATCTAATTTTCTCTCAAAGTGGTTACTGTTTGGAGCCAGTTCAATACAGATGAAATCTAGTTTATGTAAATGAACACAGTTACAAAAAAAACCCAAAAAAACCCAAAAAAAAAAAAAACAAAAAAAAAAAAAAAAAACAAAACAAAAAAAAAAAAACAAAAAAAAAAAAAAACCACACCCAAAAAAAACCAAAGAGAATTTTCTTCTACAAAAGTTCCTTCTGCTCCAGCAGCCCCATCAGTTATGTCAGTGTAGTTCATTTGGGATGAAGTGGTCCTTAAATCCCTCAGAGCTCTTGGTTTTGCATTGGCACCAACCTTCAGTACCTCCAGTCACTTCAGCCCTGTCCTGCACCCTGAGGTTACACACCTGGAAAAACAACACAAAGACTGACCACCACAGGAAGAGCTGCACTTTTCTCCCTAGAGAACTTTATTAAAGGAATTTCAGTTTATATTAATAGGGAAGTGCTTTTACTGGGCATGAGAAGGCACAACCCCCCTCAGCTACAGAGACAAAACCCCAACAAACCAGGGCAAAGGGGAGATTCAGCAGAGAAGTCAAATCCTGGGTAACACAAAGCCTTTGTGTTTCCTGCCCTAAGTAACTGATGTGAAATTAGGGAGAGAAAGAACTGACTGCAAACACTCCAGGCTGGATGGAAGCATAAATCAGCCAAGTACAGCAGGCTGGGAGGGAGGGGAAGCCTTACAGAGCAAAGCCTTACTCGGTGCCTCGGTGAGACACATCTGAAACAAAGCAAGAATAAAACAATAAATGAGTCACTACCATTGCTGCCACCTCTTACTGGAAGTTAAAAATGCAGTCTGCCTTGATAACAAACTGTAGGGCAAAGACACGAATAGCAAACACGTTGCTAGAGAAATGTTTGAAAACCTCAGGACTCTAAAGCCAGAGCAGGTCTGAGGAAGCCCAGTGAGGTTAAACACCATTGCTCTGCCAGACATTGCAGGTTCACAGACCTGGAAGGAGAAGCTCCAGAGCAATCCCTAAGGGCACAGTTCAGTGGAGAGGTCCAGCTCCAAGCAAAGTTCCTATTTCTGAGCAAGGGCTGATGTATCACCTCACAGCTGGACATCACCTGTGCTCCTCGTGCAGAGGAGTAAGAGCATCCTACACATCACTGCCCAGCATTGCTGGTGCATTTTAGAAATAAATCAACTCTTAACATGTTTTTGTTTGTTTGTTTAAAGCCCCAGAAACAACAAAGCAGCTGACAGGAAGTCACATCTCCATCAGCAGTGAAGAGTTTTTGCAGCCTGTCTATGTATTTGCCACTGCTATTCAGTGGCAGTTTCATCACAGCTAAACTTTGTAGGGCAATCACCATCTCTACTAATATTAAACCTTAATTATCAGGAGGCTTGTTAAGTTTAAATCTTGTCTAACTCCTTGGCCAAGAAAACTGCAGTGAATATTTTACCCCACCTATTCATTACTTACATAGCAGCCTGTGCAAGTGTCAGAGAGCAGCAGAGGGATGTGTACAGAGAGCCAAACTTCCACCCTTACTTCTCCCAAAATGTCACCTTCAGTCCCTGAGGAGCCTCCAGGAAGCACAGCTGTCATTTATAGGTTACATTACATACCATAGGGGCTCCACCTTCCCACAGTGTTATAATTCACACACCATGTCCCTTCTTCCCAGTTTCAGCATCCATCAACTCCTAGAACTGGATTCCATTGAACCAATAAAAGACATTAAAGCAATAAAGGGAAACTTCTCATTTCAAGTTCTCATTGAATTAAAAAAAAAAAAAAAAAACCACAGAATATTTTGAATAAAACAAAGGCAGAGCTTTAAAGACATTTTGAAAAAGATTTTTTTAGATTATTTGGCCAAATAAATTGCTTGGGAAACTAATGTAAATTCATTAAATATCTCCCAACAGAAAATTATGAACTATATTGAAAATGAAAATGTGTAAAGTAAAATTCATCTATGACATTACAGCCACCTCTCCTGAGCTCCCTATCCTCACTGGATCCCCTAGAGCCTTGTGGCTCCTCCTTAGGGTAAGCTCCCACATTTATTTTACCATCTACCTTCCCCTCAAACTCTGATTTTCTTTTTTAATGATCATCTTTGCTATACACAGAGACCTATGTTTAAATCACATTTCCAGAGCTCCAGTGTGATTTCTGAAGCTGTGAACACCTGTCCATCTGCAAAACGCCACAGTCCACAAATTTTGGTTTTCTTCCCCCAGTAGATCTATAAACAACTACTAATTCAGTAAAGACCAGTTCACTCTGGTTGTATCTTGCAGGTTTGTTACATTCAAGACACTGCCTTTTGCTGTTTGTGAAAATGCCTGAAAATCTCCAGTGAGTTGCATCATTCCAGGCAGCCCTTGGGGTTCTCTGGGTGAATGGAAAGAGTCTGCTGAAGGAGTACTTCTACTTTGCTTTCCATTCATCTGAAACTTGGAAGTTAATTTCTTTTACAATACTTCAAAAGCAACCCCTTATTTCTCACATCCTCCTTTGGAAATAAAAAGTCCTTGGGATTGAGAAGCAACATTTGAGTTTAAATTTATGCTTCAAAAGACTTAACAAAAATCTGAGTTGTCCATATGTTATTGAAGTGACAAGAAGAGCTGGTGACAATCATACTTGGGACAAGACACAGTTACAATCAACCATAAACTCCTGCTTGTATAAATAAAGCAGAAGTCAGGTGACTGAAGCATTCCCATAGTTAGCATTTCCTGCCCTCAGAGCCACTCTTCAAGCTCTCTCAGTCTCTCCATCTGTTACATCCCTTGAAGGGTAAAGTATTAACTCCTGCTACTACAACTCTGGTAAGATACATGCTTTAGAAGTAGATTATTCATGCACTTTAATTCCATAAAAATAAATAACTTTCTACTGCCACCCCAGTGAAATACTGGGAATTACATCCACCCATCCACAACAAATTCAGCCCACCTACAGCAAGATTCAGTGCACTGATAGAGTGAGCACTTTTTCTTTCATTACTGCTCCTTTTTGGCCTTTGTGTCCCTGTGCAGTGGAGCCATCACTGTGGGACAGGGCTGTGCTGGGGCTCCAGACTCCCAGGTCTCCCAGCACTACTGGGAGCCCTGTGGATGTGATGCCTTAGGATTTTAGCTTTTATGTTTTTCAAATCCTGCACTGCATTACTGCCCAAGTCTAAGCTTCAAACAGAGTGTTAGCTACTAACACACTTCACACTTTGGTCAGACAGAACAATTCCTCTGGGGCTGAGATCACAGGACACCCTACAGCCTCAGGCCCTGAAAGTATGAACAAAAGTGAATTGGGGGCAGCAAACTGGGGGCAAATGACTTCATTACCTGAAGCTGTAATTGGAGCATTCACCCCTGATATGTAAATGGACCAAACTGATTTCTGTCTGAGAAACTCATGACCATTGCCCACCTTGGGTGCAGCCTCTGGGAGGCTCTGGCTGCCCAAGGTGTATCTGCTGAAGGCCTTTCATAAACACCCACTTCATTCTCTTAACTCTCTCTAGCCTCTGTCCCTGGTAGCCACCCCAAGGCATCAGCTGGCACACCTGACAGCCAAACAGGAAGGAATGTGCAGGGCAGGAACCAGTTCCCTGGGTAACCAAGAGATGTTTTAAAAGGGAAAGTGATGACAAATAAATAAATGCACACAATAAAGGCCCACACACATGACTAACTTTCCTAGAAACCACAGACAATAGAGAGAGGCAGAACATAGAAATTGATGGATCTCACATCCATGAGGAAAGAGGCAAATTTCTCCCCGGTGAGGTGGTTAAATGGTACCCTCATGAACAAGCTCCCTGTGACGCCCTGGAGGGGCTCCCTAGAACAGGGGCTAGACAAGTTAAGAGAATGAAGTGGGTGTTTATGAAAGGCCTTCAGCAGATACACCTTGGGCAGCCAGAGCCTCCCAGAGGCTGCACCCAAGGTGGACAATGGTCACGAGTTTCTCAGACAGAAATCAGTTTGGTCCATTTGCACATCAGGGGTGAATGCTCCAATTACAGCTTCAGGTAATGGAGTCACCCCCAGTTCCCTTCCCCCCAATTCACTTTTGTTTATACTTTCCAGGGCCTGAGGCTGTAGGGTGTCCTTTTGTTCCAGGCCCAGAGGGATTTTTTTGTGTCACCAAAGGGTGAAGACAGCAGCTAACACTTTATATGAAGTTCAGAGTTATGCACTAATGCAGCACAGGATTTGAAAAATATAAAAGCTAAAATCCTAAGGCTTCACTTGCAGGCAGCCAGGAGCACTCTGCCTCCCAGCCCTTCTCCTCCTCCCTCCCTCCCCATGGCTGCCCCAGCTCCCTGACATCACCCCCAGCTCCTGAGCAACAGGAGGTTTGCAGAGCATGAGTCACTGCCGTGGCTGTCCCCTGAGTGCAGCTGGGATCAGTCACCTCCCAGTGCACAGCCCAGCGCTCCCAGCCAGCCAACACCTCACTGCCTGCAGCAAAACCCTGCAGAGCAGCCCTGCTGCAAGGGGAGACAGCTGGAAGCCACACCTGAAACTCTCACAGACAGGTGGGGCTGGCCTAGGAAGGAGGCTGCTCTGGGCTAGAGGCACAGCTGACACCTGGCATTAAGCATTTCACAGCAATAAGGCACCTTAAAGTGAATTAAAGTAGATTTTATTTAGATGGCAATAGGAAATCATTGGGCTTTGGACTGACAGTAAAAACCCTGGGAACTAACCACACAAGGTCAGTCAGTTCCCAATGCAGGCAGCTGATTTTGACAGAAGTGGGAGTGGTTCTGGCAGAAGATTGCCTTCTGAACGAGGTTTTAATTTCATTTTTTTTTCTTTTTACCCCCCTAAGGCAGCAATGGAAAAGAGAAAGTTTATATGAAAAAGGCCTCAAGAGGTCCACTTGAGCATTCCCTTATCTCCAGGGATGTCTGAGTGGTACTCCAGACCTGACCCAGGTGTCTCTGCCCCAGCCCTGTCTGTTCCTTTCCCCAGCAGTATTTGGACATTTTGAGGCTCATTGAGCACTTTTAACCCACCCAGGCTCCTGAGGCACCTGAGACATTGACCCTTGCAAGGATGTTTGCAGTGCTCAGGGCTAGGGTCCCCACTGAGGGTGCCCAAAATGCGTCTGCAGCACAGGCCCTGCAATCATCAACCAGCTGAGAGACCACAGCATCCAGAAAAGGAGGAATTGTGACTTGTGAATACGAGGAAATCTTGGTGCCTGCATGAAAACCTTAAAATCCAGCTCTTTGTTTTATCCATACAGCCCTGGAGTGGCTGAATATCCATAGAGGAATTCAGTACAGAAATGAATAGAAGTAATTTTCCTTGCTGTAATCTTCTCTGGATAAAGTTGAACCCTGCTAGAAACCACAGCTATTCTGGAGAAGTGTCTGTGGAATCACTGACAAAGTACATTTTAACCTGTTCTGTGCCTCCTCTCTTTGCAACTTGGTTGATTCAGTTCCTTAGACTTTGTTAGAACTAACTTGTTAAATATAATTTTATAATATAAAAATATTGAAGTTTGCAGTCTGTGACCTGCTGCCTGGGAATATTTAAATTATTTGACTGAGGCAAGTATTATCAGAAAGAAAGAACACAGTGCTATGGGGAAAATAGAGTTTGAAGTCAAATTCCAGCATTCAAATGGAGGAGAGAGTAACAGAAGTAATCCAGCCTAAATGAACAGACCACATTTCCATTGCTCCATGAGATTTTAAATAAAAACAACCAACAGCCTGTGAGTAATCCACTGAACAGAAGTTCTCAGAGATTGCTTTCAAATGATTAAAAAACCCCACCAAACTAAACTATCAGACTTCTCACAGGCAATTCTGAATTGAAAAGATAAATGATAAACTGTGAAGTATTGATTCACTTCAAAACCCACAGAAGTTACTGGCACAGGAGGCTGTGATGCTGTTCAAGGACCTGAAGCAATGCCATAAATACACAAGCATGAATGTGCATGTGTATCTCAAAAGCAGTAACCATCAGAGCTCAGGGAGATGGTAGGCATCAGATTATTCTCCAGTCTAACAAACAAAACCATAATGATCCAGGATTAGTGGGTTATCAGTTTAAATGGTTTAAATGAAGGCTAAATTTCAATTTGAAAAGCTGGAACATCAACACACTAGTCCCTGCTGTAATTCAAAAAACTTGTAGTGGCTTAAAAAACTAAACTGTGAAATAATCTATCTACACAAGACTATAAATCAGGGTTTAATGGCATTTTGGTCTGTGTTTCAAGCTGCAGTTCATTTGAAAAAAATCAATTTCTGGCTGAATTAATTTGATTTTTATCAATGGCTGCTAAATTAAATTCAGATGAAATATATATTTGGTGATTATGCTAATCTCTCCACACTGCTACATCCAGGCTATTCAAGTAAATGAAATGTAATCTGTAACTTGCAGAAAAAAAAAAAAACCAACCAATTTTATTAACAACCTCGCCTTCTTATTGTTGTGCTGATTTTAAAGGTTTTATTTTGCTCATGTGCTGGTTTATTTAGTCATTAAACACCAACAGGTTCTCAAATCCTTTTAGGAGTGAAAACAACAGCACTCAGTCCCACACTCTCACCAACACCATCCAACCAAGCAGGGCTGAAGCAAGTTTTGTTCTACTCTGTTCTCACACAGGGGAGCAAACACTATGAAAAAATTTGATCCAACTTTTTGTACCAATGGAGCAGCTGCAAATGCAGCCCAGCTGCTCCCTCCTCTCCTGCATTCTGCTGTAACCCTCTCTGGATTAAGCTGCATCACATTCCCAGTTTCCCTCCAGTCAGTTTGCAGAGGAGTCAAGACCTCACAGATGTTAGAGCATCTCAGGGATTGCTTGGTGTCACAGCTTGTCCTGGCTTGTGGAGCCGGGGTTTGTGTGTTCTGTTTCCATTTGTTTGAAGGCCTGAGCCTCATCTTAATGGGCCATCAGCACCTCCCCAGCCTGTACCTTCCCCCCCTAGAGCTGTGCATCTGCATTTCCATCACCCTATTGTGAGATACATCACATCCCCTGGCAGTGGTGGGCAGGCAGTTTTGCTGTCTGGATAAACAGAGACTCACAGACACGAGAGGGGTTCGTTTTTCACCCGATTTCCTGGGAGGAAGACCAGACCTCATCTCACCAGAATCCATCTCACCATTCCTGGACCCCTCCTCACCACCCCTGGATCTGCTTTTCCACAGGATCATCTCTGCTCCAACAGAATCACGTCTGCCACGTCAGAAGGACTCACTGTTGGACTGCTTTCAGCACCCTGAATCACTGGGTCAGGTTGTGGCTCTGACTCTGTCAGGGTTTTCCAAAATTGTTGTTTATTTGTTTATTTGCTTGTTTGGTTGGGTGGTTTTGTTTCCTGTTACATTTGTATTGTTAATATTCCTAGTAAAGAACTGTTATTCCTATCCCCAACATTGCCTGAGAGCCCTTGATTGCAAAATTATAATTTGGCAGGGTGTGAGGGGTTTACATTTTCCATTCCAGGGGAACCCCAGTTTCCCTGGCAGATACCTGTCTTTCCAAACCAAGACACAGCTTTATTAAAACCAGATGTAAGTTCTTGCTAATTGCAACAATTTCATTGCATTCTCATGCAGCCCATCGGATGTAATGCACCCCTGTGCCTCTGTGGATTAATAGCAATGCTCCAGCAGCTTCAAACCAGCAAAAAAAGAACAGTTTGGAAGTGGGTATTGATATTTTGACACCCCACAACCACCTTTTATGGCAGCTCTCCAGACAACCTGCAGCTCACCTCCATACACAGCCCTCCTGAACAGCACCAGAACAATAAAAAACCTTCTCACACCTTTTGCTAAATGCTTTTTTGAGATTTTGACTAACATTTCATGGGATTCAATGGGTTTGAAGGGCCTGGTTTTCTGAAAAAATATTCTTTTTCAGAAGTTTGTGGTACCACTTTGTACTGCTGTTTTTTGTTGCTGTTTTTGGGTTTGGGTTTGGTTTTTGTTTCTTTTGTGGGCTTTGTGGGGTTTTTGGTTGATTTTTTTGTTGTGTTTTTTTTTGGGGGGGGTGTTTGTTTGTTTTTCTGGTTGGTTTGTTTTGTTTTGAAAGAACTTCAGCTCAGCCTTCTATCTTGAACATGCAGAGTTTTACATCTGGGATTAATTACAGACCTTGTGTAACTCCCCACCTGATGGTTTGTGCAGGTAGTTCAGAGATTTTGCTTGAATTCAGTAGGATTACTGTCCTGCCATGGTAGAGGAAGAGGGGCTAATCTGACACAGGTATTTTCCTGGTGAGAAATGCCTTGATGAATTGCTTTTAATCTGAAGAACTTCCTAATCATGTAAATTCAGAGCATTCTCTCTGCGAGTAGGTCTGAATCACTCATCTTTGGTTTAACTCACATAGAAAAAAGTGACAGCAACTTCAGCACCCTGTCATCTCCTCAAGGAAGCAATTAGAGTAAAATATGACTCTCATAGCTCCAGAGTGCCTCAGGCAATGTCCAAGGGGCTTTTAGCAGGGGGCACAGCTCCATCTTACCACCTCAGCTGTCCTTGGTGCAACTGGAGACAACAGCCAGCATCCAAAAGGAAAGAATATTTCCACTTGGTTATCATTTGTATGTTAGTTTGCTTGGAAATTAAATGCATCAAAGCAGGACAAATCCTCAATCCACTGGTTTGTTTATTTGTAGAACGAACTCTCATGGTATATTACCACATTTCTTCACTTGGTATCAATTCCTGCCTGTTTTGTGGTTAGGGTCTCCCAGGAGTTGTTATTGATACTGAGCCTTGTCCCTCCTCCTGGTGTAAAACATCAGCACTGTTCAGAATTGCTCCATTTATTCCCTGCTTTAGGATTGTAATTGCTGTAATTGCCAGCAAAAAGCAACCTTTGCAGGCTGTGTTACCAACTGTTCCATGAGGAACTAAACCAATAAAGCCTGGCTTCATACCCAAAACTGCTGCATCCCTCCCCAGCCACCAAAATACCTTTAGTTGCCCTCTGTTCCCATCTTGCAGGACTTGCTAACCTGCAGTTCTGCCAGCTCTGGTCCCACCCAGCAGCCCAGCTCCAGCCCTTCCCCTGCAGGGAGCATCAGCACAGTTGGTGTGGGGAGGCCCCAGCACAGCTGCAGACAGCCAGGACAGGCTCCTGAGCTGCTCCTGCTCACTTCTCCTGAGCTGGCAGCAACAGTTGGGGCCTCCCCTCCACCTGGCTACTGCTTTTCCACAGCTTTGGTGAATTTGCATCTTTGGGGTCTTTAGCACTCCACCCAGTTCAGCAGGATGGTAGAAGGGCAATCACCCAAACTGTATTTCCTTGGAAAGGCTGGCCAAAGCCAGCACCATTCAGGAGCCTTGCATGCATCTCTTTTTAGCCTCTGCTGCTGCTTTCCTTACTCAGTTTTACACTGAGTCAGTGGCTCTCCAGGGGAGGACACTGCTCATTTCACGTGGAAGTGGTGTAGGACACGAGCAGGCAATCCTTCAGCCTCCAAAGAATGTTGCTTTGTTTTTCCTCTGCATTCAGTCACTCAGCTGCCCTGAACGAAACAGCAACATGAAAAATAGGAGGTGTTTTGAAAGTGAAAACAAAAGAATCCACCAAAACTCTATTGATTTCAGTTCAGAAGGAAATTAAAAATGCCTGCCTGAAAATCCGGATGGATGGCCACTGAATATGTCGTCCAAACACATTTCCATCAAGAGAAAATCCTACTGGGAGAGCTCAATGGAACAATTCAATTCTAAATACTCCAAGTACCTTGAATCTCCTTATAGAAGTCAATGCCAGTGGACTTGCATTTCCACCACAGGCTCAGACAGTGAAAGAGCAGCCAAAGAACGGTTATTGGTGAATGTGCAGGCAAGCACATGCTCCTGTGATGGGTTTTAAGGGTTTGATTTTGAAGGAACAGCTCTTCCCAAACCATACACTTGGGGGCACAGACGAAGCCGTGCACTGACACCAACTGAGTGACAGGAGCGATGTTTAGTTTCTGTCACTTGGTGTTAAGGAGCCTCTGATCACCCATTGCCTCCCAGCCTTATGCACATCGTCACTACTGCACTTGTTTCTTTTGGTTTTTAAAGCATTTTTAAATCCCTAGGGGAAAAAAAGAGTTCATACACAAGAGGTCTTTAATTGGAATAAAAGAGAAGTTGGGGCTTCAGAGTCACTTCTCTTTCTAGCAGCTGAAGGTCTGCCTCAGAATTTATCCAGCAAAAAGTACCAATCTTCAAGCACTGTTAGGAAGAGCTTTGTAATTCTTTAAGAGCTTGTCATTGGGTGTAAGTAACACGTGCCTTTTGCGACAAGTTTAGAGGTTTACAGACGAGTAAATAAGCTTAAAAATCAATT
This sequence comes from Phylloscopus trochilus trochilus, assembly GCA_016584745.2. Classification (NCBI taxonomy): domain Eukaryota; kingdom Metazoa; phylum Chordata; class Aves; order Passeriformes; family Phylloscopidae; genus Phylloscopus; species Phylloscopus trochilus. Next base: position 359,748 of record WQNJ02000023.1, read on the forward strand.
CGGGATTTCCTTTAAATGTTCTCTGTTACTGCCTGAGCTTGTTGTCTAAATTGAGCAGACATTTCTGAGTTATTTATTACAAAGAGTACTGGCTGTGAAAGCTGCCCCTTATTCAGTGCTTGGGTGTCTCACACACTGCATGTTCTCCTGTTACATTCATGATACAGACAGCCCAGAAGTATTTCATCTGTTCCACAGTTCATTTATTATGAGGGGAGAACCCTCACCCTCGGGCTTGTACTTTTTAACTTGTGAATGGCTGCTTCTCAACAAGATCAACCAGAGACTAAATTTGCTTCTGCAGTGCTTTAAAGTGAGTTTTACAGTGAGATTCCCAGTGTTGCCTCATTTGCAGTATTTGGAATTACTCAATTCCCATCCAATTAGGCACAAGTTCTGAGCAATGAGCCACCCTGACTCAGAGTATCCAGGGTGCAGATAAGCATCTCTGGTTTGTTCAGCTTGTAGGGACAGGGAGCATCCCCTCAGTGCTTGTACATGATCAAGTAGAGCAGAGCCTCTGAACTCCCCTGTTATACCAAACAGTAACAGTTTTAATGTGGGTCTGATGCTCCTTTCAAGCAAATATGGAAATTCAAGAAACACCCAAAGCCCTATCTCAGCCACACTAATCCTGTGAAAGCAGTGACTCACCTAGTAATGGCTTTCCATAAATTAGGCAGCTGAAAATGGGTAGGAAGCATGAAACCATTAACAGTTCCTGTAGTGTAAATTCTCTCACTGCATGTGAAGAAAATCCATGGCAGTAAAAGCAGGAGATGAAGGTGTCAGCACCCGTCATGTTTAGATATGCTGTTAATAATTCAAATCTTCCTCCCTTGGAGCCCATGGCTGCAGAATGAATCACTCCATTTCCTTTCTCAGATGAAAACTGAGGCTCTGTTGCTTACTAATCCCAAATGTTCTCTTCCCAACTATGAAAAGAGAAGCCAAGGTGGCCAATTTCACTGTCCCACGGTGGAACCCTCCTGCAGCAGCCTGGAGGGTGCTGCCACCACCCCTCCACACTGCCACGGGCAGGACTGATGGCAAAAAGGACAATACCCAAAAGAAAAGCCTCTCAGAGCTGGGAGAAACAGGAGGAGATGGAGCAGGAGGAGTCACTGCATCCCTGGGAGCAGCACTCCCTTCTACCAGTTGCTCTGGGGCTGGCAGGAGCAGAGTGTGCCAAGGGCTGCCACTGTGATTGCTGCTTTCTGCAAGTGCACCACGGGAAAATGAGGGTTGAAAGCTGAAATGTTAGGGCTGGTATCTGAACTTAGCTGCTGAACTAAGTTAGCATGGTTATACAAAAAGAAAAAAAAAAAAAAAGAAACACCACCCAAAACACAACCAAAAAACCCCAGAGTGTTGTCAGACATAACAAAGTGCACAATTTTCTTATGACACAGAAAGGACCATGAGAGAACATCCTAGAAAAGGTGGGAACAGCATGGCCTCATGCTGAGAGCTGGCAGAAGCTCATGCTATAACAGCTCTTGACACACTGCCTCAGCCACCCTGTGGCACCTGTCCAATTACTCCTGCCCAATTACTCCTTTGAAATTCTCTTGGCATCCTACTATCAAGAATTCTGAATATCAAATATCCAGCTCAAGGTCTCTTATCTTCCCATTTCCAGAGCAACAACATCTCTCATCAAAACCATTTGTTCTTGCTGCATCTACTTCCCAGAACTCCTTGGATTTTGTTTATACTTTGCCAAAGTAAACAAGATCTTCAGAGAACAGAAGATAGCAGTGCTTTGCTATTAATAGCTGGATTTTGCACTCATGTTGCTCCATTCCTTCTGGACCATGCACCCACTGAGATCTTTCATGTATGATATTCCTTTATGTAATTCCTTCTCATCACAGGGATAGACCAAAGATTGCTCTTGCAGTCACTCTTGCTTTGAAACAAGAGAAAATAACTAGTTTAAAGTAAAACCGTCTAACCAAAAGAAAAGCTTAGAATTTTATTTTTAATTTAGTTAATTTTCTTTTTCATTTGAAGTTGCCTGTGAGCTGGAAACAACAAATCCTATATCAGTTTAGCCACTTCTTAGATGAGCAGAGGAGCACCCACAAAACACAGACAGCACTAATGAGGAGGTAGGGCTGGGAGACCAGGATTTTCCAGGGCTTTAAGCTCCTTTGTCTTGGGTTATGGAACCAAAAATGTGTATTCTATTTCATCTGCTGAAAGCAGTTGGAGAATTGTTCTTCTTTACTCTGGGAGGAGAGGGGCAGATGCCTTCTGATAATGGGCCAACTGTTCAAACCAGGTGGGGCAGTGTTCCTTATCTCTTTCACCACCTGGGGAATATTTTCTGCTAATGGGCCATTAATACACCCCTAAAACCACACATCCCCAAAATAAAACATCCACATTCCATCATCCCATTGTGAGATGCTCCACCCAGTGGGGGGAGCCAACCATTCCTACCTGGATAAAACTGAGACACAGGAACACCAGGGATCTGGCTTCACCTGATTCCTGGAGGAAGACTGGACCCTTCTCACCATCACTGGACCCTTGTTCTACAGGATCATCTCTGCTCCAACAGAACCACCTCTGCCACTCCAGGAGAACTCACTGTGGGCTGCTTCCAACCCCCTGACCAACAGGGTGTCAGGCTGTAGCTCTGACTCTGTCAGGGTTCTCCAGAATTGTTGTTTGTTTGTTTGCTGGCTTGGTTGGGTGGTTTTGTTTTCTACTACATTTGTATTGTTAATATTCCTAGTAAAGAACTGTTATTCCTGTTCCCAAATTTTTGCCTGAAAGCCCTTAATTGTAAAATTATAATTTGGCAGGGGGTGAGGGGTTTACACTCCCCATTCTAAGGGAAACTCCAGCTTTCCCTGGCAGAAACCTGTCTTTCCAAACCAAGACATCCCTCTCTCCCCATCTGGTAACAACACCCCTCCCACAGCATATGGCTACAAGCCAAGCACGAAATGGGATGTGCTGATGAAGTGCACCCCAGTGCTGCTCAGCTCTCCATCAGATCACTGACACAGGGGTGACCCACAGAAAACAGACTTTCCTTCCTTAGGGGCACCAAACAAACCTGCTGCCTTTATCAAAATGATCTTCTGGAGACAAAGAGACAAGAGAGGCAGGTTGCTGCTTAAAAACTGAAAAGGCAAATGAGAAACTGACCCAAGGGGGAGGGCAAGCAGGTGTTGCTGGGAAGCAGTGGGTGTTGTTTGGACAGGGCTGTCAATAAAGGGAACAACCGGCAGGTCTGTGCAGGTGAACTGCTCCAACACTTGGGGCCATAAACCAGAGGGGAGAGCAGCACCTCCAGATGGCTCTGTGGGGCTGGGTGTCTCTCAGCAGATCCAGAGCTCTGTACTTGGTGCAGGGGAAGCTCCTTGTTGAGGTGAAACCCCTGGGATTTGTGCCTTGTGGTGAGGCTCAGGGAGGGGTGGGATTAAAGAGCAGAGGTGAGGTGCAGCCTCTGCTCAGCCACAGCCACCACAGCCTTGGACAGAGCCACTGGGTCCCAGCTCCTGGAGGCATCCCAAAGGCCTGGATCCCACTGGTGTGTCTCTGAGGGGGAGATCCATGAGGCTCTGCCTCTGCTGCCCAGCTGTGGCTCCTGTTCCTGTGTGGCTGTGACCCAGGAGCCAGCAGGGCCCACGGGCAGCTCCAGCAGGGCAGATGGTCTTTGGTAACAAAAACCTCAACTAAAGGGGTTTTTCAGAGCTTTTCACCCATGAACATTTCCTAGTTCACCAGGTGGGTCTCTGCCTTTTTTTTCTGTGATAAGTTCCATATGTTTTTGACCCTAGCAGGACCTGCTCAGACTGTTGGAGTGACTTTAGGAGGAGTTATTACAATTTCATCATCCTGTCAGTCTGACAGGATCTGCGTGCAGTGCAGGGTGCACCAGGCTGCACTCACCAGCACAGAGCACTGCAATAGAGCAGGAATTTAGGACTGCAGCTCCAAGGGTACCTCGACACCACAGGAGTGGGAAAAAGTCCCTCTTCCCACTAATAACCCTTTAGTTACAACATATAATCTCAAGTACTGAGCCAGCCATCTAACTACCCTTTATCTCCAACAAAAAACCCTACTCCTTCCTAGTCCCCTCTTTTATGTTTGAACTAACTATTTTCTCCAGGTGTTTTTTCACCTTGTCATAATCCATTACCTTCATAGGCTTTGATCTTTCCATAGGGAATTTATTTTCTTTCTTCAAAGATCTTTCCTAGTCAGGAGGTATTTTCCCCAGTCCACAGGCTCTGTTCCATTCAGATCTCACAGCATGATGTGCTTTTTTTACTGTCCTTTTTGTTTTGGTTTGGGTTTTTTGTGTTGCTTTGGTTTTATTTGTTTTTGTGTGTTTTTTTTTTTTTTTTTTTAATGAACATTTAAGAAACCAAATTTCAAATTAGAACCAAGCCAGGCAAGTTTATTCCTGATGACACAAGATGTAGCCTTTGAGGAAAAAATCTAAAAGACCCACATTGTGTACACACTGCTGGAGCAACTTCACTCCACAGAAGGTTCTGTGAGGCAAACTAGTTACAGGAGAGCAAAGATATTCAAAGGTCAGTCATAGATCAACAGCTGTTATTCTGAAGGAAAATAACCCATAAAATATATTCTATACAGCTACATTTGCCTTGGTTTTCCAAGGAGATTTCATTTCTCCTTTGGTTCATCTGTCAATGTTTGTATTGTGTAAGTCTGTGCAGTGCTGATGTTGCCAGTGTTGCAAGAATCAATTTGCTTTACTTACAGGTGTATTACAGACTGGGGACAAGAAGGAAAGAGAAAGATGCTGGATGCATCCTCTTCCACCTAGGATGGTGTGCTGGTTTGAAAGCAAAACCAGTGAGACTCCCAGTCAGAGATACAATTCTATAGGAGAAGAGAGGGGGAAAAAAAGGGTAAAATAAAATAAATGGAACAATACAACCTGACACCCTGTTAGTCAGGGTGTTTGAAGCAGTCCAAATGTGAGTCCTCCTGGAGTGGCAGAGGTGGTTCTGGTGGAGTAGAGATGATCCTGAGAGAGAAGGGTCCAGTGATGGTGAGAAGGGTCCAGTGATGGTGAGAAGGGTCCAGTCTTCCTCCAGGAATCCAGTGGAACCAGATGAGATGTTCTTGTCAAAGCAGTGATCCCGTCTGGTAGCTCTTGTCTCCTCTGGGAGTCCAGTGGATAAAAGCTGCTTGTGATGTCTCAAACCCTGGATTCTATCCAGGTGGGAATGCTTGGCTCCTCCCCCTGGGCAGAGCATCTCCCAATGGGATGATCTCATTCCATGAGTCATGCAGTGGGTCCTTGATGGCCCATTAACCAGAGATAACTCCTGGAGGAAGTTATCCATGAGTCATGTGGCAAGGTATTGTTGGGCTCGTTAACAGAAGATCAGGAAAACACTGCCCCACCTTGGCTCCAAGGCTCATGGGGATAGAATCCAGACCTTGGGCACAATTTGACATTGTAACCCAGGACAGATGGAGCTATACAGCCCATGATCTTCTCTTGTGAGCAGGGCCAGTTCCTTCGCAGCCAGAGGCCACCCACTGTCCTTCTGTGAAATAAACTTAATTTCTCTGATGCTGTAGACACAAAATAATTGTTCCTGATTTGCTGCCACTAAACTTGCTACAGATGATGCCCCCACATGGAGAGGGTGAGCACCAGCAGCACACCCTGGGTAGAGCAGAGTACTCCTGACAAGAAACGAGTGCTCCTCAAAGCCAGATCCCCAAATGGGACAAGAGCCACCCCAGTGGACTGCAGATGAGTTGAATTCCAAGAAAAACAAGACGTAGAATTCCAGCATTTAAATTTGTCAAGCAACTGTTCCATTTTAGGTATTCTGAACATCAAACAAAACAATTGCCTGTCCCAAAACAAGCCACCTGATGCACACACATAGAAAGAACACCAGCCTCTCAGGGCTGTATTGCTAAAGACAGAGCAAAACACTGAATTGCCAAACAGAACATGCTTGAAATCATAATGATCATATGTAAAACAGCTCTTGCACAGCATCATGGAAACTTCTGAATTGAGCTTTCTCTGTACACATTTGCACAAAGCAACTGTCATTATAAACAGCAGCAATCTGAAAAAAAAAACAAAAAAAACAAACATCTGCACGCTCCTGGGCAGAGGTGTTTGTTCCCGTGCTGAATATCTTCTCACCTAAAACCTAACACTTGTGGGGTATTAATATCTTCTCTCCTAATCCTTGTAAAGTCAACTTGTTTTTTTGGTCTCTGAGCTACACACACACTGAGCATTTATCTGGACACACCCAAGAGCAAGTTCCATGTAAAATCTATGTTAAAACAATTACATAGGTATTTAGAAATACAAAATACACCATAAATAAAGGCTTTAAGGAAAAGTAAAGGCTTCTCAAGAGGAACCCTGCTGTGGTTATAGCAGTACCTGTAAGGAGTTCTCAGCTCCCAACAAGCCCCCACTGCTTGGGCAATGGTTAAATATTGAGGAAAACCAAAGTCCTTGACTCTTCTTCTTTTTTCCTTCTTGCCTTTGTTCTGCTTTGCAGACAGAAGGCCAGAGAGAGCAGTAATTTCATTCTCTGTACACCAGAGAGGCAGAGTGATGTCTGCTGTCACAGTGGGTTGGACATCCCTGCCCGTGTGTCCTCCTCACTCTGAGCTGCAGTAAAAAGGGAGCAGCAGCAACCTCTTCTGTCCCAAAAGCCCATGAGCCCTGGCTGCAGGGCTGATGGGCAGACATGGGGGAGCAGCAGGAGTAAAGGCATTGCCCAGGTAAAGCTCCTGCACACAGATTTACCTTGTTGTACATCTTCAGCAGGGCAGAAACCCTGCTTCTCCTCACTGCCTGCTCAGAGCAGACACAGCCTCTGCTGGGAAGCTCTCTGACTGGGAAGGATGGCTCCACATGACCTCTGTGTGTACACAGCAAGAATATCTAGAGTCCTTGATGCTCATTAGAGAAGTTTGGAGAGAGATAAAGCTTTGCTGAAAATGTCAAGTCTCCATTCTGAGAGGGAACTGTGCTGCCAGACCTGCTGAGAGGTCACAGCATCCCTCACGTGCCTCATGCAAGTGCTGAGGCACATATGGTGCTCTCATTTGAGACGTGAGGGTAAAGTAAAAGAAGCTTTGTCCATCATGATAATTCTCAGTTTTCTGTGCTTCTGCCTCCCAAAAAAAAAAAAGGATTTACCAGGCTGGAGCTTGGCAGAACAGAAAATGCCAAGGCTTTTCAGAAATTCAAAAGTTCCGTAAGGAAGAGTCAAGGCCCTCACCCTAATTCCTCACACATTCTAAATTAATTTTCTTCTGACCCCAGCCCACATCCAGTCTGTTCTGTTATGAAAGAGTGAGCAGAGTTTGCCTAGTTTATTCTCTCAAAGAGACAGCCAAGGAGAATAGATGCAGATTATTCTACTTTGACCAAATTAAAGGGAATTGTAGCTCAGAGCAGAGGGATTCCCTTTGTTTATCTGCCAACACAAAGGAATTACTGCAATCCTGTCTCCTGTCACCACTGACAGACTGTTGGATGTGTTTCTGTTGCTGCTCCTTCATCGTTTAGGTGCAAAATCCCATCAGCAACCTCCATCACCAGATTCAAAGGAAAAGAAAGGCAAGAGAAGTGTAAGCCATTGAGAAAAATCCTCTCCACTAGAGGAGTTTTACAGATGGTTACATGTGCCCAAGCAGTGAGGCACAAATACTCTGCTCCACTTGGAGGAAACTGCTGCCTTGGCTGTAAATAGACAAGAAGTGCTAGAGCAGACCCAGAGACAAGCACCAGCACCAAAGTACAAAGAAATGAAAAGTGAAGTTTTAAGTTAAATGAACATTTGGCTAGTCACTGTTTGGGTTTTGTTAAATGTTTAGTATTTTGCAATATTTGGGGATTTTTCACTCAGCAGAGCAAGTAATGCTCAATTGGTTGGGAGTTACCTCCTGAACTACTCTTGGCTACTTTTTTAAATGTTTCCCTTCACGTTATGCAATGCTCCTCAGAGTGAAAGCACCTTGTACAGAATGATTTAGCTCTGAGCTGAGCCTGATCCAGAGCCAGCAGCTGTGCTGCCTCTGAGGATTTGGGGTTTAACTTTCTGCACAGATGTGACCCTCTGGAGCCCTTTTCCCTTCCCATGGCACTTCATCTCCTAAGGGACTTCAATACTTCAACCACTCAGTCTACTGCTACCAAATGTGTGATTTCTGGGGTTCTTTCACTTGGCACAACCTGCAGGCTCCTCCAGGGCCACAGGGAGTTACTGGGAAGCCCTGGTGCCCCTGTGCACACAGGGTTCCAGAGGGGAGCTCTGCTCTGTGGGCTCCTGCTTTCCTCCTCCAAGGTGCCAATCATTCCCCTCTTGATTCTTACACACAAGCACTCTGAGTTGTCCTCCCTTCTGCCCAAGTATTTAGTGTTGGCTCTAATTGTGATGTTTTACTCCAAGTGCCTTCTTTCTGCCTGCCAGGCCTGACCATCCAGGCTGCCCATGGAGCAGGGGAGGCAGGCCAGCACTGAGCAGCCTTTACTTCCAAGGCTGGGCTGGTGAAGGAGCTCTTGAGCAAACAAGAGCCAGCAACAAGAAAAATACCAACTTGCATAGTGCCTAAGTGGCTTTGCCAGGTGAGGGTTAAACAAGAGCAGCACCTGTCAGCTCTGATTTCTCTTAGGAGGTTGTTCTGCTGCTGAGACATCTCGGTCTGCACAGAACTTAATCAAATCTGCTCATTCTCCCCTAGAGTCAAGTGCATCAAACTGATTGTCACTGCAAGGGCAATGAACATGCTGATGGGAAGGTTTTTGCTTTAACATTGCTGCTGCTGAAGCCACGAATCAGTCACAAAGATCAAATACAAGAGACCAGATCACTTCATGTACATGAAACAATGGAGACCAACATGAAAAATGTGATTGCTGTCAGTGTGCCAGGACACGTGGGGCATATCCTGCCCTTCCAGTCCCTGCCCCCAACTCCCTAAAATGTTCAGTGCAAAGAAAAAAGCATCAAGGTGTTAAGTGGCTTGAAATATTTTTGTGTTTGTATCATCTAGTAAACAAAGTTGCTGAGAAATGTCATTGTGTGATCTTCACATGTGTGTGGGAGACAGCATCTCAGCTGTCAGGGAATGACTGTACAGCTCCCTGCTGGAAGGAAGAAGTCAAACATTTCACAAGCAGACTTTTATAGCCTGGTGGGATCTCTGCTGAACACTTGGGATATCCAGGCTGTCAGCTGCTTCCAGGAAGATATCTGCTGATTCATCCTGGCAGTACCCACTCCCCAGTGAGCTGTCCCCAGATGCCAATCAGCAGAAAGGCTCCCAACCACAGCTCTGACACCAGCTCAGCCAGCTCTGCCTTCGAATTCTTGGGTCAGCCAGTGGGACAGAAGTCACCATCAAGGCCCAGACACCCTCTGAGGTGCAGGAAACAACCCAGAGCCCTCTGGAAGGGCTGTTCTGTCACTCAGTGCACTTGGGATGTTTTTGCTGCTTTGATGAAAGCTCTTTGTCCCTTTGCTTCCCTTTCCCCAGCTGAACTGTCACCACGGGTGCTGGGTGCAGGTGCTGCCTCTGGGCACACACTGGAAGTGGATTCTGCTGGAGATGTGAGAGGGAAAGGGAAGGGGGAACCATCCTCTGTCAGAGCTATCAGCAAACCCAGCTGCAGTTCAGAAAGCTTGCCCAAAAGTCAGCCTAAAGGAGTGAGGGGGAGAGAGGGGATGAGAGAGATTTGTCTCTTCTTTTAGTATTGCTCAGGACCACTGACAGCAGTAAGGGATGCACAGGCTTAGAATCCCCCCTCTAAACTCCAAAACAACGCAAAAACACCAACCCAGGCATTATTCTGTGCCACCAGCAGAGCAGGTCTGTGCTCTCCAGCAGCAGTGCCCTTTGCCTCACTGCAGCTCTGTAACCCAGGCCCTGCACAGGGCCAGTCACCAGCACCATAAAGAGGAGCTATTTTTGTATGTGAACGCAAATGAAAAAAATGCAATTTCTAACCACTAACCTCCTGAAGCAGATAACAAGTGGTTCAGGCATAATCAATGATTTTCATAGTTTCTAGGAAAGCTTTATCAGGATCCTTGTATCTCTGAAATGCTGACACATTGCTGTCTAACAGCACCAAGGACAGGACACCACCCTCAGCTCCCAGAGCTCCTGTGTGTGCAGGGGAGGTGCTGAGCAGCCCAGACAGCCAGTTCCCAAGGCCTTTCCCTCATGGATGCACACCTGCTCTTCCATGGGCTCCAGCAGAGCTGAGTGCTTTGGGTGCATCACTCACTGTGAGGGTTCAGAGATCGATTCCAGCAGGAAATGCTGTCACAGTGGATATGTGGCAGTCAACATGGACACTGCACTCCAGGTGCTTCCTTAGCATCACCAGAAGGCTTCAAGCACCAGCACCTTGTTATTCAAAAGTCTCCCACACCTTTTCTCTGTGTCTCCCAAGAGCAGCTCCACACAGCTCTGGCTCTGTCTCTCCCTCAGTTCTGGTCACTCCTTCCTGTCCCTGGCACAGCCCCCTCACCCTGTCTGTCCCACCTGCAGCAGCTCACTCACCTTTGCTGGCCCTGGCACCACCTCCTGTCCCTGGCTCTGCACAGCACAGCCAGCAGCCTCCAACTGACCCTGCCCAGCTCCCTCACTCTTTATCATGCCCTGGCTGTGAGGGCAAGGCTGTTTCTACCCCAGGATAATTAACAGAGGTGTAAGAGATCAGAGGGGAGACTGCCCTCAGCAGCATCTCCTTTGGTCTCCCCACAAAATGCAGTTTGCAGGAGCAACTCACTGCTCACCTCGCCTCCAGAGGTACACAAAATCTAGTATGAGGAAGGAGATCTGGAGAGGCAGGGAAGGTGCTGGACTGGGGATTTGTCCAGCTTCTGATGATGCCTTAAGCTTTTAGCTTTTATGTTTTTCAGATCCTGTACTGCAGGAGTGTGTAACTCTGAACTCCATACAGAGTGTGACTAAACTCTCTTCACATTTTGGTCAGACAAAACAATCCTTCCAGGCCTGAGAACCACCCTCACAGCCTCAGGCCCTGGAAAGTATGAACAAAAGTGATTTGGGGGGAAGTAAACTGGGGGTAAATGACTTCATTACCTGAAATTATCATTGGAGCATTCACCCCTGATGTGCAAATGGACCAAACTGATTTCTGTCTGAGAAACTCGTGACCATTGTCCACCTTGGGTGCAGCCTCTGGGAGGCCCTGGCTGCCCAAGGTGTATCTGCTGAAGGCCTTTCATAAACACCCACTTCATTCTCTTAACCTTGTCTAGCCCCTGTTCTAGGGAGCCACCCCAGGGCATCCCCACCTGCCTTGGCCAGCTCACCCCTCCTTGCCTGCTGTCAGTGACTCCCCTCGTGTGCTGCAGGTGTGAGATTTCCTTCTCCTCTGGCATGGATCTGGGCACTCTCACTTGCTACAGCTCACGTGGTTTTATTAAATTGATCACTCTGCTCTACTGAGGCAGCATTTACAGGGGAACAGCACAATGGCCTTTCCCAGACTCTCAAGGCCTTGTGAGACACGGTGTAGAGAGCTGGGAGCTGACACCAAGCTGGAGAAGACTGCACTGAAGATGAAAGATGAGAAAACTCACTTGCAGAGAATCTGGGTTTTGTTCTCTGTGGGAAGAACACAAACCTTTGCATTCAAGCCAGATTTAATAATGCATTCCAGTGATCTGCATTTTTCCAAGCTCCTACATTCCCTCCCCTCCTGAATACCATATGTTTCCCCATTCTATCAGAGGTATTTCTGTGGCATCCACTGCCAATGGGTTGAAAATCAAAGTTATTATGGATGAAACGTCAAGATCTTGAATGTTTGGGGAAGGGCCAAATGTTAGTTTAATTAACTCAAACACATTCCATTTTGACTGACCTTTTCAAACAGAATCAGAGAAGCACTGAGGTTGGAAGCAACCTCTGGAGATCATCTAGTGCAACCATCTGTTCAAAGCAGAGCCCATTAGCTGGACTTGCTCAGGACACCATCCAGTCAGATCTTTCATTATCTCCCAAAACAGTTTTCAAAACATCTCTCCTGAACACTGGCACTGCAGGCCTTCAAAAAGTTACTCCAGACCAGAGTTTGCAACTTCATTCCCTAGAATGCAAAGAAGTAATTTGATAATTTTGTAACAACACGTTTTCCAGAACAGGAAATAAGAAAAACACTTTTGCTACAATGACTGCATTTTTAATACTGTTCACCTTTCAAATTTCAGCTACCAATTAAAAAATTAAAATCTCAATACATAAATTCCCATCTGGCTCTTGTGTCAGCATCTTAAAAGAAAAACCAGCACCTGTCCAGTATCAAGCACTGAGAAGAGTTCAATGCAACACTTATCAGCTGTGTGTTTCTTCTTTTCCACATCACTTTGGACACTCTGTGGACACTTTTTTTGCCTCCCCAGACTCCAGCCCATGGAGATCATTGGATGGATGAGGCAGGACCATCACAGCCTCTGGGGTGTTCCCACCACCCAGCAGTTCTGGTTCTGTCTCCAGCTGCTTGCAGAGGCTGCTGCAATCCTGTGTGGTTTCAAAATAACAGAGCCTCCAGTGAAGGTCACAGCACAGGCTCCTCACAAACCCAAAATTCCAGCTCTCTGCTGCTTCCAGATATGCAGTGACCACATATGGGAAACCATTACAATATACATCTACCAGTTTACACTGAAGGGGCGCTGCAATGGATGAGAATGAACTTTAAAAAAAAAACCCCAAAACTAAACAAAACACAACTCCTGAAACGTTGTGGGGTTTATCTTCTAGAAGGTGATCACAGGAGAATCTCTACTTTCCAGAAGAGTTCTCTTTTGATGCTGTGATACTCAGTCCAGGTGTAAGTAAAAACACTTGATAAATTAATTTTTTGTCTCATTCTCAAATATAAATACTTTTCTTATTAAATTTTTCATCTGAAAATATCAAGGAACTGGATCATGTAATTCAGATCATTTGGTCACAAGCTTCCATTCTAAATATATCACCCAGCTCAGCAGCAGCAACACAACTGCAGCCAACAAAACACTTGCTTAGGTACAGACAGCTCTATTTCAATGAGTTATTACTCACTAATTTACACTGAAAAAACTTAAGGTCGTCATAGCTGAGCAGTTAAAAAAAACCCCACCTTGCAATCATTTGATGGTTCTTCAGTGAATAATGGAAAAGGGTTTAGAGTGCTCAATCAGACAGACACCAGGGAAAAAAAAAAAGGAATTGCATCATTAAAGAACTCCAGGCCTGTTAATTGCAGGTAATGGCTATGAATAATGACAGCAGAGAGTGCTGAGTGACGTAGGAGAGAGAAGAGTCTGAGCTGTAATTGCTTAAAACAAACAGTTTGGTCAATCTGAACTTACTCCTGGCTGTCTGTGCTGCTCCTGCTGGAACTGCAGACATTTGGCTAAGGCTGTCAGGGAGCAGCTTCCATGGGCTCTGCATCCCACAGGTGGTGGCAGAGGAGCACTTTGGTTTTCAGCATTTCTGATTTCTTTGTCTGGTGGTGAATGACTCGGATGCACAGAACTGAGTTTGTTGGACTGGTCACTCTCTCCCTTTTCTGCCTTCCACCCTTTCCCCCTGGACCTGGCTGCTTGGTAGAAAACCCAGTGGCAGTCAAGGAGAGGGAGAACATTGGATCCATGTCTCCTCCCCTCAGCCCTGCCTGCTCATCCCCCACCCAGGAACACTCTGTACACACGTGCACACAAACATGTTTGCCTGCTGCTCTACAGCCTGATCACTGATTCTTCAGGAAGACATTAATTATGGAAACAGCTCCTAAAAAAGGAGAAGTGTTCCTCTGCCAGACCAATTCATCTCCTGCTGCAGCCACTCTCAGTGTCCTGTGAGTCACTCCACAGCTGGAACTCTCTGTGAAAAATGCCTGGGAGTCAAGGGGAACAAGCTGTGGCTGCTGCACAGCAGAACAAAGGAGAGCTAAGTCACAAGGAAAGGGACCACCAAACTACCTGTGTTTGGGTGTCATCTGCTTCATATTAGCCTCTTGGGAAGAATGTTTGTTAGGACACATCATCTCTGCCTGTACTTGTCACACATCATTCCCTTTCTGAGATTCCTTCCTTGGCTGAGGCACCACACCATTTGATCTCTACACTCTCAAACACTCATGACCCAAATACCCAAAAGCTTTATGACCTACTTGGGCCACCCTTGCTTCAAATGGCAAGTTGGATGCATCAGGAATAGCACTCCATGTGAGCTGGAAGCATTTATTGCTATTGCAATAGGTGAAGTTGGTCTGTGTCTGCATGAAGCCCCAAGAGAGCAAGTCAGGGGATGCAAACAAAGAATAAATAAAACACTTGAATCCCTCTGGTGATGTCTCCAGGCAGCAGCTCCTGTCCTTACACCCTTGCTCCAAGGCTCTTACTAAGAGCTGTGAGCCTTAGAACCAGCACAGGAGTCAGGACAGAACCGGGCTGGAGATGGGGATGTCTCAACATCCTTCTCCAATGCACACAGCCCTGCTGCTCCAAGAGTGTCACAGTGGATATGTGGCAGTGACACAGACACTGCACTCCAGGTGCTCCCTTAGCATCATCAGCAGGCTTCAACTATCAGCATCTTGTTATTCAAGAGTCTCCCACACCTTTTCTCTGTATCTCCCAAGAGCAGCTCCACACAGCTCTGGCTCTGTCTCTCCCTCAGTTCTGGTCTCTCCTTCCTGTCCCTGGCACAGCCCCCTCACCCTGTCTGTCCCACCTACAGCAGCTCACTCACCTTTGCTGGCCCTGGCACCACCTCCTGTCCCTGGCTCTGCACAGCACAGCCAGCAGCCTCCAACTGACCCTGCCCAGCTCCCTCACTCTTTATCATGCCCTGGCTGTGAGGGCAAGGCTGGTTCTACTCCAGGATAATTAACAGAGATGTAAGATATCAGAGGGGAGACTGCCCTCAGCAGCATCTCCTCTGGTCTCCCCACAGGAGAGCAGCCTGGCTGTTTGCACTACAAGCTCCATCACACCCCTTACAGGAGCAGAGCAGCCCACCCCTCCACACCCCTCCACGGCTGTGTGGAGCAGAGTCTGGAGCCATCAGTGCCTCTGCCAGACTGCAGGGAGAAGGGAGAGTGCCAGCAATTGTCACTCCTGACCCTGGCCTGCCTGGGTCTGGAGGCAGCTGGGCACCAGGAATAAAACTCCAGGAGCTCCAGGGGGCTCACATCTTCCTGCACAGCAGATTTGCAGAGCTCGTCTGGGATGTACTCCTCGAGGAGCACAGACACAGCACAGAACAGCTGCACCCTTGGAATGTGCATCCCTCCATTTCATGCTCCTTGGACTCTCCCAGGACACGCAGTGTTTGCACTTTTGAAGGCACTGAACTCCCTGAGAGCCCTGGATCAGGACTGTGAAGAGGATTATACTGATTGGTGTGTCTCTGCTGATCAGTATGAGAGAAGGGCAGGGAGATTTTGACAAGTTTTATAAAATTATGCCCATAAAAGCAGAGCTAAGTACTGCTCTACCAACAACAGGAGGCAATAGTCATGACATTCTTCTCAGAAAACCTGAACAGACATTCAACTAGAACAGACTCACTGCTGCTGCTGGAACCATTTTAATCCCACCTGTCCCCTCCTTGCTGCTCTAAAATAGGCACAAGAATTAATTTTTTTTAGGAAGCTCTAACTGCTGCCCAAGGAATGAGAGACAATTTTGCCCCAGGGAGAGGCAGGTGCTTTGCTTTGCTTTGCTGCTTGTCTCCCAGGAGCTGTCCCCTGCCCTGGAGCCCATTTGTGCAGGATGGAGGCAGCCAGAGGCACCCTGCTGCCTGCTCACTGACCTGGCTGGGAACAGCAGATGACACCATGCCCTGAGCTGCCATTGTACAGAATTACCCCTTGAGCTGTGACCACTGTAAATGAAGCAAATCCATGACTTCACCTGCTGCTCTTGGCCTGTTTTCCAGCCAGGAGCAAAGCTCAGAAGAACCTCAGCTTTGAGCTCCATTTTGAGCAGCTCTGCTGCTTCTCACATCTCCTCCAAATGAGTTTGTGTGCTCCTCCTCACAGCCAGAACAATTCTCCCAGCTGTACTGGCTGGTCTAACCCTCCTCTGTTCTTGCTTTAAATCCCTTTTATGTCCTCCTCCTTTTATTCAACCTTTTGATGTTACAGCTTCCTCCCCCCTGCCTGTGCAAAGGTGAAAGTTGTCTGTAGCTGAATGGATCTCACCTGCCCTGGGTTGTGCTCACCCTGAGGGGCCACAGGGGCAGATTCCCACCTGGTGTGACTGATGCAGGTCTGCTGGGGTGAAACACAGCCATGGATCACAGAAACAGGGTGAGTAAGGAACACTGCTCTCTGCTCTGCAATACCAGAGCGAGATCAGGCAGAACCTGCTCCCTGTCAGCTCCAAACCAACAGGAAGCTGCTTCCACACGTTGTGTGGTCCAGCTGCAGAGCTCCTCACCCCAGGAGACTGCAAACTGAGCAACTGGGCACCTTGCTGAGAGAACAAAACCCACCAGCAGTCACGAAATACAAACAGCTCTGCCCAGGTTCAGACACTCCCCACTTCCTTTCCCTGAGCTGGAAACTGGGAGAGCACCCTGGGCATAGCTGGGCACACCCACTGCACCCTTCTTCCTGAGCCAGCCCTGCCAGGGCTGCAGGGACAGCAGCTGGGCAGGTGGGGCTGGTCCTGGCCCAGGGCAGGGCATCTTCATCCCAGCAGGGCAGTCAGGGCACCCTGGCTGTGTCCCTGCAGGGTGTTCCCTGCACAGGAGGAGCCCTGAACTCCCTCGGGCGGAGCAGCAGGAGAAGGGAGCCCCAGGGAGGGTTTGGTGCTCCCAGCAGCTGGCTCTGCTGGCTCTGCTGCTGCAGCTCACCCATAGCCACCTCTGCTGCTCATCAGCAGCCCAGCAGGCACTGGGACAGGGCATGGATGGAGAGGTCCCAAGGAAAGGTCTCATGGCAATATCTGGCACTGAAACAGGAGCCAGCTGACACTGCCAGGGCTTGCTCATCTTTGATTATCAAACTGAAAGTCCCTTTGGCCAGATTAGACAGAAACTGCTTTCCTGTTCTCTGATTTTTGTCAGAAGTCTGATGTGAAGCCCCTACAGAAGAAGTATGACCAAGTTATCTCAGGATCACCCTTTCCCCTTCATTTACAAATGCTGTCATGAAAACCTACATACACCAGGACTGAAACATACACCAGGTCATGTTAAAACATACACCAGGTCATGTTAAACACTGTCTGAGTACTGCTTAGTGTCAGAGGAGCTCAGACTGTATGAACCTGCGGCAGCAAACTCATATATTAATCATTGAAGAACAGCTCACATACAAATAGAAGTGTTTGATGTCATCATCTGGCTCAATGGAAACACAGCCAGGCAACAGGAGCCTGCAATGAACTGGCTTTAACTGGCAGACCTTGGTGTTTGCATAAGGAATCTTCTATTAGAAAGTTGGTTGGTTGGTTGGTTGGTTGGTTTTTTGTTTTGGTGGGGTGTGGGGTTTTTTTTTGTTGTTGTTTGTTGTTTTGTTTTGGATTTTTTTACTTCAAAGGAGTTCCTTGCCTTGGAAATATTTTGGCCAACACAAAAGCTTCTTGTCTGAGATGCTGTATAGGAAACAGCACTGAAGGCAAAAAACCCTAACATTTCAGAAGATGTGATTGTAGACTCTGTTTTGAAAATGCCTCCTGAAGAATGGTTGGTTACTGGAAATATTTAAAAAGTAATTTAATCACAGATTTCCAAGGCAGTCTGCACTCCTCATGTTCTCTGGATCAGCCAGGCTGCAGTTGATACAAGATCACCCAGTGCCAGCACAGATGTCTGACTGAGACACCTCCTTGGGCTCTCCCTTGAGGGTCACTGGGAATGAGCACTGAATTGAGGCAAGAGTAGTAAAACGATGCGTTCAGCTGCCTGGATCCTTTTGTGAATGAAGAGGGGTCTGATCAATCCCTGTTTACCTCAGCACACCTCTGGTTTCAGGATGGACTTGGGAGGTTCCATCACCGCCCAGCACAGAACGACAGCGCTTCCATCAACCTCCGTGAGCAAACTTGGAATGGGTGTTCAGGGACGGGAACAAGGAGGGACAGATCGCTCTCAGGCACTGCTGACAGGAAGCCATTGGCACCGGGGAAGGTGAGGCTGGAGCGATCAGACAGCATCCGCCTGGGAGAGCGCGTTCCATGGAGCACTGGAGGCGAACAGCACCCGCCGGGTGACTCATGCTACCGAGCAACCCCGGCTCGAACCTGTTGAGGCTCTTGGCCCAGCCTTGCCTTTTCAGCGTGAATCCGAGCAGAAGCGTGTCAGCAACCCCCGGGCCGCCGGATCAGCACGGCCGGAGCCCATCCCTGCTCGGCTGCCCGGCGGCGGGGGGCTCGGACGGGCGGTGCTGCCGCAGCTCCCAGCGCGGCACCTGCCGAGCCCCCCGCCCTGGGGCCGTGTCCGTCTGTCCGTCCATCCATCCATCCATCCATCCATCCATCCATCCATCCATCCATCCATCCACCCACCCCCGGCCGTCCCGGCGGCAGGAGCAGGGCGTGCCCGTGTCCCGGCCGTACTCACATGGCGAGGGGCGAGCGCTGCCTCCCTCTCCAGCAAAGATGGCTTTCGGCTCCGCGCCCGCTGCCAGCCGGCTCCTACTGTTGTAGGCACGGTTGTTGGGAGAGGAGGGGTAGGCATCGGCTACTGAGCATGCCTGCGCTGGCATCACGGGCGGGGAGGCAGAGGCTGGGCTCGGCTGCCCCTCCGCAGCCCCCGCCGGGAGCGCTCCGGGAGCGGCGGCGCCGGGGCAGCCCCGGCTCCTCCCGCGGGCACAGCGGCGTCAGGGCAGCACCGTCCTGGGGCTCTCTAACCGCGCTCTTTCTGCCCCTCCTCGCTAGAAGGAAAGGGGTTTTTTAAAAGGAAGAGAATGACAGAAGGTGCTGCTGTTCCATCCCCGCTGCGGTGGGTGAGGACTTGTGGATGAAAACCCACGGAGCAAATCCAGAGACAGGTGAAGCAGCGGAGCAGGCACTGATTCTGGAGAGGTGGTGTCTCCAATGAAGTGCAGCCCTTGCTTCTGGCTCGGGCGTCACCTCAGCCTCACTCCAACCTCGCCCTCCATGAGCATCAGCACTTCCCTTGCCTGCCTCACCTCCCCGTGCAGAACAACCCTCACCCTGAGGCAGCACTTGCTCCTCTCTGTATCCAAACCGAGGCCTCACATGTGCTAAAAAGAGCGAAAGAATAAGAAAGCCTGCGTGGTTCTCTGAGGAGTGGCATTTAACAGTGCTGCCCCAGTGACACCTTGCACACCTGTAAAAAGCTGCCTCACCTGCTGCTGCCCTCACTAATCCCCGTGGGTGCCAGGGGCAGCCAGCACAGCCCACCCACAGCAGCTATTTGGGTAGGGCAAGCAGCTTTGCTGAGCATCCAGACCTCACATCTTGGGGTGCCTGTTGGGAATCAAGTGCAACCGTGCCATCAGATCAAATCTGTGGTTTCTGATGTGGAAATCTAAGAAAAGGTGAATTGTTCCTCAAAGCAACAGGCAAAGCACCACAGTTACTGGGGGTGAGCAAGGCATCAAGACCAAGTTCTCAACTTGTCACCAACCAGGTATTTCATGCAGCATGGAGCCAGGGAATGTGGCAGCACCACAGCCCAGACACCAGGACACTCAGGTGCTGCCCAGCCCCGGGCTCAGGTGTCACCACAGCCTGGTTCAGGTGTAAGCCACGGGCTGGCAGCTCTGAAGGGCTCCAGCTCCTTGGGGAGCTGTGGAACTGCTCAGTGACAGGCACAGGAACCCCTCTCCCCTCTCCTCTGCTGCCTGAGGGCTTGCTCCCTGCATCACAGCCTCCTGGTAGCTCCTGCCGCTGGAGGGTGTTCCTGCCTCTTGTGCTGGAGCCAATTATCTGCACCATGAATAAATGTCACCTCGGGCAGCACCTCCAGCCTCAGCTTGTGCTCAGATATCACACTTTTGAGAGTCTGCCCTTGAGAAACTTCTCCTGAGGGAAGCAGAAAACACTTCAAACTGTATTTTCTCCAGGTAAAGATGGAGTTTCAGCCCATTGGTGTGCCCTGAATCATGACAACTGCCAGATTCCCAACTACCTGCAAGCTTTATCCACCCACACACCTCAGCTCAGCACTTCTCATCTGGAATTCCTCTGTAACTCTTGCCTCCTGAGGAAGGATGACTTTGCAGATATCCTGGACAAAGGTGCATTTATATCATATATGATATCTGTGATTATTTATGTGATAGCCCCACAGCACACAGCCACAGCAGCAGCCATGCTCAGGCTGCAAACACAGGCAGCACCTGCCACCAGGGACACTCTCACCTTCACCTTTGAACCCAAGCCACACCTGAATATTGGGAAAGTGGTAAATTGTGCCTGGATGTGAAGCCAGGAGCTTCTGAGACAGAGATCTCCCACCAGAGCTTTCTGCCCTTTCTGTGCTCTCACTTCCACTCATCACTACAACCACCTGCAGGGTGGAACATGTGCTGATGGAGACCAAAGCTCACAGGACTCAAAAAAACCAAACAAAAAACTCCACCAAAAACCTGGAAGACTCCACACCCATCATCTTGAAATGTTTTATTACACAAACTCTCCAGAGCAAGTGGTCCAGTGTCTGTGCTGACCCCATGCCAGCTTTATCCTGATTGAAGGGGAACAGAAAATACCCACACAAGCACAAAGGTGAGATGGCAGCCAGGAGAATTAGAAATCAGAAATTAGCAGAAGAGTTCCACTACAGGGAAAATACCTCAGACCTTGTGAGCACAGTACAGAATGAGCTGAAGGAACACCAGTGCCCCACATCTTGTGGCCACAGCTTCCTCCAGAGTGGTACCAGAGAGCTCTCAAAACCAAATCACACAACACCATTGCACTGGAGCTGCTGAAAAAAAGAATTTCCTGCCTGCTAAGGAAGGCATCACCACTCCAGTCCAAGAAGGCTCCTGATCATGAAGAAATTCCACAGCCAACCTGGGGACATTTCCTTTAGCCCCACGTTCCCTGGAGCTTGCAGACTACCACTAAGGGCCACCAAAGCCTTTAGTGTTAGAAGAGATGCAGAGACACCGTGTGGTGGCAAAAATAACAGGACCAGAACTAGTTCAAACAGCTTAAATTTCATTTAAGTCACAGAACTGAATCAGAAAATCTGCATCCTGGGGCCACAGAGAAATTGTCCCCCAGCTGCTATTCAGGTGCTTTCCTGTCCCCAGACCTCCTTTCCTGTCTGGCATCTCTTGCTCTGTTTGCACTGCCACAAAGATTTCCCCCATTTTTGTGTTTGGTACAATAATAACAGCAGGATTAGGGCTGGTGCAGTTGGAGGGGTGGCATGGAAATGCTCCACTTCTGGAAAATAACTCCCTGCATCTTCAGCCTGCCCCTCTTGGGTATGGAAAACAATCAGTCTGCTTTGTGAATTGCTGGGTTTTTACCTCATCCATAACTTGCATTTTGTCCTGAAGCAAAATTTTGTCCATGAAGGCATTTTCAGAGCCACCAATGCACTGCTGAGGATGTTTGAGGGTGAAAGCCACCAACAACCATCCTCAGTGGAAATCAATTCTGGCATCTGGAGTCTTGCAGGTGCTGGAGCTTGCTTGTAATTAGGGAATTATTAGAAACACTAGAAACTGTTCTGTCCTGCTGTTACTTGATCCCCACCTGAGGGGAACCTGAGCATTTTCTCTCAGATCTGCAAGTTGGATCCCCACTCAGGTGAGTCATCTTGCAGTCTGTAGGTTTATGGACTGCCCCTATAAGAGAGTAAATCCCAGGGCCAGCCACAGTAACACTGCCACTGGTTACTTTGGCTCACCACACAAAACATTGCTAGTGCTAAATAAGAAAGGTGAGAGCAGTTAATTGGTTTATAGAAAGCAATGATAATTAGGTTTCACAGGATTTAAGCAGAAAAGAAAAGCAAGGCAGATGAATCAATTATTCAAATGCTGCATTTTCAAATCTTTTGGTCTGGCAATGCATTTAAACAAAGTATAGGAGGGATTCCCCCTAAATCATCAGAACTTGAATCAAACACTCCAAATCATCAGAAATCATCAGACACTGGAAACTCAGCATAGCCAAATTCACCTTTAAAAGAGAAATTAGATTCTATTCACATCCAAAGTACAATTTTTCAAAAACTATTCTCTAAAAGGATTAATAAAAGATCTATTCTAAGCATCTTGAATCCTTTATCACCAAGTTTTACATGTTTATTTTCCATGACTCATTTTCTTCTCTTAACTTTTTAGACAAGTGGATTTGGTACTGAATGACCCAGCCTTTGCAGCTCACTTCTCAGGGGTGAGGCAGATTCCTTCCTGCCTGCCCAGCTGCTGACCTTATCAGCCACAGCTGCTCTCTTCTGCAGAGCTTCACCTCAGCACCACTGAGTGCCTAAAATGGGTCTTGGATTTGCAGATTATTTTGTCACAAATTAAAACCTCAACTCTGTAATTGTAGGGTGTGTGTTTTTTCTTTCACTCACAACTTCTGTTCATTCCTTCACAGCATATTAGTGCTTTGGTGGCAGTTTCCTTTTACAGGTCAGTGAAGAGTTTGTAATTCCTTTCATAAATTGTCTTTTCTGCCATTCCTGTGAGAGATCCAGGTCCAAATTACCTGGGTTCTGTTCAAACCCTGGGTGGCTCATTACCAAGCCTGAGTAGCAGGGTGTGATGCTCTGTGCTCCTCCAAGGTTATTCACAGTTCCTTGTTAATGTGTATGAAAGGATAATTTTGAGAACTTTGATCCTGCCAGACACTGGCACAGTGAGGCCCAGACCCTCCTGCCCCTGTGTGTCCCTGTGGTAAAACCTGGGAACAGGGAATTCTGCTGAGGAGGGAGGAGCAGAAGAGTAAAAGAAGAAAAGTTAAAAAGGTTGCCAATTTTGTTTTGAAGCCCACAAGCTTCGTGTGGTTTGTTTTGAAGATTTGTGTGAATTATTAGTAGCAGGCAAAGAGCAAGACAACAGGGAGAGGAGGGGGGGAACATGACCCTGCAAGTCAAGCAACCAAAAGTTAATGCAATTACCAAATATCAAATGTGGAGCAGAGGGACTAATTCGATCAGAGAGGCCAAAGGGATGATTCTTGGAGACAAAGACATTGCAACACGGAAATGCAGGCTAATCAACTGCTTTATCAAAAGGAAAAGGAAACAATTTCCAAGCCTTAACTAAAATCCCCAGTTGGTTCTTCATCTTTTCAGGGCTCTGGTTTTTGCCTAGCAGTGTTTGCTCCATCTCACATTCATTTCACTGCCTCTGTGCCCTGCACAAAGCTGCTTCCCTGGCTCTTTGCTCGTGTCACACAATCCGCCTCTGCTCCTGCCTTCAGGAACTCCTCAGTCCTGAAAGAGAGCACACAGAGGGGAATGTTCATTATCTGGGATGTCCAAGCCCACTTTCCATAATTACCTGGGACAGAGCAAGGCTATCCAGAGTCCCTTGGTGCCTGCAGGATCTTTCAGGGCAGGTGTTTGCTTCATCTGAGGGAAAGCGGCTGCTCAGTGATCTCCTGCGTGGCCCGGACCCTCTCAGCTTTGCAGAGCAGCAGATCCAGATTCCACCAGGTACAACCCAGCAAAGCAGAGCTTTTCAGGCTCAGGCTGCTGATTCCAGCTAAGCAGGTGCTGTTGTTATGACAGATAAAATGGGCTGGCACAAAGGAAAGAAGGAGCTGGCAGAGGAAGGCACAGGAGAGGGGAAGCACGGCCGGAAAAAGCGAGAGCGGCTGTTCAAGAAGAGATTTTCTCAACTGAGCCTCTTCTCTGGGTCTCCCAAGAACAAAGTGTAAGTACATCCCAGATTATATTTTGCGTACATTTTCAAACAAGAAATTTTGTGAGTGTTTCCAGAGCAGCTTTGGAAGAGCCACAGATGCCCTGTTACCTCTGTTGGATTAAATGTTTCACAGACAAGGAAACAGAGGCTAATGAAACAGCTTGAGCTGAAAACTACTAAGTCACTGGCAGCACCAGAGATGAAATGAACTTCTCCAAGTCTTGCCTGTGTGTTTATCTTATTTCCATTTCCCTAGGCTTCCAGCAAGAGGTTAGCAGGGGCAGCATCTCTGTTTCCCCAGGCACACACAGCACTGCCTCTGGGCCAGCCCCACTGCTCCCAGCAGGAACCTTGCTGCAGCTTTTGTTGCACCAGAGCTGTAACTCTGGGGTGCAATGGAAAATGTCAATGCATGGGCAGCAGCAAAAATCACTCTTTGACAAAGTTAATGATACTAAATTTCTTAAAATTCATAGTTAATGCTTGTGTTCCTGCAATAGTGCCTCTACACTTACTCTTTTCAGTTAGAAGGAGAAAAAGGGAAACAAAACAAAACACAAATAATAAGTATTCTTTTTTTTTTTTTTTAACCAAAGTAAGCAGAGGCAAAAATGATTTTGAGCTTGCTGCCTTGTGAATGTACTAGTTTTGAGTCATTGTGATCATTCTTACGGGATTTGAAATTCTCTTCTTAGGTCTTTCTCCCTAGTATTGTTCTTCCTTAACATGAAGTAAAAACTGAGTGTATGCTAAGATCAGGAGGGGTTTCCAAAAAAGTGTCTTTTCCCATCCAAGAGCTGTTTTCCCCACAGATCTCCTAAAAGGAGTCTGTCTTTGGTAATTATCATGAAATTACTGTCTTAGCAGGAAGTGCACGCAAGTCTCCACAATTACTCAGCTAACTGCATTAGGCCTGATAGCCACAGCAGCTGGTTGCAGGCTCCACAGAAGATTAAAATACACTAGCAAGAAATGAACCTCAGAGCCAGATTTTTCCCCCAGACTGATCTAATTGCAGCACAGGGCTTGGTTTGGGGATTTTTCTTGCTGCACTGCTGAGGAACTGGACTAGAAACACAGTCAAACATCCAAGAAGCGAATTACTGCTGCAAATGTTCTCCCTTGTTCATCATTTCACTGAAGAGTGCATTCAGGAGGCAGACAAATACAACTGAAACAGTAGCACCATGTTTTCTAAACATTGATCCTTATTTGTAAGTGATAAATAGGAATTTTCCCCAGTTTGAGATAAAAGAAAAAAAAAAAAAAAGGAACAGTAATCTAGTGACCTCCCATGGTGCTCCCATGTTAATGGAGAGAGAGTCAGCCCTCAGGCTTGAGTGGATCTGTTTCTGCAGACACACTGCATGGCTGTGGTTCTAAGTGCATGGGAGCCATCAGGGCCTGCAGACCTTTCACAGTGCTGTGGCCAAAGCAGATCTTCTCTACAGCCAGCTCTGTAAGGGACTGTGTGGGTAGAACAGCAGGGTGTGTCATTTGATCTGGAGAGCTTTCCTTCCAGCTCTCCCATCTCTGGTCATGGCCGGTGCAAGACAGGGCTTTCCTGGCCAGCAGCAGTGGGCATGGGTGCTCTCAGGTGGGACAAGAACCCCTGTGCTGATGTAGGGGAGCACTGGGCCAGACCACAGAGCTCTGTGGAGTTTGTCCTCATGCCAACACACGAGGCTCATGCCACAGTCATGCACAGAAGGGTGCACGTTGAAGCTCCTAGCCCGTTAGCTCTTTTATGGTTGTGTTTAAATGATGAAAATCCTTCAAAAACTCTGTGCCCTAAAACCAATGGCTGGTCACTGCCAGCACAGCACCAGAGCCAGACTCTCTCTTTTTGCTGTCCATCCCTGTTTGTTTCAGGTGGCCACACAGGGCACCCCCTCATGAGGTGTCACAGATACAGCCTCTGGAAAGATTCACAAATCACTCACTAATTGCTGCCCTCGTCCATCCAGGAGTGCACAGGCTTAGCTTGTCACCCCTCTGTGCCTGTTCCAGCTTGTCACCCCTCTGTGCCTGTTCCCCTTGTCACCTCTCCCTGTGCCTGTTCCAGTTTGTCACCTCTCTGTGCCTGTTGTAACTTGTCACCTCTCCCTGTACCTGTTCCCCTTGTCAACTCTCTGAGCCTGTTGTAACTTGTCATTGCTTTCTGTGCCTGTTCCCCTTGTCACCTCTCTCTGTGCCTGTTGTAACTTGTCACCCCTCTGTACCTGTTCCCCTTGCCACCTCTCCCTGTGCCTGTTCCAGTTTGTCACCTCCCTGTGCGTTCCTGTTGCAGCCCGCAGGGCAGGAGCCCGCCGGCCGAGGAGAAGCGGCGGTGTTTGCCCCGGAGGGGCTCCCGGCGGCCCAAGGAGGAGCCGTGCTGGCTGCGGGGCTCCGGCGGGATGTGCCCGAGCTGGGGCTCCGGCAGGATGATGTGCCCGGGCTGTGAGCTGCGGTCCCCGCGGGGCTCCGGCAGGATGATGTGCCCGGGCTGGGGCTCCGGCAGGATGATGTGCCCGGGCTGCGAGCTGCGGCTGTGCCGGCGCTGCGGGGCCCTGCACTCGCAGCGCGGATTCATCGCTCACAGCCTGCTGGAGCACTACGACAGCGCAGCGCTGCCCTGCTGAGCGCCCTGCCCCGGGATGGGGGCTCGGGGTGTCCGGAGCGCAGCCCGGAGCCGAGCAAAGCGCAGCCTGCAGGGCCGGCTCCCGGCAGCCTGGGCTCCGCAGCCGCTCCCGCTCAGCCCGCAGGCAGCAGATGCTCTCCTTTAACCCGCACAGGCCCGGCAAACAGAGCTGGGACATAAACGTTTCGTAGCTGCTCGGGGCAGGGAATTGCTTCAGAAATATTCTCCGGAGCTTTCCTTTCCCTCTCGAGGAAGCAAAGGTTAGTTATCCCATTGAGCTGCGAAAGCCACCGTGACTATTACCTGCAGAGCCACTTGCAATGCCTTCGCTTGCTTCAGTGTTGGTTGTGGTCTGGAATATTAAACGTTTTGTTTGTAAATTAACTACCTCAGAGATGCAACTTTATGGGGGAAAGGGGCTTCTAGGAGCTGTCCTGGCCACAAGGATTGCAGCTCACATCCCAATTCCCTCCTAGAATTTCCAAGCTTTCAGCATCTCACCTTGCCTTAAAAGGAGCCACAACGATCACAACTCACAAAGTGTTTAAGTTCAAGTTCTTAAAGCCAGACCTGTACTTTTAACAGTTCCTCAGCCAGTGTAGCACAGCTGCAGACACCAGGCCAAGGCCCTGGGGCAGGGCTGGGTGGCCTTAAGGAACAGGCATACACAAGACTTCCCACCGTGGAATCCCCAAGTCCAGGTGAAGGGTGGAAGGAGCCTCAGGAGCAGTGATCCCAAGTCCAGCAGCATGCACCCTTTCCTCCCGTGCCAGTGGGCACAAATCCCTGTGCAGGATTAAGGAACAGCCTGAACAGACATTCATATTAAGGGTTCTGTTATTTAGCCAAGCAGAAGAACACAGGCTGGGATGTTTGGACCTTTGTTCCAGCTCTCCTTTTCCTAACTTCAAAAATAACAAGTCCATAGGGGAAAAAAGGGCTCTCTGTCCTTCCCACTTCTCTTTTGGAGCTGTTCCGTTTTTGTTCAAATGAATGTTTGGTAAGGTGACTGGAATCCAGACCTTTTTTTTTTTTTTTCCTATCCCTAGGGAATACTTGGACTGAGCTATGACAACTACTCTTGAGTTTTGTTTCCACCATCCCAGGACAGGAGTTCCAACAGGAGGAATTCAGAGCCACATTGCTCATTATAATATACATATATATACATATAATATACATTGCTGTGCTCCAGGGTATCTTGAGCAGTAGTGCTCAGCTCCCTTTGTGGGATGTCAGACACTCAGTGCTCCTCCTGCAAGAGCTACAGAGACCAGCTCAAAGAGCAGAGTGAGCTGCTGAAAGCTCCCAGGGCAAAGCCCATCAGGGATTTCGTGTAGGAGAAAACCTTAGGCAGGATTCACAAACTGAAATGAGCTGCTGCCAGGTTCCTCCCTTCTGCCCAGACTGCCAGCAAGTGCCCAGACTTCCTGCCCAAATGCAGACTTCTGAAGCCCAAAATTAGATCTTATGAACACCCTTGTGCTACAAGGGCCTTACTCCCTCCAAACCCACCTTTCCATGGTGCTTGATGGTTGCCTCTTGTCATTTTTAAAAGCCAACCAGAGCCTGGCAAATCAGAATTAACCTTTCACCTTTCTCTGGGACTGCTATCCCTAAACTGGGACCCTTCACAGCTTTCCTAAGAAAACTTATTTTGCCACTACTTTAGGAAATATAAATTCAACCCCATTCCTCTTCATCAAGCAATCCAGAGGAGACTTCTCCAGACAATCACCTGAAGGAGGAACAAGGTGACAGACCGAAAGGATGAAGGACCAGCTCAACACAGCAGCATTGTTTTAAGTCCTACAGTCCCATACAGTGAAATCTGTTCAAATAGGTCACAACAGAGCCCTTGCCCAAGTGTTCCAGAGGGGACAGAACAGGGAAAGTCCTCTCAGCACCTGCCTGCTAGGATTTCCTGGGTGGCTTGTTAAAGGGCACAGCGAGCTCCCCACGTGGGTTCCTGGGCTGGAGAGGCACCCAAGCAGCAGCAGGGTGCAAGCCCAGCTCCCCATGTGGGTTATTGGGCTGGAGAGGCACCCAAGCAGCAGCAGGGTGCAAGCCCAGCTCCCCATGTGGGTTATTGGGCTGGAGAGGCACCCAAGCAGAAGCAGGGTGCAAGCCCAGCTCCCCACGTGGGTTCCTGGGCTGGAGAGGCACCCAAGCAGCAGCAGGGTGCAAGCCCAGCTCCCCATGTGGGTTCCTGGGCTGGAGAGGCACCCAAGCAGCAGCAGGGTGCAAGCCCAGCTCCCTGGGGGGAGCAGCCCTCTCTTGTGCCCACGGATGCTGCTGTGCTGTCTGAAGGGCTGCTGGCAACACGGGCAGGGTGAACCAAAGCTCCTGGCAGGAGCACCTCCCCTCTCCTCCATCAGGCACCAAGTCATGTCTGGGGACAGCAACTCCCTTTTTTTATGCACTGAGGCAGCACCAAGAGTGTTGCACTCGACTTCTCAGCAGCTGGTGAATGAGTGCAGCTCCCCTGCCCTGCCTGCCAGAACCTGCTGCAGGGATCTGCTCGGTGCTGTTTGCTGCCACCACAGCCAGGGGAACGTGTGTGGCACCCAGCTCAGGCAGCAGAGCCACACCTTGAGCACAGCCTGCCTTCTCTCTCCTCAGCCACACCACAGTGAGGCCCTTCTGTCCCCAAAATCCCCAGAGCCCCCTGCAAGCAGTGAGGCCCCAGGGCACTGCCCCCTCATGTGGCAGCACCTCCTGGCACTTGTGCCCCACAACAGCTCTGCTCCCCCAGCTCTTGCATGCCCAACAAGTCAGTTTTAATAAAATTATTGTATCTTAGCAAAGGGTTTCAGGCTTAGATTTTCAAGCTGGCTCAGACACATAATTACACTAATACACTGTATTGTGAAAGAATAATAATAGAAATACTGATTACACATTTAAAAGATTTGGGCTTGAAACCATCCTACAGAATAAAGCTATGATGCAGCCTGACATATCAATTATTAAGAGCCTCTACTATTCAATTATCTGATTTCAATAGCTCTGGGGGATTAAAGAGGAATATTGGACTCTTTTATATGAAATATAGGAATGGGCTCTGTCCAAGGCATTTGCTGGAATGGGAGTGACTTGACAACCAACAACACCCCACTGCCAAAACAACCAATACAAGCACGAGAGGGAAAGGAGCAGCTGAGGGGCAAATCCATGGGAGCTCTTTCCCTGGAAATCCAACACAGCACAAGCTGGAGTGTAAAAGCAGCAGTTGCCACAAAATAAACGATTCAAGGTAGAAAGCAAGCTCATCAAGCAATCAGTAATAAACAGAACAAATGAAGATCATTTACACACTGCACATACCCAATTTCAGCTGTGGTTTTTAAAGCAGCCCAGGCAGCTTTCCCCTCTGCCAGATACAACGAAGGCCTTGAGAAGGGAAAGTCATTTTTCCAGTGGACATATACAAAGAAAGGTAATTAATGTGAGACCATGTGAACTGAAGGTTCAACACAAAATCCTTAAATTCTCCTATTATAATCTAACCATTTGATGACTTGTGAATTCAGAAACTGGTCTAAAATAACATGTTCCAAATCAGCCCAAATTAACTTACCAATTTAGTATTAGAGCTGGATATTGGGAGGAGAGTACAGAAATAATCAATGGACTGATGTGCCAAAATCCAGCCTTCTCTCGGATGACAAACAGTGGAGGACACTGTCCCTCCTTTGGCTTTTCACAAAGCAGTTCATTTATTTAATTGTTTGTTTTCTGAATGAACTTCTTTATGCCACAGGCTGTAGCAAGTACGATGCACACCGAGGGAAATGGTCAATTCTTTACTAACACAATTCAGCAAACCAGGACTCTGCTCAAAATTTAACACGAAGGTATCACAGAATCAGCTTTGGTGAGCTGGCAAACGCTGCCTCCTGCCAGGCTCAGCCCTGAGAGCTCAGCCTGGGAAGCACTCCTGTGGATGGGATCTCTTCTCAGCTATTTGAAGATCACAGGAGGAAAATGTTTCATTGTCTTTGCTGCCAAACACAAAAACCAGACCATTTAACTCGGCTCTAGCTTTCTATCCCCATCCT
Source organism: Phylloscopus trochilus trochilus (assembly GCA_016584745.2). Classification (NCBI taxonomy): domain Eukaryota; kingdom Metazoa; phylum Chordata; class Aves; order Passeriformes; family Phylloscopidae; genus Phylloscopus; species Phylloscopus trochilus. The sequence continues at coordinate 390,271 of WQNJ02000023.1, forward strand.
TGTTAATTAATTGCCAAGAGTAAACATAGAGAAGGTAAAGACAACACAACACAGTCACTGAAGGGCTGTTAAACAACACAAACAGAGGTTGCAGAACCGAGCAGAAGTAGCACTTCCTAATCACCTCTAAATACTCCTCAAGGAACAGAGGCAATGGGCTTTTCTCACCCTCTCAAGAACTTTTGTAACCTGCATTCAAGGCACATCCACAATCCCCTCAAGCACCACCCAACCTCTTTGCTGGGTGCAGTGCCCAGGGGCAGGGAGGGTGCTCCTGCCCCTGGAGGTCACAGCTCCCACCGCAGCAGGGCAGGGCAGGGCAGGGCAGGGCAGGGCAGGGCAGGGCAGGGCAGGGCAGGGCAGGGCAGGGCAGCCTGAGGCACAGCCCCGAGCGGCACACCGAGCCCAGCTGCCCTCCCAGCCAGGGAAATGAAGGAAATGAAGATGCCACTGTGCCCCCTCCATGTCAGAACCCCTGCACACCAGCCCCAGGCAGCCAAGCTGCACCCACCAGCTTCACCTCAAAGTTCTGGAAAAGCTGGTGTCTCTCCCAACAAGACCAGAGATGTCCAAGTTCCCTGCTGGTGTCTCCCCCAACAAGACCAGAGATGTCCAAGTTCCCTGCTGGTGTCTCCCCCAACAAGACCAGAGATGTCCAAGTTCCCTGTCTCACAGGAAAACAGAATGTGTCCAGGAACACAGGTTCCTTGTGCAAATTCACGTGCTGTGAATTACCTGAGGATGAGATTACTTTTTTCAGAGCTGTCACCTGCAACGTAGTGTCTTCTTAATTTCCCTGCCATCTGCTATAGAAATAATAATAATTGAAAAAAAGGGCATGGCACACTTTAAATGCTACTACTGTATATATATATATAAAAAAACCCAACCCTAAACCCAACAGAACCAACCCAGATACCACTTGTTACTTTTAGAATATCCTGGAGGCAGAAGCCTTTTCAGCTCACAGGGTGAGGACAAGAGAATCAATGCCCTACACAGAAGGCCACCCTGACTCCAGGTAAGTTCTTAACCTCTGAAATAAACAAGGAAACCCCCAAACCAACAAAAATAAAACACTCTCAACAAAGTAAAACCGACTTTAATTAAATTCCTACATCATCCAACATTTCTATGCGGAACAAGTGTTTAGTCAAAAAGTAAATATATATGTTTAATTCTCTTTCAAATGTCCTCTAGAATCAAGAGCTACCAGTGTTCCTTGGAGAACAAGCAGTAGTTAAACCTCTCTTGCTGATGTTCAGGAAGAGTTTGTTACATCTCTTAACCAGCAGTTCCCTATTGCACATAACACATTTGCTCTCCATTTAAGCACCTAAAAGCCTGGTACCTCGCTAAATAAATTAAAACAAATCCAGTTTCTTCAGCAACCATCTTCAACATAGATATCCTGGTAAAGCAACATTGCTGCAAGCTTTTAATAAATACAGAGAGAAGATCAGTGACTGCATTGGTGTCCTGTGGAATGATCTTTTCCCATGAACTCTTGCCTCTCCAACCAGTTGGGGTTTTTGGTACGTGTGCTCTAAAAATCCCTTTGTGTGGCACATGTAATGAAAACATCCCTTACAGAGGTCAGTACATTTCACAGGGAAGGACTGATCTGAGAGAGGATTTTCAGTGTAGGGTTGGAAGGAGCTTCTTGCTGGAACCAAGCCAAATTGTGCCCCTCTGGGAGCTGGAGGCCAAGCCCCAGAGGCTGAGTGTGACCAAGGAGGGATTCTCAGGCACGCTTGGAATTGGCCTAACCTTCCTCACTCTGAAGGGCTTCTTTTGTGTGTTAAGTCAGAGGAACAAAATTGTGCAACCCTGAACATCTGGATGCTGCATCACATCTGTCAGAGGTCTCCCCCACCCCCCCTTCATTCTGCTCCTTCCCTGGGCAGCAGCACAGACATGGAGCAGCTCCCTGCAGTGCAGTGATACCACGGCTGCTATTTACAGTAGAATTAATGCATCTGTGCCAGTAGGGCAGAGGTCATATGAAAAATATACACAATAAGCTCATTTTTTTAGCCAGATTAGGATACATAAAAAAAAAAAAAATTTTTTTTACTCTTCAAGTCCTAACTTTAAACAAAGAACAGTTCTGTCAGAGGTCTTCAAACTTCCCGAGGATATGTTAGAGCACATTACCCTAACGTATAAAAACAAGTATTTACACCTCCACAAAGTACCAAAGAATTTTTAAAAATGCCTAGTAGCTCTCAGCGTGCAAAGTCAGCAGGAACTGATTATCCAGGATGTTCACTAACTGTAGAGACAGTCTTGGAATCAAGCATTCAGAAGCAGAGTGCAAAAGACTCAGGGATTATTTCAGTCCACCTCTTTTCGCCGTCGTTTCCTTTCTTGCCTTGGATCAGTTGATAGAATCACAGAATGTGCTGAGCTGGAAGGGACCCACCAGGATCAGAGTCCAAGTGCTGGCCCTGTGTGGGGCTCCCCAAGAACCACCCTGGTGGTGCCTGGAGCTGTCCCAGCGCTTCCTGAAGCTTCCTTGGCCCGTACACCAGAAACCCTTCACACACACTCCTCAAGGTCACCTCCAGCTTAGTGCAAATCAATGCCAGCATCTCCTAGGACCTGTAATCTTTCCTGACAGTGTGAGCCATCCAGTTCACTTTAGTAGTCCAACTTTCCCGCAGAGCTTCATCAAACTTCTGCTTGAACTGTTTTAGTGCTTCTTCCTCACTCTTCCCCAAGGCGAGGGAGTCCTAAGGCAAGAGGGAAACAAGGACTGTCAGGGATTTTAAAGAGCACAGTTAAAACCTCCTTCACCTTTCAACACGAGCCACAGTGTGCTCTTGTTCTCCTTTGACACTTTTTCACTCATTGAGGAATACATCAGTTGGTTTAAATAATGCATCTTCCTGGGTTTAAAGATAAAACTGAAAGAGAAGGAAGCAAGTCATTTTCACCTTTCCAGGTCTGTGCTTGTGCACGAGCCAGGATGTAAAACACCCCTGAGATGACTCCATTCAAGATGCACAGATCCTGAACCCACCCTTTGAGCACCAGGCCTGACTACAGACCCTGTCCTACAGAGCTGAAAAAGAAAACTTCAAGGACTGCGTGGAAATCTTGACACAAATGGAAAACAGTGGAAAGGTATTAATCTTGGAATCAAAAAAATCACATCCTGGAGAAATGCTGAGTCCTGCTGAGCCACAGCTCTTACTTTACCTTGAGATACTGGATGTCCTTGACAGAGGTGAGCTCTGGCAGCCCTGCAGTCAGCATCAGTGCAAAGAGGGTAATAAATAGGTTGCCGTGCTTGCGCAGGATCAGGTAGGCTTCCTCACAGTACTGCCGGAACCTGGGCCACACACAGGGGCACAACAGGGACAGTCACACACAGGGAAACGTCTGCAAGCAGAGCCTCCCACCTGCTCTGACAAACACAGCCTGTGGGGCACAGCACAGGGAGGCCAGAGGGGCCTGCAGAACCCCAGTGCATCCTCACAAACACGCCCGGTGTCTCCCCAGCGAGCCCTCAGCACAGAGCACCCCCAGCTGCTCCTCAGAAAGAACAGAGCTGCCAGAGGTCCTGGTCCCACCTCTCTGGGAATTGGTTAGGTGAAATGGCCTGATGATCCTATAGGCTGGGCTACAGTGACAAGCCAAAGCTCTGTTGCAGTCCCTCTAATTGCTCCCATGGTCAGAACTGAACCAGCTGCCAGGGCTGCACCTGGCTCCTGATGGGCAAGCGAGGGGCAGCACAGTGAACCTGCCCTGCTGCACAGCAAGGGCAGAAGGAGCCTGCTGCTAAGGGCAGTGCTGCATCTTGCTTGAACAGCCCAGAGCTGCTGAAGCCAGAGCTGAGCCCAGCAGAACCTGCCACCTCCTGCTGTGGGAGATCAAAAGCAACTGCAGAGCTGCAGCTTCTGAGGTCATCTGTGACATTCCAGCCCAGGGGAGCAGCAGACAGTCCTGTAAATGCATGTTGGCACACTTCCACACGGGTGCAAACGAGCAAACCAACCCCAGGTAGGTTCTGGTATGCTGAAAACGATCATCTCAATTACAAATAAATCAAAAATAACACTCACCGGCCAAATTTTTCAGTGTTCCCTGTTTTTCCTTGTTGAATAACATGAATGAAATCATAGGTGAGTATGAAAGGTACCCGTTCCCTTTTAATTCCAAACTTGGACTTAAAGTTTCCAAGAATATGCCCAAAATCTATGTGAAAGAGCTAAAAAAAAATAACAAACAAACAAACAAAAAACCCAAGTGAAAAATAATTTCTCCAGCAAAATGTGTCACTTTTCTAAATCCTCTACAGGATGCTGGTATCAAGAACAGTTAAATCCTAATGTGACTCTCCAGAACCTGTGGTTTCAACCCTTTGGGAGCATTTAGTTCTAAAACACTTCAAGGTTTAAAGTCATTAATAACATCTATGCACTAATGAATGACCATGGCAGCAGAAGATTTGCTCAGGTTTAAGTTTTTGCTGCCATGAAACATCTTGGTGGCAGTATCAGACAAAAATGAGCCCAAGGATGAGCCCAGGAGGCTCAGCATCATCACATCCAAGGCCTTCCCACACAAGGACAGAGGCAAAGGTAGCAGAGCCAAGTTAATCTGAAGGACTTGTTCCCCATGTCAGAATTGAGGAAAAGGGCACTGCAGCTTTCTTCCAAGAGGTACAAATTTAAAAGAAATGTCTGTAAAAATCTCAATTTTCTCAGCCTTGCTGGTTTTCTAGGCAGAATAAATTCAATTAGATCAGCCAAGTTACATTACAGACTAACAATTGAGAAAAGCCATGCTTAGGAGCTGCCCAGGTTCTGGGTGCACAGCACTGTGCCAGTGCTGGGCTCCACACTGAGCCTTTCTGCAGGGCTGAGCTGCACAGCCTCACCTCAGGGAAACCACACTGCTCCAAAGTGCAATTGATGGATTTTTAAGGGCAGTCTTTTGCAAGATCCCCTAAGGCCACTTTCACTCAGTGAATCTGAACCATTGAAAGGCCTCTTGGACGTTCTGTAAAAGCTCTGCAGAGCAGCCTCTCTCCATTCAGAAGTGCTGATGGACCAGGCTTTGCCCTGTCCTTCCCCCAGCATCACATTTCCTCTCCTTGAAGCTTTCCCAGCCCCCAGAGAACCACAGACATCAGCTCTGACCACCTGTGGCTTTCCTGTCACCAAGGCACTCAAGAAATCCCAAATTCTGAAGGGAACTCCTGCACAGCAAGGAGACCAAAGGCACTCTGCCTGCAGAAGGGGTTTTTACCTGCCCGTTTTTCCTGACCATGATGTTGTCACTGTGTCTGTCACCGATTCCCAGCACATAGGTGGCTACACAGTAGCCAGCACAAGACAGAGTAAACTCTTCAATGGCTCGATCCAAGTCCTCTCTGCAACCACAGAGAACATTGTTTTAGTGCACACTTCTGGGATTTATGGCCTCAGAGAGGATTTTTGCTTGTTTAAACCAGAAGTCCACTAGGATGCTGTAAAACATCCTAGTGTTGTAAAACATCAAGTGATTACTTGAGAAAAATATACTGTAAAGGTAGCTATGGAGAACAAGCAACAGGGAAGGCAACACCAAGGCTTGAGGCCCATGTAGTTTTCTTGGCTTTCTTTGTGCTGCCAGGTTTAATACAACTTACTCAACAGCACACAGCCAAAATGCCAGGCCCAGGGGTACCATCAATCTCAGGCAGAATTCGACCCACTAGGAAAACTTCTAGCAAGAAACCACACCTTCCTCAACACTGAAAGTGGAACTTCAGAGGAACTTTGTAGCTGATACTGCAGCTGAGAGAATAACTGTGGCACTTACCCCAAATTGTACTCCTTCAGCCAGTTCAGGAGTGCATCCTTGTTGAAGGCAGCAGCTGCAGCCACGTTGCTGCTGTTTAACTGAATGTCAGCAATGGTTTCTGAGCTGGAGACAGCCTCAATCAGGCCAGAGTGATCTCCAGTTGCCAAACAGCCATAGGGCAGTATCCTGCAAGGAAACAACACAACATCATGTCAGAGCCTCCAACAGCAAGAGGTTTCTTTATTACACTCAGTTTTTGGAGATGGCTGAATACTCACGTGAGCAGTAAACTCTCCAAGGGTAATATACAGGAATTGCTTGTAAAGGTAAAAGGCCAGCAATACATTTAAAACGTTCATTCTTCCTATTATGTACATAGATGCAAAAAAGAGAGACTTTTAAAAAAAGCCTGATTTTTCCTTTTTCCTGGAGGCCAGTCTCTTGTAACTTCCCAGGACGAGCCCCAGAGGGAGCCCTGTGCCTGCATTTGTGAGCTCCTGCCCAGGCAGACCCTCACCTGCTCCAGTTCATTCCCCAAAAATTATTGCTGGAAAGGCAAAAGAGGACCTTATCCTTTTCCACTTCAAAGGAAAATGCTAGAAACCCTTCTAAATATTAACATAAAGGATGTTTTCCAGCTCTTACTAAACTGAAGCATAGAAACCCAGTGGAAAACATCTCTTAACTGGCTTGGTATCTCAGAACACACCTGTGCATTCACACACTGTGAGCAGGGAAAACACCTCTCACCATCTCACTGCATTACAATGAGACACAGTTAAAGATGGAAATCAAGGAGGGATGTGTATAAATAGGTAAGTGTGGGTTTTTCCCAGTACATTTCCTCCCTCCAGATGCTTAAAAAGCTAAACAGAATGGCAACAGGCCACGAGATGGGAGCTCAGCACGTGCAATGGAAACTTACAGCAAACTTTTCAAAGGCAATGCATCACAAATTGAGGTGCCTGCTCTTGTGCCAGGCAGCTCAGGCCAAGAATATTATCTCAGTTGTGGTCATGGTCCATGTGTAAGAGAATGAATACCAACAAAAAAAAATCTACACTGCAGCACACAAGGTCTAGACCAGCACTCACTGACTTACAGAGCTGTATAAAACAATTGCAGGACACATTAAAATTGATGTGTGTGCTTTCAGACATACATACATATATAGATATAGATATATATATAAAGAAAAAATACGCTGGTGAAGCTGTCATTAATCTTAATATTTATATATATATACATATATAACGTTTAATACAAGATACTAAGTTTGATTGCTACAAAGCACAACCACGTCTCTTAACTGACACAGCCTATTATCCCAAGCCAAGGAAGAAAAAGAAATAAAATTCCTTACAAAACTAAACACAACTTTATCACCTTTTAGTTATCAGAGAACTGAGCAGTTTCTCCACCAAAGGAATAACACAATTTAAGGGGTGCAAGTACTGATGCCCTGGGGTGGTTCCCTAGAACAGAGGCTAGGCAAGGTAAAGAGAATAAAGTGGGTGTTTATGAAAGGCCTTCAGCAGATACACCTTGGGCAGCCAGAGCCTCCCAGAGGCTGCACCCAAGGTGGACAATGGTCACGAGTTTCTCAGACAGAAATCAGTTTGGTCCATTTACATATCAGGGGTTAATTCTCCAATTACAGCTTCAGGTAATGAAGTCATTTACCCCCAGTTTGCTCCCCACAAATTCACTTTCTGTTTATACTTTCAGGGCCTGAGGCAGTGAGGTGTCCTTGAGCTTCAGGCCCAGAGGGATTGTTCTGTCTGACCAAAACATGAAGACAGCAGCTAACACTCTGTTTGGAGTTTAGAGCTATACATACACTAAAGAACTACAGGATCTGAAAAATACAAAAGCTAAAATCCTAAGGCATCAGAAGCAGTAACGATACAGGCTGAGCTTCTTCCCTACTGGCAACAAAGTGCACTGAAAACCAGATCCACTCAAGTTCCAAACAAGAGCAGCAGAAGTGCAGGCTCGGAAGGTCCTTCCCGTTTCTGTGCTGAGCCCTGCCCCGTCCCAGCCTCTCCCTGGAGCAGGAGGGTGCCTGGGGCTGCCCCTGGGCACGGGGAAGCTCTGCCCATCCTTCTCAGCCCAGCACAAAGGGCAGGCAGAGGCGGGCAGGTTAAAGTGCAGGCTGGTCCTTCCCTGGCAGCACAACCCACCCTGCTGGGGCTGTGCTGGGCACGGGGCCAGAGCTTCCCCTGCACAGGAGGCAGTGATGAAAGCCTCCAGCCCCTGGAGGGCTCTGTGCTTACAACTGCAGGAAAAAACATCCTTGTCAGAGAGACACTTTGACAGGAGTCAAGTCAGGGACAAATCCTCTGGGCCCTTTCCATCTCATCCTGGTCTTTCTGACTTCAGCATCTGGCAGCAGGATATGCTCCCAGCTTTTTAAAGGCAGCAAAAGCCATGGACAGATCAATACTGAAGCCCTGGGTAGGACAGAAAATTCTCCTCACTCATTTCAGACTGTTCTGTATTTCAAGTGTTGAATTCACCAAAGCAGTGCCCTTGCAAACACACACAAAATATTGATGATTTTTATCAACATGTTCTCTGTAACTTCAGGTCTAATACTTCAAAAATGATGATATGCTTAAAAGAGTTGTAACAAATATATTTTTCAGTATGTATGTGAGCTCTGACTTCCCTCAGACACAGCCATGAACCTCAGACCTCACACACCTAAGGGAGATGAAAACGAAAACCTACTATAGACAGGCACTGAAACAAAAAAAGCGCTTTGGAGAATGTCCTGTATCTGGCCAAAAAGTAACCAAGTAGTAAATACTTTTATGACAATTTACCACAGCACAAGTGACCTAGCAGAGATCACACTCCTCAAACTCATGATTTTCTGTTGCTGTTACTTTACTCATTTCTCCACTAACACAACTTTGATGCTGTAACAGAGGTAAAGCAGCCCAAACACTTTCTGACACAAGGATTTTCCTGAGAGGTGCAGCACCACCGACCCCCCAGCATCCTTGGGAAGACAGATGTTGTGCTCCTCTGCTGTAACATGTACTTGTAATAGGCCATCTACTTCCTGCTCAGTGTTCAGCTACAAGTTTGTCTTAGAAATTAAGGTGTGGGCACCAACTAAAAAATATACTTTTTGCTTTGTTCATTTCTCTCTGCTACTGGGATGATGTTTGAGGTGAACTGACCCAAGGCAGACTCCTCTAAGTGTCAGTGCTTGTCTGGGTGCTGGTCCTGTTCTGGGAAGCAGATCCATCCTACATCCCCCCCAGGCTCTCCTCAGCTGTGCACAGGCAGGGAGAGCCCAGGGTAAAGGACCTACAGGAGCACATGGTGCCATCCTCCTGCACACAAGTGTCCCCTCTGGTACACACCCTGCCCTCTTTGTCACCCACGAGGCAAATTAGTTGGCAATTAAACAAACAAACGTTTCTCCTCCTTCAGCTCTCAAAATCAATATATATTTAGCATTCCTCTCTAGAGCTGAGAAATCCCACCAGGAATATCCTGCTTGCTTTAGACACAGACTAAGCTAAGGTTTCATTTTCAATCACTGCTGAGAAACTGAGTGTGGATTGCAGTGCAGTTAGAAGGGAACTGATCCTGCCCCCAGCCCAGTGGTGCACTGGCTGCTGTTTGATCCATGCCTCATGGAAGCTGGACACTGCTTGTGGCAAAGCATGACTGATGGGGAGAGGCAGCAGCAAGAGCTGCTCTGACACTGCTGGCACCAGTGAGAAGCCCTGCTTTTAGCTGGGTGGAGTTACTGGGCCCTCTGCAGTGGAAAAAAAGTGGAAAAGTGCAAAATGCATTGTGCATCCACAAATGGAAATAACTTCAGGGAAACAAAGGATGATACAGGCCACGAAGCAAAGACTGCACTCATTGGTGTGGGCACATGAGACTGTGGTTTTCAGGAAAGCAGCCCTTTGACACTGCCTTTTCAGCTGAGACCATGCCTCTCACCCAAGCAAAAAGTAACCACTGAGCCCTGACTCATGAAGATGGCAAAGAACTCACTGCACTGCTGGCTCACAGATTCTGGAGTTGTCTCTTCTTGAGAGAGCTGCAGGCTATGAACACAGAGCTGCCAAAGCCTCCCCCTCATGGCTGTGCCCTCCTGCTCTGGGAGTTCTGAGTGCTGCTTTGTCCAAGTCTGTTCCCAAGGAAGGTCACTTCAGAGCCTTCTCTAGGCCAGTGCCTGATTAGTCTCTTTGACAGACACTGAACTGTAACCCTGCTTCAATCCCAGGATTTTATTTCATAATGGTAACTATGACAGGATGAATGGAAGGAAGATGCTCCCAGTTAAGCAAACAAATTGAAGAGGCCAAATATAGAACTTCAATTCTCACTAGGAACTTCCCCTTTCTTCTTTTTTTTTTTTCCTCACAGAGTTTTAAGAAAAATCTTGGACATCAGAGCTACTTTTTGGTTTTCCTTTGTTGTTGCATTTAAAAAAAATGCCTTAGTCAGGAAAAGCATTTTTGATGACTTTAATCACTATTCCTGTTTGCTAGGCATGGTGTGTGGCCCATGCTGGAACCACAAACAGCTTCTGGGAAGGCAGCTACTGAGGAATGCCTCATCTGGGATTCCACAGCTGCCAGAGGCTGTCCTTGCCCCCAAAATGCTGGAGCAGCCTCCTCACAGTCAATTTGTAATTAGGACATAAATGACCTAAGGTTTGCTCATGTCAGTGCTCAACTTCACACACTCTCAAACATCTCATCACAAATGTCCCTTTCCAGAAACAATTTGTAATTCATATTCCCACCTTTCCTTAAGCATTCTAAGTAAGGAGTTGATAATTTTACTCACCTCTGCTGATGTTATGTGCCTTATGTAGTTCCCATTACTATACCTGAACCATAAAAAATTTGCAAAGAGCTCCAAGAACCTAAATGAAGTATTTCAGGCAATATTTAAATAGAAGTACTTCTAGACTTGTAAGCAACATTTAAACACAGTGGATTACAGCTCTTGCACAGGCATACAAAATTTAATTTATGGCTAAAAATGGTTTCTAATAATGTGAAGTCCAGTACCTTCTTCAGGACTACTTTCCTAAAGTGCAACTAGAAGTTGTGAATTATATTACCTAAAATAATAGGTAATTATTTTCATAAATTTGGGTTCATAAATTTGGGTGGAGAAGTTTCCCATGCACTAGAGGGTTGTGGGCTAACACTGAGCAATGACTGACACTGTTGCTCTTAGGGGTATTCCTTCAAAGAAGTCACCTTTACCTCATCAAGCATACGAAAGTAAGAAAGCTGCTTTGCAAGAGGCTTTGGAAAATACAGAGATATTCCTGGCCAGAAAAATGCATTCAGGCAACCAAATGGTGTTTTGCCAACAAGAGAGAGTGAGTTCAGAGTTGCAGATGTTGCCAGGTACTGGAAACGTGCTGTTAGTGTCCGATGAGAGAGATGATCTGCAGACCAGGATGCTCTTTGGGACATGTGGTTTATTGGTCGTGGTTTATTGGTCATGGTTTATTGGTGTGGGAAGGCAGCCTGACTGGGGAAGAGTGCAAAGGTCTAAAGGGACAGGGATCCAGGGGAGCAAGAGCCCGAGTTACCTGTTACATTCCATTTTAACCCTTTCTGTCGTGAATATTCTAATGAGCGTTAACCAATCACCTCAAGATACAAAACCTACAGAATCTACACACAGCCTATGGGAGCTACAGCATTACAATACTACTCTACAGACCAAAATCCTGAAAAACCACCTTTTCCCTGATACCTGAGAAGGTCCAACCCCTTATTCATCCTTTTGTCTTGGCAGGGGTGTCACTGAATCACCCAGCCCAGTCTTTTCAGCTGGTCTAATCATCCTCTTCCTGCCCAGCACCTTACAGTTCAAATTTTGCCTTCAATTCCATCTCTTTTGTAGGTTTCATACTCTTAGAATCTCTCACTAATAAACTATCTCTGCAGGGTCCTCCTGCTTCCTCCTCTCCAACAGCCAGTGGCTGTAAGTGCTGTATGAGCAGCACTGAGGAGCAGCAGCAGGAAGAGGCAACGCTGCCCACAGCCTGCTCACCTTGGCCCTGACAGCTGAAACCTCTGGGCACCCTGACAGATGTGCAGAGGGAGGATGGTGGGGAAGGTGCTAAAACCAGGGAAGCTGTATTTCTAACAGCAGAGCCTCCATCCAAACCAAGCAGCCCTGGGGAGATCCTTACCGGAGATCCAGGCCGGCCTCTTTCCACAGAACGTCCATCAGGCGCAGGATCTGGAGTGTCAGCATGTCCTGCCGGAGATCTGCAAGGGAAGGGGACACCACTGCTCCAGCTCCTCACAGACCTCCTCACCTTTCCAAGGCCTTCAGAGAAAGGGATCCCAAAACACTCCCCCAGCCCAGGGCTAAAGTGGTATTAATCTCATGTCCTAGGTTCCAATGTCAAATTGTGCCCAAGGTCTGGATTCTATCCCCATGGAGCCAAGGTGGGGCAGTGTTTTCCTGATCTCCTGTTAACGAGCCCAACAATGCCTTGCCACACGACTCATGGATAACTTCCTCCAGGAGTTATCTCTGGTTAATGGGCCATCAAGGACCCACTGCAGGACTCATGGAATGAGATCATCCCATTGGGAGATGCTCTGCCCAGGGGGAGGAGCCAAGCATTCCCACCTGGATAGAATCCAGGGTTTGAGACATCATGAGCAGCTTTTATCCACTGAACTCTCAGAGGAGACAAGAGCTACCAGACGTTTCTACAGGAATCACTGCTTTGACAAGAACATCTCATCTGGACTGACACTACCACCCTAACTAACAGGGTGTCAGGTTGTATTCTGACTCTGTCAGTGATTTTTTGTACTATTACTTTTATTTTATTTCACTTTCTTTTATTTCTTTTCTTTTCCTCTTATTAAATTGTGTTTCTGACTTGGAGTTTTTCACTGGTTTTGCTTTCAAACCAACACACCTCAATTACATCACCCTGACTGGCAGAGTCCGTGCTTTGAAACTCAGCCAGGAGGTGCTCAGTTTGGTTACTGGTGTCAGAGTGACCCATGTTTACATCATGGCAGCACAGAATAACACAGCTCAAGTGCAAACATGCCAATGAAGGAGGAAAAGGAAAAAACTGAGAGTTCCTAGCATTGCTTACCATCACCATTTTTAAAGATGATCCCTACAAGGTCTCCCCCAAACATTTTGTTGTTGTACACTATCCAGAGAGGCTTCATTTTGGAATCCATATACCTACACTTCTCAACACTAGAAAAAAACAAGACAGAAGTTTTGGTCAAATAGGAATAACTCACCTGAAAATGTCTAAACATTCAGATGTTCAGAACATAAGAGAACATGCAGACTTCCAGCCTGGGAGTACTTAAATGCTCTCTCAGCTTTCATTCTGCTGCTATGCCACGAGCACTCACTGAGCTATGAACACATTTGTTACATGTGCAGTGTGTCTGATACTGACTGCTGAATGTACCTCTACTGCTTAAATCAAACACCCTCATTTTCAGAGAAAACTGTTTTCTTTATATCCTTTCCCAACAATTTTTAGACTTTATATTTAAGTGCTACGAAAAGTTTTACTGGCCTTTGTACTTATTGTTAAATCAGAAGCTAGAAAGGCAGTCAAGTTCACTTTCAGGCTTACATTTAAATATGTTTAGCCATGGTACTGCACTGACTAAGGCAGTATTAAGTTTCATGGTGAATCACAAAACTTTTCTAATTTAACTGATACCCTAACTTCAGAAGATGCCCAGCAGAGCTTCTGTCACTGCAGGAGAAGCTCCCTGTGGCAGCACGTGCTGAACAGTGCAGCCAGAGAGGTTCAGACACCAATGTGTTCCTGCTCTACTGTTCCCCTGCAGAGCTACAGGGAAATTGTGCTCATTCTTTACTTACTGCAGTTCTGAGAGTATTACAGAAGGATTCAGAGGAGACTGGAGGTCAGAAAGAGCTTCCCTGTAAGCATTTTGTTTCAAACACGTCTGCATTGCATCTTTGCCTTTTGCTTTGCTTTGCTTCATGGCATTCAGCTTAATTAGACTATTTAAAGTCTTCATTTTATTGAGGGCTTCCACCTGAAAGAGATTTTTTTATCATTAAGAGTTATTGCTCTGATTTGAGATGTAACAATGCGAAATCCCATTTCACAACAAAATCAAGTATTAAATAATTCTACAACTTTTTAAAACTGGAAACAATGGACAGAAATTAAGTCACTCATGTTTCAGAAATACCATTTTCATAATTAACAAAGACACTGATGAGATGAAAGCTCCTAAGCTTTGAGTCACTTTTAAAAGCATCACTTAACATTTCCAAAAAACTGAACGAGCCATTTTAATGCAGGACACATTAACACAAATTCCCTCTTCAAAGTACAGTTTTTAGTTCCCTATTTCAACAAAGCACACAGCATAGGTGGCCCTAGGCATACTGAAGTAACAAATACTGATTATTTTATGCTCTAACAAATGAGGCATTACTTGAGATGAGCAATGCAGATACTTCTTGAGTGGGTGCAGATACTTCACTGCTCACATTAAGCTGCCTCCAACAAGGCACAGCCACAGGACCACTTGCAGACAATTTTCAGAGAGCAAAGTCTTAAATGTGTGTCATTAAAATCCTGCTGAAGTCAGGCAGAACACAAAAGCTGTAACTGGCTGAAGTGTTCAAAGTCATAGCATCTCAACTAAGCACAGGTTTTACCTTAGAAATGTGTAAAAAGTCAAGGCAATTATTTGCAATAATACAGGTGGGTTTAACTCCTTTACCCCCCTTCTGTTTTGCAAAGTTTTTTACCGTTCCAAAATCTCTAAAGGAAACTGGTGATGGAAGTGTGTAACACTGACAGAGCAAAGGCCTTTGACAAACCTAGACAGCACATACAGCAAATACAACTTTTTGACCAAACACCTCTTCTAACAATCAGCTGTGTTTGCAGCAGTAAGGTGCTGAGCAATACACAGATTCTCTAGCAAACAACAGCCATGTAACAATTATGAAAGCTCTTTTCTATACAAGGAAGCTTCAGCCTGACTTACAAGGTGCTGAGTCAAAACTCACCCCTCCCACAGCCTGAACCCTGCCAGGCAGGATGCTGTGGAAATTGTATGGAGTTTGATTATAAAACTGGGCAGTGGAGAGCTGCCAGGTCAGCCATCTGTCAAAACCAAAAGCATTCTGCTTTTCCACTATTCCAGGAGCTGTACAAACATCAGTGACAAGGGAACAAAATGGAACCTGTGTTGTACAAACAGGAACTTTTTGAAGTATTTCTACTTTGAATTTCTTCCGTGTTTGCACAGTTGGGAATTTTTTTGCCCCTTCTTTGATTGTACTGACATTTGCTTCCTGTAAAGTGCACAAAAACTTTACTGACCTTACGTCTATTGCTTAAAGCATTTCACCACCTACTCCTTTCATGATCCTGACAATGCTAACGAGCACACTTGGGAGAGATGGTCTTTTCCACGTCCTGTGAGCTGCAGCAACAAAGAGCACAACAGAACATCCCTGTTCCATGTGCTCCCAAAGCACAGCAGACAAACACCACCATCAGCTACTCAGCCACTGAGTCCATCTCTGAGGCCTGACACAGTAAATACTTGAACTCCAAACAGAGACCATTTTTCAAATATGTTTTAGATCACAATCTAAATTAACTCACTAAAGCCACATTAGAGACTTCAAACATGATTTGTGAGTGCCTCTTAATGATGTGCTGATACAATCATTAGTGGTTTCAAAAGCAAATCTCTCGTGCTTATTAGGGTATTTAAAAGCAAATATATCTCTCCTTTGTTCTCTCTTTGTGTGTGTTAGTGTGTGTGTGTAAATGACACACCCATATTAACACTAAAATGAGTATTTGGGTGATTTACACCACCTTTTAACAGAAGTCAAAGCTACAGGAAGTAGTCCTGGAGTAGTCTACGTAAAATTTAGAACAAGCTACCCTCTGTCTTGGGTTATGGAACCAAAAACGTGTATTCTATTTCATCTGCTGAAAGCAGCTGGGGAGATGTTTTTCTTTATCTCTTGTAACTCTGGGGGGAGGGGGCAGATGCCTTCTGATAATGGGGCAGCTGTTAAACCAGGTGGGGCAGTGTTTGTTATCTCTGTCACCACCTGTCCTCCCTCCAGGGGGATATTTTGTGCTAATGGGCCATTCAGACACCCCTAAAAGCACAGATCCCCAAAGTAGAACATCCCCATTTCACCATCCCATTGTGAGATGCTCCACCCAGTGGGGGGAGCCAACCATTCCTACCTGGATAAAACTGAGACACAGGAACACCAGGGATCTGGCTTCACCCAATTCCTGGAGGAAGACTGGACCCTTCTCACCATCACTGGACCCTTCTCACCATCACTGGACCCTTGTTCTACAGGATCATCTCTGCTCCACCAGAACCACCTCTGCCACTCCAGGAGGACTCACTGTGGGGCTGCTCCCAACCCCCTGACCAACAGGGTGTCAGGTTGTAGCTCTGACTCTGTCAGGGTTTTCCAGGATTGTTGTTTGTTTGTTTGCTGGTTTGGTTGGGTGGTTTTGTTTTCTACTCCATTTGTATTGTTAATATTCCTAGTAAAGAACTGTTATTCCTGTTCCCAAATCTTTGCCTGAAAGCCCTTAATTGCAAAATTATAAATTGGCAGGGGGAGTGAGGGGTTTACATTCTCCATTCTAAGAGAAACTCCAGCTTTCCCTGGCAGATAGCTGTCCTTCCAAACCAAGCTACCCTCACCTTGCAATGCACAGAAGCCCTTCTCTAGTGAATCCAGAGAGTCTCTGTTGTGTCCAGAACACACAGACTGTGCTGCAGGTGTCTCTCAGGTCTTGGAGCACTGTAAAACCAGCTCCCTGAGGCCCCACAGCCCTGGCTACCTTCTGTGCCATGGAGGCTGCTCCATCACTCAGCCCTTCTAATTCCCTGTGTCACTCATGCCTCCTCCTCCTCTGCACTGCCCAACTTTGTCCAGGCAGCCAGTATCACCCCCCAGGAGCAATGGAATAAGGGTGGGAGTTCCAGGCTTGGACAGGTCAGGATGACAGGACAGGGAAGCCCCTACCTGTTTAGCCAGCACCTTCATGTGAGCCACGCTGCCCCTGCAGTAAGCCTCCAGTATCAAACCAAACTGCACCGACACCGCGGGGATGTGAACCTCCGACCTGCAGGGGGAAACTGCTCATCAGGCCACAGCACTGACACAGCTGCATCATTCCAGCCCTCCCAAACCCCAGAACACACATTGAAACACCCCGTGGTCACATCAAGCATTAAAACACCCCATGGTCACATCAAGCATTGAAACACCCCATGGTCACATCAAACATTGAAACATCCCATGGTTACATCAAACATTGAAACACCTCATGGTCACATCAAGCATTGAAACACCTCACAGTCACATCAAACATTGAAATACCCTATGGTCACATCAAGCATTAAAACACCCCATGGTGATGCAGCTGAACAAAAAGGCAGATTTCTTGGGCAATGCCAGAACCCCTCTGTGCTGGAGATGATGAGGACAGGCCACTTGGGATGCAGGATCCTTGCCTCAAGGGCCAGGACTGCTCTGGGGGCAGCAGTGCTCATGCCAAGAGGTGGTGACTGAATGGCTGCTTAGGGCCCTCTTTTGTTCAGAGCAGACTGAGGTCACTGAAGGGCTGACTTTAGGCCACACATTCTCCTTTTGTAAGGGAGAACCCAATTTGCCTGAAGGAGAACATTTTGAAGCAAACCACTGAACTCTGTATCAGAGATAAGCATCCTCCAAAACATTTTCACACAACACTTGCTCCTTTTAGCTAGAAATATTAATACTAATTGTGTTCTAAAGACAGAATCAACCTATACAACCTATCCCAGTCCATTCTGCAAGGCTTCTGCCATTCATGAAACTGCTCATCAAAAGTAGCAAGAACACACAGAACAGCTTTTATTTTCTGTTAGATTTGCAACAACAATAGTTTTTCCCAACTGTGAGGTACAAATATCGTGCTTTTACTGCACCCACAGCCAAAATAAACACATGGGGTATTTACAAACCCAACCTCTCAGGTAGTCAGAGCTGAATGCACTTTGGAATACTTTATCCAAGGGTAGATTACAGACCACTCTAATTTATTTTTAATGAGAGGTCTGATCTATAGATGGCAAAGACAAAGGAGTTGTGGGGCACTATGACAATGGCTCATTTAGAAAAATCCTCAAGAAATCACATTTGAAAGTCCAACCAGGCTCAAGTTTCAGAAAGGTGAAAGCCAAATCTCCTACCTCAGGTGCCAGAACAACATCTGTCCTATCCTCCTATTGCCGAGTGCCCTTTCCAGGAGGAACCTGGAGAGGGCACAATCCAGAAAAGGCTCATACTTCAGGACTTGCACAAGTTGGAGAAGATACTGAGAGAGCTCTTCATCACTAGAATGAGGTACAGAAAAGCAGTTGGTTAGAGAAGAGCTGGATTAGTGATACTCCAGAAATTCAGGTGCTCTGACAAACCCAACTGTGACAGGATCTGGTTCAATACCAAGAGTGTCTCCCAATTTTTCCATCACACAGAGAAAGAGAACACACAACTCAGTGCAACTTCCAGATGGAAATAATTCCAGATGCATTCTTAGGATAGCCCAGCAGCCAAATTCCTTGTTTGGATTTAAAAGAAGTCAAAATAATTAAATTTTTTTTTTTTTTTTTTTTTTTTTTTTACCCCAGGAGTCTATCCTTGACCATTAAAAATTAATCACTAAACTATTCACCACAGAGAATTCAGAATTCAAGGACAGGAAATGTACAGTAATGATAATGTTGCACAAGCCCTGCCCTAGGTTACAGTGGAGAACAAACAAAATGCAGTAAGGGAAGAACTGCAGAGAACGAAGGCTCCTGTGAATCAAAACCAAATCAGTAATTCTCTCATTATTTATTACATGTTGCAATTCCTGTTAAATGCACAGCCAGAGTGGAGGTGGCTGGGTGCCAGGTGTTACAGAATTTGACTCCAGGAATATTTCTCCCTTTGTTATTAAAACATTTCTCTCAGAGTTTCTCTCTCCCAAGGGATGAACACCCAGTCCTCTCTGGGACAGAGGTGCACTGCTGTCCTCCTTGCAGCGTGGAAAATAATCATCATTTCCCACAAGCTGTCAGAAGGTGGCTTTATTTAGCTGCCAGTCAGCCTACCCAGAAATCTGACTGCTTTATTTGGCCACTATTCCTGGCAGGCAGCATGTTCAGCTCTCTCCCCTTGGGGCTGTGTTATCCTGTGAGCAGAGAGAAGCAAGCCTGGCACCCCAGAAAGCCCCACCTACCTCAGCTCTCTCCCCTTGGGGCTGTGTTATCCTGTGAGCAGAGAGAAGCAAGCCTGGCAGCCCAGAAAGCCCCACCTACCTCAGCTCTCTCCCCTTGGGGCTGTGTTATCCTGTGAGCAGAGAGAAGCAAGCCTGGCAGCCCAGAAAGCCCCACCTACCTCATCTGCCTCAGGCACCCCACGGCGTACTCCCGGACGTACTGGTCGGGGTAATTGAAATCCAGCAGCTCCAGAGCCTCCCTGGGCAGCAGCTTGGGCCAGATCTGCAGCAGGGCCTGGAGCTGGGAAGGGAAAAGGGCACAGGTGAGGGCACGGGGAAGGGCAAAGGGGGGGACACTGGTGAGGGCACAGGGATGAACACTGGTGAGGGCACAGGGGATGGACACAGGGGATGGACACAGGGGATGGACACAGGGAAGGACACAGGGAAGGACACAGGGGATGGACACAGGGGATGGACACAGGGGATGGACACAGGGGATGGACACAGGTGGGTCTCGCTGCTCACACAGGTGCTCAAATGAACAGAAGATAGTGACCAGCTGCCACGAGGGAGGATGGCGGAGTAGGAAGGAGAGAAATAATTTGGGCTAACTGGGCCCACTTCTGATTCAGTTTCTCACTCTTTGAAAAGATGCAGGTTATTTTTAGTCCGAAAAACCAGTTTCTTCACACACAGACACAATGCACAGTGAACAGAAAGTAGGTAACACCAGGTATGTGTGGTTTAAAAACAGACATTCAATAAAAATAAGATGCTTTAGAAGTGCTCTCATAGATATATAACCATTTTGGTAACAGTGAAAGTTTTCTACTAAGGATAAAAAAGGAGGGTTTTGTTGAGAGAGAGCTTTCTTTACCAAAAATATTTGTCCACCTCAACTGATGGAGCCTTTCTGCACATTCACTGTGAATAGTAATGAGCATAAATTGAAAAAAAAAATCAGGTTAGATATTAAAAATAATGTGTTGGAAAAAAAATTACAGAATACAGTGATGCATAACTTTGGATTACCAAAAAAGAACATTTAGAGGTCTCACAAAAGAAACTGATTTTCTTGCATTGTTCTGAAGCTCACAGCTACCTGCTGAGAGCAATATGTGTAGAGTTGTATCACAGAAAGAGTGCATTATAAATACGAATAAACACTTTAATGCACAATTAATATAAATGCATATTAGTATAAATGCAGTGCATCAACAGCACAAGATGTTTCTTTCTGTAGGAACAAGTCATGATAATAAAACCCTTCCCTACAAACTAGATAACACAGGTTATTTCATATTTCAACAGCAACTTATAAAATCTGAATAATGAAGAAGATCTCGTTTTTCTCCTGGTTTCATAATGACTTTACAGCAGTGAAAAACCTTCATTTCTGCTCTGTCACACATCAGCTCCTGCTTCCAGTTCCTGTGTGACAAAGTTCACATTCTCAGCCACATTAAGAGGCTGTTCCTAACCCCACTCACACACCTCGGGGGCAGGTTCTGAACTGAGGCATCACTTTTGTGAAACCCAGAGGGCAAGAAAGGGGCACAAATCACAGCACAAAGCCAGGGCTGTGCAGGAAAGGATCAGCTAAGCTGTTTCCATGGGCAAACTCAGGTAGGGATACATGCACCGTTTGTAATGATGCAAAGTAAAACTAAAGGTGGTTTAAACACAGAAGTCACATTCCCACAGAAAAATGCACTCAGAAATAAACTCCAAAATCTACTGACCCAGCAAGGAACTACTAAGGGATCCTTGCACATGAAAGAACACAAGTGAGCAAGGAATGAGTAGGTGCTCCACTTTGTTACTGTAGTGCTCATGGCACAGACAGGGAGCTGGGATGAGATTCCATTTGTTTTTAGAAGTTCACAGAGCACATACACCCAGCTGCTAAAAAGGATGTAGCAGAAAATTAACTCTCTGCTGGAGCAAACTAAGATTTGACTGAATAATCACAAAAATCATATGATGGATAGACAGAAGATGGATCTTCATGGACTGGCTGCCTTTTCTTCCAAGAACATTTACCTTGTAACAGGTGAAGGCCAGAATACTAAAGTGCAATAGATTTTTATACCATCAGACATAACCCTTCACAAAAGCAAATGCTTTTTAGCTCTAAGTTTATAAAAAAGTCAAAAAAGATAGTTGAAATTTTTTAAAATGAGACTCAGGGAAGCACATAAGGATTATCTCAGTCTAGTGGTCTGCAAGAAGCTGAGCATCATTTCTATGTGAATTCTGTCAGGAAGAGCAGAACAATGCCTGCCTCCACCCCTTGGAAGGAGTGCTGGGCTTGATAACTTTGGCCAGAGTTTTTAGTTTGGCCCAAATTTCTCTGTACACAATCTGACTGAAACATTCCAGTACCAGTCCAGAGGCCTGTTGTTTTATTACCTTTAAAATCAGTCCATCAAGCAGGGATGGTCTTACTATGAGCTTGTATAACTTTTCCTGTATTAAAGTTCAACCTATTCCCAAAAAGTGTCCCAAGAGTTGGATTCATTTTGGGTAAATAGAGCAGCAAAAGACAGCTACACCAACTTCTTTACAGTGTAGAGAAATAACCTGGAACATCTGTACAGCAAACATATGAAACAGCTTTACTGAAAATGGACCTTGTATCACAGCACCAGCCTCATGTCCTTAAAAGTTAAAGAGAGACTCTATTTGGTCAAAGAGACAGGATGAGAATGATGTGTTTTGTAGCACTGGTGGGCCTCACACCTCTCAGAAAAACCATCTGTCTGCCTCAGTGAAGTCTAATCACCCAGTCTGAGATGTGCATTTTACAGTATTTGAGCAGCTTAACAGTTTTCACAAGAAATTTTACTTCAAATCTTGATTTACAAGTTTTTTTTAGGACAGCCTTATAAGAACCACATTCTTGCTGTGAGGGTAGTCAAGCACTTTGCTGCCCAGAGCCTGTGGAGTCTCCACTGGTGGAGGTGCTCCCACCTCAGCTGGGCACAGCCCAGCTCGGGCTGACCCTGCTGGAGCATGGGGCTGCACTGGGTGAGTCTGTGAAATTCCTGCTTTTAACATCAAATTTGAGCACCAGGCTTTAACATTAGTCTGTATAAATATCCACTGTGCTTTTCTCATCATTCAGAGGACCTCTGAAATGCATTTGGGGTTTGTTTTATGGTTTTTTTTTTTTTTGAGAGAATGAGTTCTTCTTTACATGTCCAGGCTGCAGAGGTCAGGCACTGAACTCCAGCCTGCACAACATCACCATATCAAACTGGCTACACTTGGGAAAGGAATCCTATGCACTGATGATTTAACTGAAGCTTTTTTCCCCCACCATCATTGTCTTTTCCCTTACCTGAGCAACATCTTCAAGTTTGTTCCACTTTAAAGAGAGCAGCAGTTTTGGCAACGATTGTGGGAAATTCTCACGACAGTCATATCGCAAAGTCCAGATGAGATCCATCTCATTCTCACAGAGCTGAGATAAGGGATCTCTCTCCATTATATCTTTTAGCACAACATAAAACTTCTTACCACCTCGACCCTAGGAAATGAGAGACGTAGAATGTTGTGATGAATTCAATAAGACTCTGGTGTGGCAGCTGAAATACCAGCAAGCCCAGAGCAGAAAGAGCATCAGATAAAAACTCATGGAACACAGGGAAATGATCACTGTGCCTTTCTTCCAGGTCCCTTACAGCAGGCACTGTAAGCAACAGATTCCAAATCCAGTCTGCAGAACTTTCTGAAAAAATAGCTCAGCTTTAGAGTTAAGGACACTAGATGGCAATATTTCTGTTTCCCAGTTCCAGCATGGAGCACTCTCATTTAGGATGCATACACTTTCTTCTGCTGCTTTTCAAATGAGTAAATTTAGATACACAAACAATTATTTCTTTTCATTAGAAACAAACAAACAAAAACTTCTGCAACAATCAAAAGAAAACATAGTTGCCAAGTAGACAGACACTTATTTTGGTCTTCTAGTCCTAAATTGTTTTCCAGATCTAATGTAAATCTTAGCTGTCTTCCAAATCCAGAGTATGTAAAGCTTTTTGATAAAATATAGACAAGTCCAAAATATATTGGAAAAAAACAGATAAATATCTGAATTTTAAAGCAGTTCATCAAAGTGAATTATATAAGAAAATAGAGCCAAGTAGAATTGCTATTTGAGTAGCTGACTTATTTATTTCTAGATTGATGCAGAAGATAAGAACTGAAAAAACCCAGAAAATTTATTTTAAAATTGTCTTTAGATGATGCTCACCGCCATTGCAGCATTGTCACTGTTCCTTGCAATCTCAGCTGCCTTTTCAAGTATCTGCAAGAAATTGGTTTTAAAGACATTAGATTTAACCCCAAATCTGACTGCATTGCTAGAACAGGCATTACAGAAATGAAGCAGATCAGGAAACGTTGCTATCTTTAGGCAGTTTTGTGTATCCAGGGGTACAACACAGACTTGTGTGCAGTGTCCCCTTGCTCATCTGCAGGACTAGGGAGATCAGGAACAGCAGTGCTCACAGTGACCTCAATTATTTCCTTTTTCATCCCTCCTGGGCTAAATGAAACAGCCTTCCTGATGACATCTTGCTTTCTGTTTCTGCATTTCCTCGTTATTTTTCACCACAGCAAACCAATTCCTCAGCTCTGAGTTACCCTTTGCTCTCTCACCTCCACTTGTGCAGTTCCCAAGGGCACTGCTCCCATGCCCACGGGTCCAGGCTTCCAGCCCTCAATCCCAGTAAGAATCCACAAGCCCAGTCCTTCCACCACACTCTCAGGCTGCCCATAATGATCTCAGTCAGTGTGTCCAGGTACTTCTCCAGATCCTGCATCTGCCCTCCTTTTTTATTTTCCTTTTGAACATTTTACTTGGTTTTTGAAGACCACACAATAACTCATAGTGGAGGAATAAGTGCTCTAGGATTACTCTAGAAGTAAATGCAGCTCTTCAATGTGCATTCTGCATGTGACTGCAACCAAGCCAGGGGTTACAGTGCTGAGCAGGCCAGGTGTGCCTACCCACAGCTGTCAGCCACTGCTGCTTTGAGGGACAAACCAGAAAATAAAACCTTGATAAAGAAAAAAAGTCCAAGGAACTCCAGCATCTCCCTCTCCTGAGAGCTCTTCCCCATCACCCAGGAATACAGCAGCACCCCCAGGTTCAGCAGGACTTGTGTTGTCTTTGCTCAGACAACACGAGAAACAACAAAAGACTGCAATAATCAGAGCATAAACACCCAGCAGCTAAAACCCTTAGAAAGGCATCCTAACTTGTTTTATTTCTTTTCTCTGTATGAAACTCTCATTAAGGATCATGTATTACATCTGCTGCTTGGCTACAAAGCTTATTTACATTCTGTGTGTGAAAACATGCATAAACAAAACCACAGTGCCCTGATTCTATGTTTGATTCTTGCCTCCCCGTGCCTTGCAGAGTTCCTCTGTTTGCAAATAAACTTTCAAAGCCTCTGCAAGTCCAGCTCTGCTCGAGTGAACCCCGAGCCCCACGGTGTGCCTGCAGCACTGGCCATGCACAAACCCCACACATGGCTCCTGTCTCAGACAAGTTTCTTATCCCTGGTCCAGGCACTTCTGCTCCCTCAGCCCCAAACAGCTCCTTGCTGTGCAGGCAGGTTGATGATATGATCGAAAAGATTCATCTGGTTTTTGCACATTACGTTTCTCAAAACAACAATCTGGCATCTCGTGCTTTGTTGTCTTGGCAGAAACAAGCAACAACACGGGGAAAATGAGAAGCAGCCATGGAGCAAGCAAGTCTCAGCTGGAGCATTGTGAGAGACAGATCCTCAGCTGATGTAATTCCAGCAGCTGCAGTGTCACTCCTCATTCAGCAGAACCTTCACCAAGAGAACCTTTAGGAGACTGAGCTGAATGGAGCTGAAAGCCACGAGGGGTGAAGACCATCAGACCCAACCTTCATGTCACTACACCCTGTCTCACCCAGTAAAATCTATTGGCTGCATTCAGCCCCAGGTTTTAACTTCCTGAGAGCCTGGTATTGCAGGGACAAAGAGAAGAAACACCAGAGCCAGAACAGATATGTGATTACTAGAGGGACACACTTTTACTTAGCCTGTCTGTAATATGCACATCAATTGTTCCCTTTAGAAATTAAATACATCTAAGTGCAATGAGCAAAAAACTTAAAGCATTTCAAACAAAGCAAGACCAAAAGTGGATAAAATATGTTCACTACGAAGAGTTAACTGCTCAGCCATAAATAAGGCAGCAATTGGTCAGTACTGGTTTAGCTCTCACTGCATTCCCAGCGCTGTTTGAATAAAAGTACTGTGCTGACAAGGAGGGGGAGACACTATCAATCCAAACTGAAACAGAAGAAACCTCATCTTGTTACACTATTTCATTTTTATGAACTTAAATCCCAAATCTGCCTTTGAACAAGATGATAAAACTTGGTAATTTCAGTCCTTTTGTTCATGCCCCAAAAAGGTGCAAAATTCTCCAAAAAAACCCCAAACCAACAACAACAAAAAAATCCACAAACCAAACAAACAAAACAAAACAAGGCAATTTCTCTAAGTTGTTACTGAATTTCCCCAAACCAAAATTCAGAGTGATGTGTACATGAGATAAGCCTGGCTTTTATAATGTATCATTAGTCTGTCTTAAGACTTTTTCATTACTTGTTTCCAGGTCTTAGCTTTTTTTTGCTGGTTTCAGAACAACTTCCCATCTACCCCTCACACTACAGAAATAACCACGTGTATTCCAAATATACACCTCCCTTCTAGAGAGATTCTTCTCTTCATCTGTAGAAAACTGCAGGGTCACTTCAGTGGGTTTAGTCCAAGAGCAGACCTTCAGAAATCCCTTTGCACACAGTATAAAGAGTCCATTTATCCTTTGAAGGACTTGAGCTCACAGGGCAGTGTCCCAAAGAGGGGGTAACACACATGTGTACCAAGAAAGAAGAGATCTTTATAGATCACAGGCAAGCACAGTTTGAAGGTTTCCAGAACAGCAGATAAATTTAGCTTTTTGTAAGATCGTTCATAGGGGAAACTGATTTGCTTTTGACCTTCAAAAGACCATGTACAGAGCACTTTTAAAAGTGTACATTTTCAAAATGGACCCTGAAGTCCAGCACTGCCACTCACGAGGTGCAAGTTTAACCAACTGCAGCATGGTGACTGCAAGGCAGGAGAAGGGGAGCTCACTGGAAAAGGCAGCCTTGAAAGGAAAGAAGAAGCAGCTATTTGCACACAAGCATTGATGACTGCTCTGTGGATCACCCCTCACCTTGTCAAAGGGAGGGTAATTAACAGGCTGTTTGGAGTATTCCTGAAATCGAATGTGCAAAGCTGTTGCATTTTCAGTGTAAGGGTTGGTCTGGACGGTTCCCATGGGGTTCAGCATCTCTTCAAGTTCATCTGAAAGACAGGCCAGGCATGCAGTAAGAAATCACTTCCCTGTAAAATGGACAGAGCACCTTTTGCTGCACAGCACTGGAGTGCAGGGCTCTGTATCTCCAGCACAAACCATCTGCTGCCTTCCCAAATGTTGGATTAGCACCCCAGGAGAAACTGCTTTCCTTAAGTGAATGTAACAGTCCAGGGAAGCTGAGCTATCCCTACACTGGAACAAACCCCAGGGAGACCTGCAGCTCCTGCAAAGCAGGACACACCCTCTGGATCCAAGGGAGAGCAGAGCTTCAGGCCAGCCAGGCTGGGACAGGGTTCCTGGGGTGGGACCAGGAGTGACACAGACACTCCCACTAATCCCACTCACTCTCAGGGAACAAGACAAAATTCTAACCCACAATTTTTTGCTGATGCAAATATCATCACTTACATCATAACTGATCTATTCAATTTGGGGTGCATGGCACAGGGACCAAATGAAACCTAAACTGCACCTTGAAACAGTAACAGCAGATATAACCATGCATCTATTTTATGTGGTTTTCCCTCCATAACAGATGAAACTTTCAGAACACTACTTTTAGAACACTACTTCCAAGCAGGTTCTTGCTCTTCCTCTTGCCTGCTAAACAATACTTTCAGGAACGAGATTAAAATGTTGTATATCTGTCCACATAAAAATGACAAGTAATAAGGAGATCATTACAAGAGAACTGAACATGCATACAGTAAATATTCTGCTATGGGATCCCACACTCTCCCACACTTAAAGCCCAAATCTGAAAAGCTGAGGTTTACCAGGAAAGGATGACCAGCTGTGCAGCACCAGCTCTCCATTCCTCAAGTGTCCTTTATAATCAAACACCATGGTATTTACCCAGGCTACAGGATAATGCTGCCAAAGGAAAGAACTGTTACATGGAAATGAAAATGCTGCAAATGTTACTACACAGAAGACACTGCAATATACATAAAACTGAGAGGGTGGCTTGGGGTTTTTTTCAAATGCTGATACCTTTCAGAAAAGCAATTAACCTCTGAGAAGTACCAAAAGTTTTCATACCAAGATGTGCAATTCTTAATAGATATGCTCTTTTTAATACTTTTTTTTTTTTTTTTTTTTCATTTTGCATTCCTGAGCACTAAAGGGAGGACAAGGGAAGATTTCTGGATGCTCATTTTGGTGTAACTAGGAGGTCACTCAAGAAAAACAAATGACATAATTACCACTTTTCCTGCTTTCCTAATGGTTTGGTATTTGGAAGGATTCATTGCCTTGGTGGACTTCTTAGTTTTCATCTTATCCATGACAGCATAAACAGCAAAGCAGAGCCTGGCCATCCTTGGCAGATCACAGACATTGATTTCAAACTCCAGCACCTCATTCCAAACGTGGTCACTTCTCCCAGATATTTCTGTGCTTACAATTGTTTTACAAAGGAGCTCTGTGCCATGGAAAAGACCAGCCCTAACATGAACCTGCCATAAAGAAATGAGAGATTTTAAGTTTGTCTCAGAACCTACAGAATTTAGCACGGAGTAATAATAAAGAACATACATACATAGGAATTTCATCAAACAACTAGGCAGAATGAAGAAGTTAAGACTAATCTTCTGAATACAAATTAAAATCTCCAGGTAGAACCAATCTGTGCTTTTAAATGAGAAATATTTGGGGTTTTTTCAGCTTAAGAAAAAACCTCACTTTTCATTTCAACTGTTTCTAAAAACATATAGAGGGAGCACTGCTGACCCTAACACCAGGAGTCACCTGTAATAATAATGACAATGTAAGTGATTTCCAGAGTTTGTTTTGTCTTTAGTGCCCAGAAACCAACAAAACCAGGCAGCTTGAACAATGAAAATAAAAATCAAGAAAGGAGAAGGACAACTAGACAAAGAAGCTGGAGTTACTGGCACTGAAATTAAACTGATTACAGGTCAATGCTAAGATGTTTTTCTGTTCTTTCCTAATTTCTCTGTTTCATTTCTACTTTTCTGTTCAATAATATGTATACACAGAAAACTGCAGAGTGAAATGTGCCAACTTCTTTCAGGTGGCCTTCCAAAATACCAGTGTGAGAAACAGACACATGGAGAGAAAAATCCACAAATGTAATCTTTTGGTCAACACCAAAAAGAAGTTCTCAGTGTTGAATGTGTAAGAGTGATCTGATGTTTCAGGCTCCCTCTGCTCCTGAATCAACCTCCCCCACATTCCCTTTAAACTGTCATATTATTACTGCAAGGGAAAGAGAGAAATATTAAATTTGATAGTGGTTTTGGGTAAAAAATTAATTCACCTCTCTGATTCTATGACTTCTCGTCCTGTTAATGTAAGGGATTGGATCCCATTTCTTTTCTTTTCATTCTGACAGGCCCCTTTTATGAATGAAATGGTGTGTACTGATGGGGTGGCCAAAGACCCAGAGAAAAGAGAAGCAATTTCCAAAGCCATGTGTTTGGAAAATGGGGTGCTGGACTGCTGGCTGAGGTCACTTGTGCCCTAGGTGGATGTCCCCAGGCCAGCTCACACTGGGGCAGTGCTACCCAGCTGACAAATGTTTTGTTCCCCACTGCAAACACTGCATCTGTCAACCTTGGGGGTGGTTTCAGCAGAAATGGATGAATATTGGCTTATCCACAGCGCAGTGGGGCTAAAGGAACAATGGCAGTGAATTAAACAGCCTTAGAACCAGGACAGGAAAACAAACACCTTCTCAATAGTGACCATTTTGTAACGCTGTGGACAGACAAGGCAGGGAAACATGCAAAGGTTTGCGGGGTCACTGCATTCCTTCTTGTTCTAGGTTACCCACAGGACTTCTAATTTTTCAAGACTGAAAAGCATTCAAAATACTAAATAACATTTAGATGGTGCCCACAGGTGCCAATACAAAAGAAATGCCCATTTTTCCTCTCAAGCTTAGAAAATACTTCGATTGTTTTTCCCCTAAAAGCATACTGAAATGAACCAAAAGTCACTTTTCCAAGCATTAAAAGAACACCTTAGAAACTCCTGATAGCTGTGTTGCTTCCAAAATGCACTGGCTCTTTTATCTTTCCTTTTAAAAACTTAAGGAGTCTACAGAACAGAGTTAAGAAGATATTGGAACTAGCAAAAATGGTTTAGACAAAGGAGAGGGAAACATCTGCTTTTGCAGCCATCCATTCCCACAATCACAGTGTCCCAGGTATTAAAATGTAACTGTGGCTCATTTATTGGTAATGTAGAACTTCTTTTTGCTGTTGACCAAAATGTAGGGTTGCTAACTTACAAGGAGGTTGTAACAATAGCTTTGAATTTAAAAAAAAAAATAAAAATGCATCAAGTGTCCTGAATAAAGCATGAGAACAGCAAATACCAATGGTTAACTGGGTATCCTCATCTACAGGAGTAGCTACACAAATTACTGATTTCTAAGCCAAATAAGGAGTTTAATGCTGTTCTACCTCACAACCAAGTGTTTTTAAGGCATTAAAGTAGCTGTGCAATAAATTCCCACGTGTTAACAACTTGTGGTCTGTACAGCAGTCAGTAGCCCAGTCGTGTATATTTTTACAGGAAATGATACTCCAGCTTTCTTTCTTTGTGTTCCTCATGTGTAGAAAATAAAAGACAGATTGTAGAGAAGCACACAGTCCAAGTTTAGACATAAAGAATATATTCAGGGCTACAAAAATAGCATGTTGCACTTTAAAACATTTCATATTTCATTTACTCGTGTCAGGTGTTTATGACAATCTGTTCTAAACCAGCTCCCTTCCCACCACTGTCAGCACTTCAGAGAAACCATGTTCTAAAAAAATCAAATATCAATGAACACTCATGCCAGACTGCCACATTGATTGCAATGTTCCAATGCACACATCCATCCAGCTTCAGGCAACAAAGGGATATTCCAGCAATAAAGCCAGGTTTTGACCAATGCTATCAATGCAATTGGGAATAAATACATATGCTGAAATCTGTATGATTTTGAGTTCACTTAGCATTGAAAATCATTAAAATGATGAGCAGAATGTCTTCTGACACCAGACAGTTACTTACTTTGGCATTTTCTTCTGTGTTTAGTTTATTACCCTTTAATAGAATAATCTTGAAAGGGTTGGAAATATCCCACACACTCTGAGAAGAGAAACAAAGACACAAGTTCATTCTCCTCCACTGTAACATGGAGACCTATTTTGCAAGCTAAACATTTTAAGCAAAAATATCAAATACAAACCAAAAAAAAAAAAACGCAACTAAAACCATAAATTTGGAATCTTCAAAGATAAATTGCTTTTCCAAGCTACAAGAGGAGACCAAGTAGAAACTCAGCTGGGAGAGAGCTGGGGGTGAGAGCACACATCATGTACTACATCCTGACAATTGAAAACTTACTGTTCATTCTGAGTAACTGCAGGGTGTGTATCAGAGCAAGGGCCTGTGCACATTTGTGTTTGTGAGGCAAATCTCCCAAGCAGCAGGAGGCTCTGGGTCAGCCCAGGTGACTGCACTGAACACAGCAGGCACAGCCCAAACCCCAGGCACTGATTCCCACCCCACCAGTCAATGCTCCTCCCTTGGGCTGTCAGACACTCCCCCCACAAACTCACCGTTGTGGCTCTCGTTTTTTTTGGTGGCAGAGGAAGAGGAAGGTTGGAGGATTTCCTGTTTATGGCAGCTTCTATGGCAATCATCTCCTGCTCACACATCTTCTTTATGGTGCAGCACTCCACCAGGGTCAGCTGGGGAAGGGTCCTGCTCATCACGCAGCTGCGGATGTACTGAAAGCCCAGGGACAAACACTGTTAGCAGCCAGCAGACGACTGCTACAGCAACTTCCAAAGCAAAGAAACAAGGAATTCATGGCAGAGATACAAAGGGAATGGTGCTCCTGGGTTTTACAACTGCAGAGGGCTGCAGACACCAGGAGGGAGGTGCTGCTGTTCAGTAATGGGATGAGAGGGATGGGAGGAAGCACCTTCGGCCAAGGCAGCAGGGAATTGTTACATCAAGCTCCAAAAAGCTCTGTGTACCTGGAACTGAATTAATGGGTGATCACCAAAGACATATTCCAGCCTTCCACTAACTTGCAGCACATAGTCAGCAGGATCCACTTCCTCATCCTCCCTTCCGTGGATAGTCAAACGTTTTCGGATTGCGAGC
Source organism: Phylloscopus trochilus trochilus (assembly GCA_016584745.2). Lineage (NCBI taxonomy): Eukaryota > Metazoa > Chordata > Aves > Passeriformes > Phylloscopidae > Phylloscopus > Phylloscopus trochilus. The sequence goes on from WQNJ02000023.1 coordinate 421,916, forward strand.
TCGTTCAGCTTGATGGGATTCATGTTGGGAGACACCTGGAAACTAAACACATCCTAACAAAACACAAACAGGAACACTGAAGGTCAGACTTCTCACAGGCAGACACACAAGGCTAAAATTGTAGCCCACATCGTAAAACAGGCAGAAATAATAAAAAAACCTGTTAAATCCAGACTATTTTAACAGTTCAAGTCTGTATGTTTAGGGCAATCAAAATAATAGACACCCTAAAAGATGTTAATTCCCAAACTTTTATATTATCAGAAGCACTTTTAAAAACATAGGCCTTTACTTGATTTAGCAGTGATTTAAAGACTTCTAGAGCAATGTACTGATCTAGAAAGTTGTATTTTGGAAAGTTGAATGAGGGGGACAATAAATCATGATGCATTTCAAAGTATTTAGCAGTACTAGATGTATTAACTTTCCATCTTTCTGCCCACTAGCAAGTAATCCTCTTTTTAAGTATCACTGAACTCAGAGGAAAAAGCTTCAAGTAAGTAGAAGAAACTGTGAATGTGATTTATGTAGAAAACCACCACTTCATTGGGAGGAGAGCAGAAAAGAGGAGTAGCAGCCAACACCTGTAGAAAAGACTGCATTTTTAAATAAAGTTTTTAATTAAAACCCTTGGAGGCTATCAACCTATTTCCAAAGTATCTCTAATTTTAATGTGTTCTAAAAAGATTAAGCTAAGAAGTTACTCTCTTTTGTAAATTAAAAAGAAGGTTTAAATTTAAATCAATTTCAAGTTCCTAAAGTACAAGATCTTCTGTGAAATCTTTCACCTCCCTTCATCTACCACGTTATGCTTTATACAGGTTTATTTGCAAAGGCTGATTCAGGAGGTCCTGGGTTTTTTTGTTTTATTTTTTTCAAGTTTTATTATTTTTTATTTACACACCCAATTCTGAAGACGTGAGCACCCCAAACCCAGTTATTGACAAATGTGAAGTGCTGTCTGCTTAGACTCTTTTGACTTTTGCCTTTTTTATACAGACTGTTAAGAAGCCAAGCTGCCCCAATGGAACCAGCAGACCCTGCAGAGTCACACCAAATTAATTCTGTGTTTTCTCAGTTTCTGCCTGGTTCACAACAGCTTCCCCCTTTCAGAAAGCTGCCAGAGTGTGAAGGCTTTTCTCTCCTGCCATAACTGCTAGTGGCAGACAGGGAATAACACTTTTTCTTCCCAGGAAGCTGATGCTCTCTGACAGCTGCCCTGCCCTCCAGATGATCTTCACAGACATGTCAGAGATGTGGGGCAGTCTCTCCTGCTCCAGAAACAGCCACAGAGACCTCACAGCTCACCCACACCTTCCAGACCAAAACTGCTTCAATATTTCCTGCTCTCAATGTTGCAGCTGCAAGAATTGACAGAACAGTCCCCACACCTTCCTCTTTAATTCTCCTGGGATGACTCCAGTGCTCAGTGCAAGTAGTAAAGTCTGGAACAGGCTCTAAAAAGCAGCTCAGATTTAACAGTTAATAGCTCTGAAGGTCAGAGCTGGCAGCAGAAGCATTTGAAACATTTGAAATGTCAGCAGCCTAGGCTATTGTAGTGGCAGGCAAATACATTCTGCACCAGCAAGAACTTTTGCACTGCTTTTGTCCTGTCAGCATGTGCATATAGATGCAGTATTTAATCAAGGGCTGAAGATAATCTCACTCCTGGACAACTACAAGCTCTCTGTTGAGCTGAAGAGGGCTGGAAAAGGTTTTGTCATCAACACCTATGCATCCAACATCAGCTGAGGTTACTGCTGACCAAACCTAGCTTTCACCTCTACATTTAATGTTTCCAGGGGCAGATGTGTGTACCATTTAAAACCTTTAAAGTTTAAAAGGATAGTGCTAGAAATAACTCCCCTTTGTAACTAAAATCATCTGAATCACTAGAAAATCAGTCTCTGGCACCTGGGTCAAAAGGGACACCAAATCTGGCCTGATGTATTTGCACACTTGTAAGATTTTTAAGGTTTCCAATGCTGATCATTTGTGGTTATCCAAAAGAACAGCATGCAAAGAATGGTAATGGGAATACTGGACTCAGGCAGAGTCACAGCAACTTCAACATCATAAAAACTCATGCTAGAACATTTCAGGTTTTCCTGGTAGAAACTAGAGGGGGGTTTATTTTAAAAATAAACTATGGTTTTGCCAGCCTTAACAAAAAGCTAACTCTAAGTTTCAGTGTATAAGTTTTCCACGTGCATTTCCAGTAAAGGGAAAACTAATTCTTCTTTTTTTGAAAAATGATTTCTCAATCTAATTAACAGATCAACCCCAAAGATATTCAGTAAGTCACACAGAGAAAAGTGTGTGTTGAATATGGTGCCTCCCAATTATCTCTGATGAAATGAGCTTAAAACTGAATGTAAGTGAAACAACACAGAAACAGTTGGCCAAAAAAGTCCTGACAACTTTGAATCATGTTTTACATTTAAACAAATGTGAAGTAATATAGAAGATACAAGTTGTACATTTTGCCTTTAGAAGCTGAACTGTAATTAGACTTTAGAAGTTCAATTCTCAACTGTGGGCTCACATCCTCACTTTCTTCTTTCAAGAGCCAAGGATCCTGGTGAAAGACTTTGCATTTTAGAACAAACACCGTAATGCAGGTATTCTATTTCATTTATATCCTTGAGCAATCTGTGCCAATTCAGAGCTGGATCAAGAACAGCTCATGAAACGTGAGGAACAGCCATTCCTACCTGGCAGTTATCAAAATGAACAGCCACTACAAGGTTTCCACTATAGAGCTTATCTTGGAAGCTCTCTGGGATAACAGGCTCCTGCTCTGGTGGGTAAGTGTGCTTCAGCCAGTCCATCCAGGAGAGACCCACGAGTGACTGAATCTTCTCCTCACTGATTCTCCTCATTTTAGCTCGGAAGTCATTCACTTCAGGATCTTGTAAGGCATCGAACTCATGGAGACCTGAAAGAATTGAAGGAAGCAAAAGGACACACAGCTGTAGAAGCACTGCCCATCCCATTTAAACACTGGTAGCTTTAAGTTCAGGTGACACAGGTGGTTTCCTTCAGACATCCCATCCAAAATGGGTGCTCAGAGCTGGCTTGGGTTCTACATTGTCCTGGACATCAGTGGGCTTCCAAAGTTACTTGCACAATTCCTACACAACCTGGCATGAGTGTTTATTTTAAACACCATGAACCAATGTATCTCTGAGGCACCCTGAAGTAGAGAACCCAACCTTACCTTGGGTACAAGGCAGTTTGGAAAGTTTAAAGTCTCTCCTCATAAGAGCAAATCTAAAAAGCACAGTAAATGCATCATAAAGACCACAGAGCAGAAGTGCTTGCAAGCTATGGGGGTTTTTTAATCACCCAGAAGGATGACATCACCCCTTTACATTTTGTTTAAAAGTCAAAAAAGAAAATCTTCTACTCAAGTCAAAACGACATGACTGAAATTCCTACCAATCCAAGGCCAGTAAAATTCCTTTTCCAAAGCATGTAAAGAAAGAATACACAGGGCAAGCCCTGCCTGACCAACTTGGTGGCCTTCTGTGATCAAGGGACATCAGTGGCCAAGGGGATGGCTGTGGATGTCACCCACGTGAGTTTCTGTAAGGCCTTGCACATGGGCCCCATGATGTCCCTGTCTCCAAACTGGAAGGAGATGTATTTGATGGTGGACTCTCCAGTGGGTGTGAAATTGGTTGGATGGTCACATCCAGAGGGTCACAGTGAACATCTGAGAGTCCCAAAGGCCATGAGTGACAAGTGGTGTCCCCCAGGGTGTACTGGGACCAGTGTTATTAAACAGCTTCACTGATGACATGGACAGAGGGATGGAGCCCCCCCAGCACAGCTGCAGGTGACACCAAGCTGAGGGCTGTGGTGACACCCCCAAAGGATGGGATGCCAGCCAGAGGGACCTGGACAAGCTCCAGAAGGGGGCACATGGGAATCCCACTGAGGCTCAACAAGGCCAAATGCAAGGTCCTGCACCTGGGTCACAAGCCCCAGAGTCAGCACAGGCTGGGGATGAGCAGATGGGGAGCAGCCCTGCCCAGAGGGATTGGGGATGGTGCTGGTGGATGGGCTGACATGACCCAGCCATGAGCCCAGAAAGCCAAACGTGTCCTGGGCTGCATCACAAGCAGTGAGGGCAGAGGGGCAGGGGAGGGCATTCTGTCCCCCTCTTCTGCTCTGGTGAGGCCCCAGCTGCAGTGCTGCCCCCAGCTCTGGGGCTCCCAGCACAAGGGGGACAGGGACCTTCTGGAGAGACCCCAGAGGAGGCCACAAAGAGGCTCAGAGGGCTGGAGCACCTCTGCAATGGAAATGAGCTGAGAGGGCCTGGATAAAGTTCTGGGGAGTTTTTAAATTAAAAGAGGGTAGATTTAGATTATATGTGAAGAAGAATTTTTTTACAAGGATGCTGGGTGAGGCACTGGCACCAGTTGCCCAGAGAGGTGGTGGATGCCCCATCCTGGACATGGTCAAGGTCAGGTTGGACAGGGCTCTGAGCAACCTGGTCCAGTTGAACTTGTCCCTGCCCACAGCAGGGAGGTGGAACGAGATGACCTTTGAAAGGTCCCCTTTCAACCCAAACCTTCCCATGTTCCTATGATACAATGGAAAGCTGTGACTTTTTGGTACTTCAGGACGTGCAGGGCCTGCAAGTGTCTCCATCTTTACTTGTGAACTTTGAAGAGCATTGTCCAAACCACACAAAGCACCCAGCACCTTCTGAGAACAAAGCACTAAGTTTAGAAGCTCAAACAGGAACATGTGGGTTTTTTTTCCCTGCTAAGGCACTGAATAGGGGCTGCATAAGGCAGGGTCTCACACAGCTCTGATAAACCAAATATTCAGCCACAGAGTGTGAATTTCTCTGAATCTGTCAGGGTCTGTCTGAATGGTTAAACTGGTTGTCAGCTCTAACAAACAGGCAGACAGTGTGCTGCTGAAATCTAAACAAAACCTGCAGTCTTTATAAGAGCCCTAACAATGGCTCATTGTTTTAAAACAAGAGGTATGACCTCATATGACCCTGTCAATCTTGATTGTATAACCAAGCAGAGTAGATTTAAAAGCTGAAAATTCTGAAATAACATCAAGAATAAGTTGCTGTGAAACCTTCAAAAATAGCTTTTCATTGTTTGATGAAAATCAGTGTCACAATTGAGAGAAAAACAGGAATCATTGTTAAGTCAGACACCACGTATAAGAAAATCATAACAATTTCTAGTTCCTTCTGAGTATCCAATCTGCTGGTAGGTTATTTATAATACTGCTCAAGGATGAAGCTGCTCTTCACTTAGTAATAACAATAATATATATTTACTCCTCATCTACAAAATAAAAGTTATTCCTGATTGATGTAGTAATACAACTGAAATTGCTGAAATGCAATAGAGAAAATAGCTTTAAAAAAACTTCCATGTGTTTCATCTTGAGTATTTAAATTCTTTCCAACTATAACAGTATTTGTTTGACAAAGAGAAATGCTGGATTTTTAATATATATTTTTTTAAAGTCCACTCCTAACTGCCCAATTAAGACCCTCATACACAACAAAATTTAACCTCATCCTTCAAAAACATTAAATGGAATTACCTTTGCCTATAAGGACACCTATTTTGGAATCCAACTTTTCTCCTGGGTCACAGTTCCTCGTCACTAGTTTAAGGACAGGAAGAAAGGGTCTAACATCACAAAGCCTCCGTGTTTCATCCTCTAACTCCTCGTGTACAGCAGTCTGATTCACACATGAGAACATGTAGGAGTCAATCTCCAGGAGGAGATGGAAGAGTGGGTAGGAATGTGCCTGCTTCCATAACAGCTGCAATGAAAACAAAGAAATCAATGAAACAAACAAACACCAAAACAACAACAACAAAAAACCCCCAGAAAACAGGGACAGATCTTAAGGCACTGAAGGTAACATTCATTTCCATTTATGTTCCCAAAAACAGCAAAGAAACATGTTTGCTACCTTGGTTAATTTTTAACACTATGTATCATTATGTATTTACTTTGTCTCACTTTTAGTCTCTCTCTCTCTGGAGTGATTTCCAGGACAGACCTCTGTAGTTAGCATCAGCATCCCTTTGGAAAAGAGCTAAATATCAAGAGTACACGTTCATGGCATGTCCAGCTTCCATGTGCCACAAGCAGCAAGAAAACCAGACAGCTCAGTTCAGCTCCCTTGTTGCTGTCACTCAGACATTTGTTTTTACATTCTTTATCACTTGAAATCACTTATTATATCAGGAGTAGGTTAGTCTGTGTTGTAATTAATCACTGCCTAATTCTTTTAACTTTTCCCAATGTCCTCACGTGCCCATTGTCTGATCAAAGGGCAGTAAATTGTTTTTTAGTATCTGTGCTCTCTTCCTTAAGTTCTCCCCTTCCTTTCTTTTGGATATTCCCTCACATTTTAAGTGATGCTCCAGTTGGTACAAAACCTTTAAGAAGTGGTGAGACACAGACTTTAAAGAATTTTAGGGAAATTAAGATTTTAGTTAGAAATAAGCCTTATGGTTGTTGAAGTGAATTAAAAGCTTTGTAGTTAGCTAAGGAAGACTGGGCTGGAGTTAACTTTTTCCAAATAACTGATTGCTTGTCAACTTTATGTTTGTTTAGCTGTGCTTGCAACAATAAATAGAGAACCTGATAAATAGGTTTAGGGACACAGGACAACTGCAGAGACTCCCAATGCTGGAACTCATTGAAAGTCACTGTACCTGAGGAAATGGGAATTCTACCCACACTCATTTGTCACATTTGCATTGAAAAGGTAGAAAGTTCAGAGCCATGAAGAGTCATTTTACTTCCTCAATTTAAACCCACTCCTCTTGAATGAGACCACCGACCCATTTCAAAGGACAAACTCCTCATGCTTAATTGCTTTTTTGCTAATTACCATACAAAGTGGGAAATGAGATGTACCAGGGTTATGAATATGCATTTGTATTTTGGATATTCAACAGTTTTGTAAATAAAATGACTTTGTGATTTTCTGTAAGGCACGGTATGTTTTTGGGGAGCTATCCCACATGCTGCCCAGGGCTGCAATAAACACAAACTTTCTAACTTTAAACTGTTAGAGGGTTTTTTGTCCGTCTCAGTTGGATATCAGTGGCTAACACAGCTTTTAAAGCAATTAACTTTGGTGCCAGTCAACAGAAGCAGGAGCCCAATCTGTGACTTCTGCACTAAAAACCCATCCAGAGAAATGTTAGATCAGCAAGCAGTGGATTTACCAACGTGCTAGGAAAAGCTTCAGAGCAGCAACAGAGCATTAACACAGAACTATTGGAATAATCTCTGCTGAGCTGTAACCATCAGCAGGAAGGCACTTCCCAAACCTTGCCACAGACCAAACCCAGTGCTCACCCTGCCCCACACACACCTCCAGCAGCCAGCCTGCTCTGCTGGGCACCCAGCACCTCACTTCTGTGCCTGCTCAAACCCAGGGCTTGGTTTGCCAGGGGGCACGTCCAAAGCAGAACCAGCCCTCATCCCAAGCAGCAGCCCCCTGCCCGTTTGCTGTTACCTGTTTAATCTGGGATATGGTGGCATCTCGAGGGACGTCCAGGTTGATGTAGATCCCAGTGGGCAACAGGAAGTCCACAGATATTGAGCCATCAGCACCAATCTGTGAATCCACTGCCCAGATGTCAAGGCTGTCTGTCACGGCAGGAGGCATTATGGAATCTCAATAATATCATAACCACATGGCCTTAGGGGGGAAAAAACCACCAAAATTCAGTATGCTTAACCTTCTATAATTAGACACACATTTTAAAGTCTTTGGGAGGTTGACATAAGCCTGCTTTGTGCAGCTCAGCTTACAGCTCTGAGGTCTCAGATGCCAGTACTGCAAACACATAAGCATAGTTTCACTCGTTAATGATATTTAATATAATAAAAATATTTGCCTGGCAAAGCACTATTGTTGAGGTGTTTGTATCATTAAAACTAAGTAATAGGAGAAAAAACTAATTAGAGGTTAGCTGAAACAAAGTCAGAAATTTATTTCAAGCTCTCTCTAAAACTTCACCTGTGCAAAACACAACCAAAATAAACTTCTTGGATGAAGAATGGCAATATTTCATAGGAAAACTCACGATCAGTTTCATTATTTTACTTTTTGCAAATTTCCTGTTAGCTGTTCATGAATGTGGCCAGTGACATTCAACTGAAAAGTCTGTGTTGATAGCAGGAAAAATTTCTTCAGCTCCACCAGAAAGTGCCATTTTCCTTTAAATACCCTTATCTCAGTTTGTTTTCACCCTTAGAGAGCCATCACTGAGCTCCACCCAGTGTGGGAACTGCAGGGCAGGAGGAAACCCTGCCCCTGATCTCCTCCAGCTCACTCTGCCTTCCTGACTGCCTCTCCTCTGTATTTCAGCCCATTTTCATTTACTCCTAATGCTACCATCCACTTTTTCTGGCCTTCCAAATCTCCTTTTTTGATTACCACACTCTAAAGCTGAGTTTTCCCTTCAGCCATGGCTCACTGAATGATTTACCTCCCTCCTCATCCAGGCAAAGCTCTCCAGCTGCCAAAGGGATGGGGAGCACTGGAAAACACTGCTACAAAGCACTTCAACAGACAAGTCACCCCTACATCTTTTGAATCCTTGCTGGACAGCACGAGTTGTGGGAAATCACCCTTGGTAACAGAAAATGTCAGAACGTTCAACTCCACTTGCAGCTTTCCAATATTTCAATGAGTCCTTCCCTTCCCCACAATGGACAATAGATGATGCCAGCAGCACAGAAATCAAGTTGCCAGTTCAAAGCTGCCTCAGGTACTTGAGCACACACTCCATCCCACCTCTGCCTGCCACGGAAATACACTGAAAAACAAAACCCAGACCATTCCAACACCTTGGCAAAGCTGTGAGAACCATCTGTGAGCTGCCAACACATCTTCTAACCACACTAATGCACGGATCACTTCCTGTTGGGTTTTTTTTGTACTAGATAGAAATATAGCAGTTTTCATTAACGCCAAATAAAACACCTTTAAATTTCAGAAAGCATAAGTACATAAGGAAAGCACATTTTTTTTCTCAATAGAAGCAATAATTAGGGAGCTCCTACCATTATCACTATCAAATAATAGTTTTACCCCATTATGTTCACATTTTCCTCCAAAAAAGTCCACTACACTGAGCAGATTGAATTAAAGCAAAAATAATTGGAGGTGGCAGTGTGGTTAAAATAACAAATCAGACATGAAGGCATTTTATATGAATTACCAGTTTACAAATCCATGCATTCATCATTGGATGTGCAAAGTTTAGCATGGTGTGTGAGCTCTGAAAGAAAGAAATAAAATGTTACCCCATCATTACACCCAACACAAGCTATGTTATTGGAACAATACAGCATCTACCCAAAAAACAAACCCAGACAAAATGTGTAATTCCTCATGACCAATCAGTGTATTTTCCACAAGCTACTATTTTAACGGGATACTATTTGTTTTCCTCCATCCAGTTACTTGCACTCATAAAATGCTGGCTGCATTTCTGTTCTGACTGAAACTATAGTCAGCAAAAAATAACAGCACTGTACATTTTTCATATTTGGATGCACACATTTGCAGTTATTTTCTGTGGTCATGAGGGTAAAATAAAGAGGCATTTCCATTACAAAGCATTACTTGGACAGGTACAGCAGCAAGGAAAACTGTTTTATGTAGTTGTTTTGTATATAGTTCATTCCTGCTTTAATTCAGCATATCTTTTCTATTTTCATCCTCTTTCAGATGTTTTTCACAGCTGCAGTTGTTGAAAGCACTTTAGTGCATCAACAAGAGTTTGAAATGTTCAAAGAAACAAGACTCAAAAATGCTGCTCCACATCCTGGAGCCCAAACACCACAACACAGAGTTATAAAGTTCTGGTAAGGTACTTGTTTGTAATTACAGATTTCCAGCACAGACACCAGAATCTTTTAAAACTCAATTTGCATTTTCAATTAAAAAGGGAAGGGAAGCCATCTCGACAGCCTGAGCATGCTGAGGAGCTATTCTTGCTTGCAGGCACTTACTTAATATTTCCTTCCTCAAGGAAGCAGGTCAGTGTGTTTTGCAGCCAGCACCCTGTTTCTGCCCCAGGAGCTGACATCACAGGGGCTGAGAGGGAAGCAGCTCTCATCCTGGGAAACACGAGATTGCCCACCCACAGCAGCTCTGGGATGAGTCACTGGGACATGTGTGGTGGCACTGGTGACTAACTCCCACTATCACATCTAGGAACTGAAACAAAGGCAAAAAGCCATCTGGATTGGGAGCAGCAGCACCAGAGACATTCTAAACAACTTCCAGCTAAAGGGAAAAGAACAACAATTCAAATAATAATAATAAAAAGCTATTTCAGGCCGTTAACCTCATAGCTATTCCTGCCCACTGCCACAGTAACAACAACCTCCCACACAAAAGAAGGAAGTCATTAAAGCAGCACTTCACCTTGGCTCCTCAAGTGTCTAATCAATGACTTTGAATTTAAAATGCTTTTCTAAGGCACAAGTAGTACTGAGGGACAGCACTCAAACCTTCTCATGTGAAGTGTAAATTTTCTCTAAGCTTTAACCTGCAAATTTCATATACATGTGTGTGTGCCCTCCTGATCAATTTGTATTTTAATACACTAATACTAATGGAATGAAATGGAACACAGATGAGTAGAACACCTGCAGAAGAAGGAAACTTATCACTCACCTTGGTATTTATTTATACAATGTACACAAAAAAGAAGTCCTAAAAGAGGATTTCTCAACTGGGTGCTGCTGTTGCAGTTTTTAAGGGACTTGCCATCTCTAGGCAGACAAAAGAATTTGCTCTGCTGCTAACAGCCTCATTCTAGAAACCAGGAGACCTTAGAGTTTTCCCTCACCTCCCAACAAAAGTCCATCTCATCATGTAACCAACAAGACCACTTGGAAAGGAAAAAAAAAAAAAACAAAAACAAAAAAAAAAAAACAGAGAAACAAAAGGGCTACCAGAAGGAGGCTGCTTCTTCCTTGATTTCTAAATCAGTGTAAGGACAGACACAGTCAAAAGGAAGCTTCACATATTTTTGTGTGAATTGCAGCTCACTCAGGTTTTCCCCCTAACCAAAATGGAACTAAAATCATATGTCCTGGGTTATGCAGAGCAGGTACAAAACTATTTTGGGGGAAAAAAAAGGGAGGAAAAAAGGGAGGAAAAAAGGGAGGAAAAAAGGGAGGAAAAAAGGGAGGAAAAAAGGGAGGAAAAAAGGGAGGAAAAAAGGGAGGAAAAAAGGGAGGAAAAAAGGGAGGAAAAAAGGGAGGAAAAAAGGGAGGAAAAAAGGGAGGAAAAAAGGGAGGAAAAAAGGGAGGAAAAAAGGGAGGAAAAAAGGGAGGAAAAAAGGGAGGAAAAAAGGGAGGAAAAAAGGGAGGAAAAAAGGGAGGAAAAAAGGGAGAAAGGAAGTAGGCAACACTTCCAGTGAGTGCTGGCCACCAGCAGAACCACTGGAACACTGCAGAGTACCAGCTAACAAAACCCAGGCATTCAGAACATCTCCAGGAGTTCCAGACTTACTCTTTAGACTAAAGGATCAGTAGGATTTCAGAATCTGAGGTTGCACACTGGGGCTGTGCTCTCTTTCTAAAGCACCCACCCGTTTTCCTGAAGGCAGGCAAGACTGCCTTGTGCCAAGCTGAAATCCATGGTGAGTCCTTCAGGACACTGCTGAGAGCCCAGGACCACCCAGCTGCAAAGTGGGGACATCAATTTTACCTGTGCTGGGGAGTTAACTTGCACATGTACAATTAAACCCAGGAGGTACAAATACCTGACATCAAAGAGTGCCAGCCAAGGAGAGACAAAGGACAAGCATGGGAGGGAGTCTGTAAGGTTTTCCTGAAATCAAGAGCTGCCCAAGGACATGCTCAGAGAGAGCCTGCCTGGAGCACTGCAAAAAGTGAGACCTGGAGTAACAATGCAATGAAGTCTCCTTTGAAAAGAATTTATCATATCAGCAAAAGACTTTGACATTAAAAAGGATAAAATCCACTTGAATTGTCATCAACACTCAACATTTATCTATCACATAAGTTCCTCTAAAACCAACTTTCTGAAGAATGCAGCAATTCTGAGAACTCACACTGAGCCATCAAATCCTTTACTTCTGAACTCACCACAAATCCCCTCTCACTCATCCTCTGAGATCTGTTTTTCTGTTGTTAAAAGAACACCAACATAAAATGCAATGCAATGTTCAGTGTTTTGTCTTGAAATATAATCCAGAAGAATACTAACAAAACACAAGTAACTGCAAAGAAGGTGGTAATTATAAACACACACATAATGCTGTGTCAGAGGAAAATTTTGATGTCCTGTTATCTCCCATAGCATTTATTCTCCTGAGCACCAAGTCTTTGGAGAAGTCTTCAGAAGAGATATCTTCCATCTGAAATGATGTCAGCCATGCCTGAAATGTGGTCAGTTCTCTCAGGATGAAATCACTGCTAGCATCCCAAACAGATGGCAAAATGTTGGAGGGGAGGATCATTTATTTACATGTTAAAAAGTAATTTTGCTTAAGAAGTAAGTTTCTTTTACACACAAACGCACTCTTCTAAACACAGGTACATTTTAAGGGCACATCAGTATCTACAGCTCTTCAAGTTAAATATAAAGCTGGATTTACCCTTATTTTTTTCACCAAACCCATGAATATTTACACAAAGGACAAATAGCAGAAGCTAACTTGTTTTGGACATGCAACAACTAAGGGCACTTTGCTTATCCAGAGTTTTGTTTTGTGTAATAAGTTGTTACAGCTGCTGAGCACCACATCCAAGACAATCACCACTGTGATCAATGCAGCTCTTTATCTACTGCTTGCTCTGTCATGTGGCAGTCAAGGGGCTAAAAAACCCCAAAGTCTTGCAGTAGTGAAAAGGGCCACCCCATCCAGCAAAAGAAGAGTGTTTAAACAGTATCTTACTGTCCAGAGCAGACAAGATGACAATCTGACCACAGTCATTTTCTAGGAAACAGCAGCAGCACATCACACAGTCTAAGCAGGAGAAACACTAAGCACTTACACAATATTATCATTGTAATCATTTTTCTAACCACATAAACATCTAGTACTATAAAAAGATTACAAAGCTATAAATGAAATATTTCAGAAGAAACAAGGGAAAAGACCCTAATAGAAAGATGGAAGAGAAGTCTGAATATGCAGGAAGACTTATATCCTATGAAACTTAGAAGGCCTTTAGAAAAAGGTTTTTTTAAAAAATTGAAAAAGTGATTTCTTCTGAAGACACTAAAGACAGAAATATGCATTAGATCAGGGCCAGTTCACAGCTCTGCAGAACTACATCCTCTTCTGTTCCTCAATCTGTACCAAATTCCTGGGAGCCCAGCTTTGGGTTAAAGGTTTAAATGTGACAGCAGCAGGCACAATTCAGTGTTCCAACAGTGCATGAGCTGCTAAGAACTGTGCTTTCTGTTCTCCTCTCCCCAGTCACACAGGAGCAAAAATGACCCTTTGAAAACCAGAACCCCTTGCAGTGGTCACTCCAAGGTGGTCTGTGTGCCACTGCAGACCATGGAAACCCCTGCAGGCTGTGCCAGGGGCATTCTCATTCAGCCCTAAAAAGTGAACCCACTAAAGGTTCTGGCCTTCTACAGCTGCACAGGTGAATCTCCAGCCAAACTGCTTCCAAATCTAAAAATAAAATACCATCAACTTGGTGATAAATACAAATGCCTAAATCAGCAAGTGGAGATCTTTCCACTCCACAAATGTCACGGGTATCTATTGACAATAGCAAAGATTTTAAGAATTCAAGACATCCACAAAGTAGACTGGAAAGTTATTTTTAAAGATCATGTGGTACTATAAATAATTCCCAGCAGTTTAGTTCAACTGCCACATGAGCTGGCCCTATGGAATGGAAAATTAAATGTCCATTTAGTCAGGGTTCCTCCAGAAATCAGAATAAAAATATCACCATTTAGTTTTCTAAAAATATCTATGTATAGAAAACATGAAAGGCCTTTTTCAAAGGCCTCCTGCCCTCACAGTGCTCACACTGGTACCAAGAGTGGTCTCTCAGCCATCAAGTTTAGATTCCCTCATTCTCTTCATGAAATACAGCTGATTTCCCACAAACAAAGATAATTTCATTAGGGGTTTTTATCCCAGACCCTTGATTATTTCGCCTGTTCATCTCCTGTAGCTTTATTCCTCTGGTGTACCCATAGCATTATGCACCAAGTTTTAAAAACTCAAGTCAGGATTTTAAACCCACAATGAATGCAGTTTCTACTCAGATTTAATGCCTCTAAATAAAAGTGGCCCAGTTTTCAAGAAATGCTGAGCACCTGAATTTGCAATTGACTTACACAGGACTCAGAGATATGAAAAAAAATGCAGACGTGTTAACTGGCTACAAATTAAAATTTAATTTAATTTTAACTTCATTTGAACAGATGGTTAGGTCAGACTACCTCTAGCCATCCATTTTTCTAAAAATTAGTCTACAATTCAATGAAAGTATAGCTTAAAAAGTAGCTGTGAATGAGATTATCTTCAGAATTTTTGTTTCCTGGAAAACAACTCTCCATGCAGAGAGCAACACTACTGAAATGGTATTCCAGACTCAGAAGAACTTAGAGACCTGGCTTGAACAGTGAGGACAGAAGGAAAATCTTAATTCCTGTTACTTAATACTCAGGCAAATACACACAGCTGCTGTTCCCTCTGAAGAATATCCATGATGTGCTGAACAAGTGAATAAAACTTAAGTCCCAGGTTTCTGACAGACTTCCAACAGTTCCCAGGCATGAAAATTCATGTAATTCTGGAGCACAAAACAGTAACACACCATCCTCTCACTCACAGCCATCCTCTGCTCTACCTTGAAATCACTGCACAGACACATTAAAATATAAATAAAGACTTTCAGGCCATCCTTTTGAATTGTGCAAGTAAAGTGAGTTGCAGGGAGAAGAAGCAATTTCACATTTCAATATTGCTGTGTGCAATTGTCTTTAGAAGCCTCCAGTCCCTGGGTCAGACTGAAGCTGGGAGCACATGGAGAAAGCACAGTAGAAAGCATTGCCTTTCAGATGGGTGGAATGCAGCTCTGCATGGCTGAGAAAGAAGGAATATAAAGGAATGGAAAAGAATATCAGATCAGAAAAGCACAGGCATATGAGGAACAGCTCGTTTGACACCCTGACCAACAGAGTCAGGGAGAAAAAGAGGAAAAAGCTCAAAGGAAAAAAGCCCAGGCCAGTTATTCAGTATTCTATATCAACTGGGCTGTGAGACAACCCCTGGTGGAATCACCTTTAGAAGCATTTCTAAACAGCTCCCTTAGACAGCTTGGAAAGCTCTGAACAGCAGCAGGCAGAGTGGCCCTGGCACAAGGGGCAGTGCATTTGTACAGCCTGTTCCAGGAGAGAAAGGGGAGCCTGCAGATTTGGGGAAAGATCTGGTGCCTTCACAACCCAGGTAATTCCCCTTTTAGGACCCTGCACAGCACTGTGGATACTTCATCAACTAGAGGGACTGTTGCCTCTTTCCCAACCTGGAAATGCAACTCGAGATAATTTTAGTAAGGAAGTAATATAAGAGTGGATCTTTATTTGAAGGCATTCAGGGGCAGTTCTGTAAAAAAATCATTAAAAAAAAAAAAAAAAAAAAGAAAAGGGCAAAACCCAAACTGCCTCAGGAGGCCAGCATGAAATGTTAGGGTACTCTGAGTTCCATGAACAGGCTAAACATTGCGAGGATGGCACTGCTCACCTGGATATTTTAAACAAACAAACAAAACCAAGCTTAACCAGAGAGGTGAATGGAGGAGGCACAAGGGAAGGAGGGGACTGGACAGTCAGGAGGAGAAGGAGCTGAACCAGAATAAAGATGTCATTTGAAGCCAGGTGAGCCAGGTGCTCCCAAGAAAGCTGCAGCAGTGCTGGTGCCAGCCCAGGGAGGGAGCAGAGGGAGCAGGAGCAGTGGCACAGTGACAGCTCCTCGGGGCTGCCTGGCCACTTGACAGCTCTTCAGATCATTTCAAAAAATGTAGGCAAAACAACAGCCTAAAGGCCTGGCTTTCTAACAGCCCAAGCTATTATTAGAACTGCTATGCAATGTCTCTGCCATGAATCTGAAAAGATCCATTAATAATCTCTGCTTTTATTGATTTATTGTACTAAGTAAACTGTAGGGGCCTTGTCCTCCTGTTGTTAAACAAGAATTGTGGCTGACTTCTTAACAGGCTGATAACAAAACTAGGAAATAATAAACCAGGGTTAGTTCTGTTCTCAGGGATTTCCTTGCCTGTTCTACCACTTAAAATAATGTTTTATACCACTGTAAACACAAAGGAAACATTCCACTTTTAAGACATTTAAATATATAAACGGTTAATATTTCCTCCTCTTTGGAATTGTACAAATGGATCTAGACCATCAAATCTCACCAGCAGCTGACTATTAAGATGTTATATCTAAATAACATTCTATTATAAAAAAAAAGTTAAAAACAGAAGCTGAGGTTTTCCTATAAGTTGATACTTGTTCACACAGAGACTACAAGATTCACCTTTTAATTATTTCTGGTGTTTTGATCAAAGCCTCTAGGAAAGGGCATTATTCTCCAGCAGACTGATTGTGTGCACCTACAGAGGGAGGTGAACCAGTGAAATAATTAAAACCAGCTGAATATCAATGAGGAGTGCAATTTTCACCTGCAGGGAGGGCACACAGACCAAAACACACAAGCAGGCCGTGCTGAAGTCTCACAAAGGACACCATGGATGCCACAAAGGAGAAAAATGCCCTTTGATGGACAAAAATATAAATTTTACACGCCTCATCAGGCCAGGCATTCTTCCTGATGGGGTCTGTTTCTTACACAATCTGGTCTGGATTTTTGCAGTTATTTTTGTTCCAACAGCAGCTTCAATGTCCCCATCACACAATTCAGAGGTGGCTGCTCACACCCATTTGTCACACAGACAGGACTGGTCAAGCATTGAAGGAAATCCAACAACTCAACTCTAATGCAAATGTTTAGATGTATTTTATACACCCTTTTCATGAAACTTCTTTATAAAGACAAGTTGAAATGCAGTTCCATTTGGTAGAAAGACACAATCCTAAAAGACCCTTTTGTCATGAAGTTGAGGGTAATAAAGCCAAAAGTAGCCCTGGGTACTCATCACAGGGACCAAAAATATTTAAGATTTTGTAGGAATTACAGACTATTTAGCCTGAAAGGGACCTCTGTGAGTCAGCTGGTGCCAAGCTCAGCTCCAACACTGAAGTTAAAGCACGCTGCTGAGGAGTCTGCACACATCATTTTGCAAATCTCCATGGATGGAGGCTCCACAGTGTCCCAGAAATGCAGCAACCCTTGGAGCCTTCAGCACCCCCTCAGCAGGGCCTGCTCCCTTTCCCCAGCTGTGAGATTCAGCATCTGCTTCTAAGACTTCACAAGAACTCCACCTGGCTTCTTAACTGTGAATAGAGATGCTGCTCAGACTTTATTTTAATGCCCTTAGTACCTTAATTTAAAAATTCCAATTGCAAACTATCTTGTGATGATCCAAACACACACAAGTACACACAAATGTCCAACTCTGAGAAAACAAACCAATGGGTTGCAAGACATTTCCCCAAAAAAGGAAAAAATCTGGATTAATTTTAAGTTGCAACAATGAAATTCTCTGAGTGTCTTAAAAAAAGGGGCAGGGGAGAGGGAAGAAACACAAATTCACTGACTACTGAGCAAGTTGTGTGTTTGGCATAAGCCTAAATACAATGATTTAAAATGACTAAAGCTGTTTCCAGTGGACATTCTTCATTTTGTCTGTTTGGGGAGCTCAGCTGCATACTTTATCTGTTTAAGTAACTTCATCACCAGAGTCAAGAATTAACTTCTCAAAGTAAGTGTGCAGGCAGCAAATAGGTTGGTTGGTTTGTTTGTACTGGGACATTGGGAACAGCTGCCTGTATTTCTGCTGTGTAACCTAATAAGGCAGAAAAAGACAAATAACTCCACATAACACAGCTCCTGAAAACTTCAGGGGTCAGAATTCAGAATCAGGTGCCCCAAGAATGCTGCACATGAGTATTTACCAGTCACTTGACATTTGGCCTAGATCAGGAACTGATCCAAATTTAAAAGTGCTGACTAAAAATTGCAGCATTTCTTTCAAGTACTTGGAGAAAAGGAACTAACACACATTAACTTCTTCAAATCCACACTGAGTTAAAAATTAGATGGTAATTTTTTTTTAAGGCAGGAAAGCAATCGAGCCAAATGTGCTGCTCTGCCAGGTAAAAACACTTTGTTAAAAACACCAAGCATGAAAAGCTTTTCTTGCCTGATTAGGTTCCACAGACATTTTTCCACCCAAATCATGACACCCTCCACACATCCATGTTTAAAGAAGAAGCTGAGAGGAGTCATTTCCTCTTGGTAATAAAGCAATATGCCAAAATACACTTCTCCTAAACCAAAATGACTTCTCAGCCCTTTCAGTTCGAATGGCCAGATCTTTATTCCTAACCAGGCACTCAGGAGTATTTCCAGTGACTCCTGCAGAATTACATTCACACAATCACACAGCAAGAGTAAAATGCAGCAGACACAGGCAGCTCTTTCCCAGTTTCTAAGGAGAACAAGGAGTTCTTCTTTCTAAGGAAGAAACTGGGAGTTTTTTTCCCAGTTTAAACATCTGACAATCCCATGCAAAGTGGCAGAAAAGCGATTTCACTTCTCATCTCAAGCACAGGAGGTATACATAAATTAAGAATTACACTATATCAGGATATAAATGTCTCTTTATCTGCTAGCAAAAAGTGCAATCCACAGTCCCTGCATTAGGCAGAGAGGCCTCTTTTATCAGAAATGAGACACACGTGTCAGCCCAGAATTCAAAAAGCTGGAAATGAACTACAAACCGTGAGGGAAAGATGCATCTGACATTCCTGAAAACCTAAGCAAGTCTGATGAATGATGGAACTACAACACAGGACAAATAACAGTGACAACAAAAATATTAAAGTCACTCAGAAGAGCCATGACTGGATTGTTATAGACCAAAAAAAACAAAGCATATTTTCAAATTCCCTGGAAAACACAAGCAGTGCTTTAACTTTTTCCAACAAATAGGTACCTAGAGGTAATCACACCTATACCAGACAATTCCCTGCTCAAAACCAAAGCCAGCATACACAGCAGCCAAGAGAAAAACCTGAAACCCATCTCAATTCCACAAGCTACAATACTTCCAAGAGGGAAGATGGTTCAGTGAGAATCCCTGAATCCATTACCAGCTGATCAACTGAAATGAGTACAGTCACTCATTTATATTTTTACTATAACTATAACAAAGTTAAATACAAGAAAAGTCTGGCAACCATGCTGACTTTACAAGCAAAAGATAACATAAAACAATCCCCAAAAATCCCCAGCCTTGTGATACTTACTCCAATGAATCTTTTCTCTTTCAGCTTGACTGTGTGGCAAAGATACTTTCATTAAACATTTTCTTCCTATTACTCTTGTTTTTTTCAGAAGATTCCACGAGATGACCTCAATGTGATCTAAAAAAAAGCAAACAACATAATGTAATTGACCAAATGAGAAAATCAGCAATTTGTACTTGGTTTAAAAGCTGCACCAACTTTCTGTGCAGAAATACCCAAATAGTCACACTATTTTTTACTGCCTTCAAATACTGCAGCACCACATTCCCATTACACAGTGTGATTAATCTAACAATTAAATGAATGTCACATCCAGAAACACCCTGCTACCAGAAAGGAAAAAAAGGAAGTAATAATTTGAATATGCCATTTATTCTAATAAGTCTTATGATTATTAATTAGTCAAAAGCATTCTCAGCTGCTACAAATATTTTCAAGGTTTTGTACACTCAGTTTGAATCAGACCAGCAGATGTCCATTGCAGTTAATGCCAAAAAAAGGGGAAACAGAGTTGCCTTCAATTATCTTGAGTACATTTTCTCTTTTTCCTCTGGGCTGTAAGCTGATTTCAGTGGAGTTTTGGGGGTTTTTTTGGTTGCTTTTTTTTTGTTTTGTTTTGTTTTGTTTTGGGGGGGAATTTTGGTGGTTTGGGGGTTTTTAAAGAGTGTAGTATCATCTGTAGCTCTATACGCAGCAGCTGAGTTGATGACACAAGTGATGCCCTGCTCCTATTCACAGTTCAAGGTGTGAAAGGTTCACAAGGTCTCTGACCAAAGACCCTGCAAAACATCTCCACAGAGCCAAGACATCACCCCCTCCTCAGCTGTACCCTGCAAGCCAAGCTCTCAATAGAGAGAGGCAAACAAGAGCTGCCTCCATCCCCCTGAGCACGCTGTCAGTGGGCACTGATGCTATCTCCAGCTTTGTAGGCCAAGCCACAAAGCACAAGACATGCAACTGCACTGCACTTCCCAGAAACAATTATTGTTCTAAACCACACCAAGCAGGTCCCCCCGTGCTCCTGGGAACCCCACACAGCTCAGTGACCAGGAGGGAGGGAGGGAGGGAGGGCTGTCACTGCCCCGTCCCACACAGAGCAGAATTTCTCTGGGAACTGGCCTGTAGAGCCCTCTGCAGCAACTCAGAGGGATAAATACTTACTGCCCCACGTACTTAAGCCTAAAAAAAGTTAATTTGCTGCTCCATGCCCAGTTTTTTGGTGCATAAAGGTGTTTTCCCAAAACAGGTTTTCACCTGGTGTGCAAGAAGCCAACCCACGCACCCTGAGTTACTTGATTTATATGCAGAGGCACGAGCTAGTCTGGAAACTCCTCCAAATATTAATTTCCTAGGAGCCTACAACAGGGAGCACGCAGAAGAAAAAACCAAAAAAATACTAGAGAAAAATGAAGATAGTATTGTGGGATTTGGAAATTGCGAGGAGAAAGCAACAGTGTGAATCTCACAGAAGCAAGGCTGAACCACCAGCCTGGAATTCACCTTTTAAAGCCATGTCAGTATCTGTGCTTGTGGGATCAGAAAAATCCGAACCAAAAGCTGCTGGCCAGCAGGGAGGATCTTAGGAGGGGGTGTGAAATGCATCCTACAATAGTTAACAGGCATGACAAAGGAACTTCCACCCAAGGAAGAAATCCTGCATGACCTGTGGCCCCTCAGACAAGGGGCACAGTGTGTGACTGAACCGTATCTCATGGCAGGAGCAGGGTACTCTTTGACCAAAAGTTGGATATCCCAAACTTCCAGAGGTCAATGGCTAACTAGACACATGATGACAAATCAGATGGTGGGTGCCCAGAAATTTCCCAGGGTCTATAAATTGTTCAGCTTCAACAAACCACTGCATTGTGGATAGCTCCTGTCACTGTTCTGTGTTCACCCCAGCTCCCTGTCCTGCTTCCCCTCCTTCCTCAAAGCACTTTGTATCTCTGCAGCTCAGACATCACACTGACAACAGGCTGGTCCCCTACAAGCAGCTGTGGGGGATCAGCCAGCCCTCCAGCCCTTAAACCACTCCTGAAGCACACAAACAAAGCACCCACTGCTGTGTTCAAGCACCAGAAACAAACCCCTCATCAGAGGGTGAGGGTGTGCAGCCTCACTTTTCTGCCCAACCAACCTTTCCCTTTCTCAGAGCAGCAGAGCAGGGTTAAGAGAGGTGGTACCAATGGGCTGCAGAGCACACCAGGGGCAGCCAGGACACTTTCCACCTCCACACCAGCAGTGGGGAATTTTCCAAAGGCTGGTTACACCCAGCAGGCAGGGTACAAACCCTGCTGGCTTTTTACCAACCATGAGCAGCCACTGAGGACTCCAACTACGTAAGAAACATTCCAGCATCATCTTTGGGAACTGCATAAAGATCAGAGAGACTTGAAGGAGCTGCCTCACAAACTGGGCTCTCTACTGAGGACATCCCTTTCCTCCCTGCATCTCTCTGAGGAACACGGGGAAAACAGAGCTGGCAGCTGGACATGACAGACAGAGCCTCTCTTCTGGCTCTGTTGTGTGTGAACTCAGCCAAAAACTCACCACCAAACCACCTTGGGCCCACACCCATGTGAATTCTTCTGACAGCACCCACCAGGGACCCAGCAGAAATCCTTTTCCATTCCAGCTTGCAACTTCTGCATGAGAAATTGCATTTGGCAAAATAATCGTTTTAATGAATCCTTTAACTACACCTTCATTACACAGACACTGATTTTATGTAAACAGTAACTTGTTTTTTCTAAAACATTAACAACCTTACGAGCCAATTCAGGGATCATAAAACTGGTGGCAATCAAAATGCCTGAGACAATGCAGTAAAACTTTTTACGTCCTATGTCCAAAGAAACACTTATGAATGCATAACCAAAAAATCATATCACAAGGAAAGAAAGGGGGAAGAGCTACAAGAAACTTCTGCCTAAAACTCCTGTGCAGCATAATGCTCAAGACAAGCAATTACAAGCCAAGGAAACAGGTCAGTCACAAAGACAGAGAATAGGAAAAATAGGAAAAAAAAATCATTCATAAGCAATGTAAGATGCCACATAGAAATCACTGGGCTAATTGTGGTCCTATTGTCTTCTGCTTTACAACAATTTCTAGGCCCATCAGACAGGCTGCTGCTCTGTCAACTCTTCCAGAGTACACAAAAAATCCATCTGTCAGAGAGGATGCTCCAGGTTTACTTCAGGATAAGGAACTCTGAGTGGGTTGAACGACAAAATATAGCAGATTCTTGGGTATCTTCTCTGTAATTAAACCTCCTACTCTGTGAGAAAGCACGGAGGCAGACATCAGGAGAGCATTAGCAGATGTTTAGGACAGCAATTCACACAGAAGCACAAAGCTGGGGCATTTTAGAGCTTTTGGTTCACAGCTTTGGTCACCTCAAAGCTGTGTTGAGCATTTCATGCTTTGAAGATTGGACAAGTGAATATCAAGCTGAATTAGCTGCTGTATCAATGAAGAAACTCACCATTTTACCAAGTGGGAGACAAAAAGAAGTATGAAGCATCAGTAAATACACCAAATATCTTCAACTTAAAAAAACCACTGAAACATATAAAACAACTCAGCCTCCCTCAGTCTTAAGTTCCAATAATAATAGGCACAAAACTCTTCAAGAATATTCACTGCCAGTAATTAATCCATCACAGCTCAAACCCAGGAACTAAAACTGTGAGCAAAAGAGAAGCTGGCAGCAATGTACACCTGCCTAAATGACAGCAACTGGCAGCTCTACACTGTGCACACCTGAGTGCAGAGGCTGGAAATGCAGGTTAAAGCTGAGCTGTGAAAGAAGTATTTCTGATATATCACCCAGAGTTGTGTGCCAGACAGCAGAGCTCCACACAAGCACTGTCCCCACAGTGCCCAGAGTCCCTCCAGCAGCACAGAGCAGCTCTGACCTTTCAAAGGTGACACTGATTTCTGCAGTAGCATCAGGAGACAAAACCCCTCCATGGACAGCACACAGTTACACACAGGACAGCATTCTGCTTTGTGTTCTACTTTCCCAGGTGTTGGTGCTTGGTCAGAAACCACTAATATCCCTTAAAAAGCCTCAGACTTCTCTGAAATGCAAAACCTACCTATCTTGCACAAAATCTTTTAAACCAAAACTGAACAGGCACAGAGCTGCAAGTGCCCATTGCACAAGAACAGCCACAGAAAAAGAAAAAAAGAAAAAAAAGGCAGAGACAGAAACTGCAGAACACCAAATGAGTTCAAAACAGACACCTATGACAGAACTGTAAGTCAGTTTACATTCTTTCTTATTCCTGAGGATGGGCAAAACAGAGACTACTTAGCATTTTCCAGTATTATTCTTTAAGTGAAACAGATAACAGCTCAAAACATGATTTGAAGCTAGATTCAGTTACATCTTCATCCAGAAGAACTCAATTCCATTTACTGGATAATTACAATTATCCAGTGGGTGGCTGAGGGCAGGAGCCCTGTCTCCCACCACAATGAATCACAGTGTGAGAGAGCCTTGTTCACTCTTCCCAGAGCCCTGGCTCACCTCTGTGAAATCCCCTGCAGTGCCCAACAGGCTTAGTTAAAACAAATTTATACTCACACAAGCACAGACTAATAGGCTTTACAATGAATCATTTTTTTACCTGGTTACACATGCTGCTGAGTTCCCTTTCAGTTTAGAGCTGCAAGACAATATCAAAAAGATCTTGCAGGTTTTCCCCAAGTCTTTATTTTGAATATAGTGACTCCTCAACAGGGTGTCAGCTACTGGCATTAGAATTTATCTGGGAGAGGGTAGGGTGTTCCCCTCCTTCATTCACAGTGATGTATCCTCCCTGATGCTGCACAAGGTTCAGAACCCAGGAACTCTCCTCCTAATTGTATCTTAGAACCCAATCTGATTGGAGTTGTGAGGCAAATAAACTTTTTTCCTTATAATAAAGTCAAACTTAAGAGCAAGAGACTGTTGGCACTTACTGGCACTGGAGAATGAAGGACTGGCCATTAAAGCACCAAGGAGCACAGTTCCAGATGGGAAGGAATCACCTGCACTGTTTGGGATCAACAAACAGAAACCTAAACAAAAACCATGCGCTTTGATTTCCCCAGAACGCTTCAACTGGTTTTTTTTTCCTGCTCTGTCACCTTCCAAAGAAATGCCTGTGGGCAAAGCAGAAGGGGAACACATGGCTGTGAAGGAAGCTTAACAAAAAGAGGCTCCTAGAGAGCAAATGTTCCTCTGACACTCTGCCAGGCAGGCAGCCATCCCCTGAGCTGAGGGCAGCGTGCTGAGATGCAGCCTGGGCAAGGCTCTGCTGAGGGAGAGCCTGCAGTGCCCTCAGCACCCAGGGCTGCCTGCCAGTGCTGGTCACCCCCGATGGCAAGGGCAGAACAGGAAAAAAACATCCTGGGAGAGGCTCTGGCCTGGAGGATGTGCTCTGGCTGGTACTCCACGGTTCAAAAGGCACAGAGTTCAAGGCTGAGTGTCACCATTCTATAAAAACAGCAGTGTTTTTATGATTGCAGATGACTCACAAGCAAGTGCTAGGATTTGCTTTCTCTGGCTCCACAAACACAGAGTCAAGCGAGCAACGCTTCCCAGCTCATTCCCAGCTCCCATCCAGCACAGGGCACAAGTGATCACCCAGCTGGCTCAGCAGCTCCAGAGCTGGGGACAAAGAGATGAACAGTTCAGACTGAACAGACCCATCCAGATGAGGATGTAACTCCTCCCAGGGCCCACAGATCACTTCCATCTCCACGCCAGTGCTGCAGCTTTTCTAACCCTGGTTCACTCCCTGTGGCTGACAGCAGTGAAGAACTGGAAGCCTTGGTCACAGAGCAGTGCTCCTCTTCCCAGAAATCCTCACCTACACGTGCCTGTGCAAGGAATCCTCACCTACATGTGCATCTGCAAGGAATCCTCACCTACACGTGCCTGTGCAAGAAATCCTCACCTACACGTGCATCTGCAAGGAATCCTCACCTACACGTGCATCTGCAAGGAATCATCACCTACACGTGCAAGGAATCCTCACCTACACGTGACGTGTGAGGCCCAAAGGCTCGAGCTGGGCCAGCCTAAGCACTGAGCAGCAGTTCAGGCTGCAAACAAAGCCAGCAGAAGCCCTTGTGACACCTACAGAGGTGCTGGCAGGAGTCACTGAACTCCCAACCAGCCTGGCTGCCATCCCTGCACACCCTCAGCAGCCCTGCCACCCACATTCAGCTTTCCACATCCTAAAACAGGCTGCAAGCAATAACAAAGTATTTGATTTTGCATGGATTCTCATGACATCTAAAGCAGTCTTTGAGGACAGATGTCTCAGGGGCAAGGGCAGGGTGTTAATTGCCAGCAGCACAGCAATTCCTGTACCTGTTCCTTTGCTCTTCTATCACAACACAATTACACCCCATACTTTTTTTTTTTTTTAAGTTGCTCCTGAATCTAGAGTTAACTACTGGGCAGAACACAAGGACTTGCTCTCAAACACAATTACCCCCACACCATCACTTTTAATAAAGAAATCTTATATTTGTTTAATGAGGCATTTTCAGCCATTCTAAGTTTATGATGTTCTTTTTCATGTTTTCTCTCTGATTGCCTTAAACTCTGAAAGGCCCAAGGTGCATAAGGACTGACAAAGCATTTCCTGTGAATTCAGGAGCACCTGATCATGGCCCTCACTGCTGATGCATTTTCTACTCACTGGTGTGTCATAGATATAAAAACACTGAAAAACCCCAACTGGTCCCACCCAAAAGTTACTACATGAAAAGATATTTACCTGCACTTTAAACAGAGAAACTGAATCTTCATCCTGTTTCTGTGAAGATCCCATCACGATTATTGAGTTACCTGAAATGTTGTTTGTAGCACTACTTGTGATTTCTGTTTGTTGTGATCTGTGTGGTTCATCTTCTTCACTGCTTTCATGTCCCCATGTTTCACTTCCCAATTACATTCTGTGAAATGCCTAATACGGTGAAACTATGCAAATTTACTTCTACACAGTTCTCAAATTCTGCTTTTTGTTGGGCTCATATTTGAATTTATATAAATGAGAACGCAGAGTTGAAAAGCAAGACTGAACAATTTTTCAGTAATTAATTATTATGAGCCATTTTGTGAGGGTACTGCCCACCTTGCTCCAGGTATCACTTGAAAGGCTTTGTTCTTTATGATTAAAATAAACTCCCAAGTGTGGATTGCAAGGCACTGAACCAACACAGAAATACTTAAACGTATTTTGCAGACATGCTTCTGCAGTCCAACTTGCTGTTTGATTCCAAATATTACCACATAATGCATAATAACAGCATTCCATCACTAACAACATGTATACAGTAAATATTACCTGAAACTAGAAGTAATCACTAAGAATAGTTCCTGTGCTGAAGAAGGAAAAATACAACCATCTAATAAATGCAGTTTACCTCCAGCTATATCCAACACTCAAAAGCAAATCTATTAAACTCTTCTACATAACAAAAGTGTGCATTTTAATCTGCTCTTGCTCCCCACTCCCTCCTCTTTCAGGTAGTGAGGCCTCATAGAAAAAATATTTAAAATATGAAGCATAATTTCTGCATGACAATTTATAATACTACATAATTTAAGAATTTAAGAACTGAATTAATCCCAGGCTAGAAGCAAGGGAGTGCTTGGTTTCAAAAACAAACAAACAAAACCCTAAACCCACCAAAGCCCAAAACACATCACAAATAAAACAAAAACAAAAGACAATCCTGCTTAAACCAACAGTTTAAATCTGAATTTGGATCCAAAAGTCAGATTTGAATAGTATTCACGTATTTCACATTGCCTTTGGACATAGCACCTAAAATTACAGAATACTTGCTGTAAGAACAAACTGACCAACCCAAACCCCTCTGCTTTCCTCAGCTGCAGTGCTCAGCTCAGTAATTTAGGCTACACAGCATTTTCTGGCTCCCTTCATTAACAAAAGGTTTCAGTCCATTCACCAGCTACCTGTTCCACAGGCTCATTCCTGAGAGGCAAAAGTGTTCTGTGGTGTCAGGAGCCCTTCAGAGGGAAATTCCCTCCCGTGTTCTGAGCAGGAGCAGAGGCTGAGCAGTGCTGGAGCCCCAGGAAATGGCACATTCTCTGACATTTCCAGTGCAAGGTGTGCAGGGATGGAGGAGAGGCAGCAGACACGCTGTGGTCAATGTTCACTCTCAATGTGTTTATCCTCCTGCTGTCACTCAGGTATGACACCAGCATTTACACCACTTTCTGCAACAGGCATCCAAAACCCACCCTCTCCCTGGTAAATGAACATGAGCTCCTCCTTGTCCCAGAGCTGAGTTCCTTTGGACAGCTTCACTGCATTCTGCACCCCAGCCTGTTGCCAGCCCCCAGCTGCAGGAGCAGCAGGACACAAGGGATGTAAACCTGGGCACACAGAAGAGCTGCTGCAGCAGAGTCTGTATTTAAGAAAGCAATTATTAAAATATGACAAAATCAGACACCAAAGAAGTGACTCTTGCAACTGAAAGCAAAGGCTTTTCAGTGTTCACACAAACAATGATGGCTTGACCAAGACAGAAATTTCTCAGCTCCATACTTGACAGCAGAAGAGTGATTTTCCCAGGAAAAGCTCAAAAAATATTTCCCTAAACTCCTTTCCAATTTTCTCCCAAGATAAGTGAGAAAGAAAACAAAGCCCCTCTAAAATCCTATGTTCTTCTCATCAGTACTTTGCAAGAAAAAAAGTACATCACAGAACAACAGGAAGTTTAACAACAAACCATTTTATTTGCCACCACACCCCAATAAATCTTTTTTGAGCTTAACTGGTCTGTTAAGCACCAAAATGCAGATGCTTGAGCCAAAGGTTTCACAAATGCTGCCATTTCTGAAGAACCCTTCCTGTATCAGGGGTCTAACCACTGCTTTTTCAAGAAAATTGTCATCACAGAGGCAGAAACCCTTTATTACTGCACAAATAGAGCTAAAAAACCACCCAAAGAGTAGAATGCTACTTTGCTGCCCAACAAGTCCCAGTTAAATCAACAATGAAGAAGCAACTTGGGGCATCAAGAGAGTGGAAAACTTTCACAGAAGTTGGTATCTATTGTCTGGTTCTTTCAAGCTTTATCAGCACAGAGCCTGCATCTCTCATCCTCCTGAGGCAATAACCCCAGGAATTCACCTCTAAGCACTGAAACACCAGGATTTGAAACACTGGCAAGTAGTCATGGGAGGACAAAAGGAGCCACCAAATGCTGAAGGCCTCTACAAACCCTCTAGTTGCACACAATGGAAGTTCAAGCTATCAAACTACAAAATAAATCTGAAAATTCAGCCATGGTTTGTGAAATTCACCTTAAAAAGAAAGTAGCTTGAGGATACTAAAATGATGAGCTGCAGAGACAGACTAAGGCAAGAATTGCTCACCCTTCTCATAAAATTTACCTAGAAGTTAACTGGAACAGAAATAACTCAGAGAAAACAGCTATAAATAGAAGGGGGTTAATCACTCAAATTTCTATTCCCATGACAAGAACACACTAAAGACTAACTTTTTAATCTTATGATATGATGCTTTAAAAATACTTCAGCTGCTGCACTACCATCTGCCTCTACCTACTTCTTAAGAATCATTTCTCCTTTATTATTTTTTTTAATGCAATAAAGGAGATTTTCTTTTGACAAAAACATTTTCACCAACAGTCATCAAAGCGAGCCTGTGCACCAGCTGGAACAATTATATGTGGTCACTTAAATGGATCTTTTTTTAATGGGGCCACTTAAAAACACATTTACCTTTTCTCCAAGCTCATATAAAGCACATAAAACTTCTTTGCCATCCATTTCAACTACCAGAGCTGCTACAAAGTATTTTTCAATTAAGTGTTCGCATTTATCCTACAGCAGCAGAGAAACTCAGAATCATTAAGGCTGGAAAAGGCCCCTAAGATGATCCAGTCCAACTGTTCTCCCTGTCCCTAAGCATCACATCCATTATATTTGTTCAAGGACAACTCAATGAACTCAAGTTTACCATGCAAAGACACCAAAGAAAGAAAACTGCCTCACCCTCGATGCACAGATAAAAACACACCAGGATAACCCAGTGTCTCTGAACTCACACAGAGCCTGTGACACACTTGGAAACAGAACCTAATTATTACAAATCCCCAGCCAGTGCTTTACTCACAGTATTTCTCACCCAAGTAAATTGATGCTGAAGCCTTTTAAGTTAAACCAAATGGAGTAGAGGAAATAATGCACAGAGAGGAGTTCTTGATTTTCAAAACGTCGAAACAGCAAAGGACTTCTGTCATTTTGTGGTGCCCAGCAAGCTGACTATAAAGTGAGTTGTAATACAGCGTATTTGCAGTGACAGAAATCAGGACAGCACCCAATAGATGCATTCAGCTTTGAAAGGCACAGAGCTGCTGCAGATCTCCACTGACTACTCATTACAAGAAATTGTCAGCAAAAGACTTGATTGTGGTCTTAACATTCCTTCCAACTTTTTAGTTACATCCTCACATTCTCACCAAACTTGCTTTTACTGAAGAACTCTACTAAACAGCCTTCCCTTTTATGCAGAACTTCTCTGCTCTTCCCTCTCACTGCAGCCTTCATGCACCAGATTTATTTACAGCACCCAGAGGAAACAGAAGCTCCCAGTTATCAAAACAGACTGCAGAATGCAAACAAACAATTGTTATGTGTTTATGTTAACTGGACTCCACTTTGTGCAGAATGACACTGAGTATAGAAAAAATGGTATCCCAGCCACTGGATAATACCCATGTTAAAGCAACAATTCAGTAAACAAAATGTTGCTACTGTTATTATTACTGAGATAAAAATAGAGTTAGGTCACCCTTCTGAGCTTACTAAAATTTTCAACATAGCTAGAGGTCACCTAATTCAAGTCTAAATAAACATTTTTATTAAAAAAATGTTTTATCCCTACTTCAGTACCACTAGTAGCAGATGTTAAAAAGAACCTCTGAAGTGCTGGGGCAGAAAAACTGGCCTAGCATGGAGACTCCCAGTATTCTACACATCTGAAGAGCAATGTCTCTATCTTTAAACACATGGGAAATCTTGCAATTGTTTGCACACAGCTTGTAAAAGCTTATAAACATAACAGGAATATCTAAAGTTAGATATGGAATCGGATGCAGATTATCAGTATATTATAAAGTGTTTTTTTTATTTTCAATAAAATATAAAAGGATTTTTGTCAAATGCATTGTATCTGTCTTACATGGATACTAAAAAGAAGCAGAACAATACTAGCTACTGAGCCCAGATAACAGCCCCTCCTCATTTTTATTATTAACAACAGAAAGGAAAGTCGCTTTATTTGCTAGCAAGTTTTGTGCCAAAAATTAATGTACCATTTGCTGCTGACAATCTGCCAGACTGATGTTTTTCTTCACTCCAGAGGGTTCAGAAACTACTACTCACTTTCCAGTCAGCATTCATCACAGATTCCTCCCATGGAAAGGAAAACAAGGCAGCTCCTCTACAGACACACACACACACCTCAGTCATTACTGAACGTAAATAATTCAAAACACTTCAGCAGAAGAACAAAAGTGTTCTTCACCTCCTGCTCTTGTGGCTCAATCCACAACTCCTCAATTTCAGTTAAACCTGGCATAAGGCAGAATAAAATCCTAGGATCATTTAGGTTGGAAAAGACCCCTAACAGTGAGTTTAACCTTTAAGCCAGTGCTGCCAAGCCCAGCACTAAACCATGCCCTGAGTGCCACAGCTGCACATCTTTCAAATCCATCCAGGTGATGCATGGTGAGTGCACCACTGCCCTGGGCAGCCCCTTCCAATGCTGGATAATGCTTCTGGAGAAGAAACTTCTCCCAATATCCAACCTAAACCTCCCCTGGTGCAGCTGAGGCAGTTTCCTCTCATCCCATTACTTGGTGCTTGGGAAAAGGCTGAGCTTCACCTGGCTGCAAGCTCATGTCAGGCTGTTGTAAAGCTGCACTGGTGTGAAACTGCAAAGCAAGCTGTGGGTGCCCCTGCACCCCTGCAAGTGTCCCAGGCCAGGCTAGAGGGGGCTTGGAGCAGCCTGGGACACTGGAAGCTGTCCCTGTCCTGAGTGCAACTGGGTGATCTTTAACCTTCCCACCCAGATCATTTTAGGATTCTACATCTCAAGTTTTACTTGCTACGAGGTTTGGACTTGTTTTTGGGCATTCAGTCTTGTCCATCACCATTAATGAGTAACAGGACTAACACTGCACTGTGTCTGTCCCATTCTGAGGCTGCCCTTGCCCATAGGGACAGCACCCACACAAGCACTGCCTCCCTTTCACTGCTGTCCCTACACCAAGCACTGACTCTTCTTTGCTTAGAGGAACTTAACAATCCTGGTTAGGACTAAGCCAATCCTCCTTAAATCTTAATTATCTTATGTCTTGAACTGCATCCTTAACAGGGCCAAATACAGATAACCAAATGGCAAATTCCAAAATTCTGCTCCTGCATCAGAGACAAAGCAAGATGCTCAGCACTAAAGGTCAGAAATACAAATACTCCAAGCCCCACACGATTTTCAAACCCCAATACACATTGCGTGTGGTGGTGTGAAAATCCCAAAGGCCTTGCCTTCCTCAGCAACACCTATTTAAGTCAAAAAGGGAACTGGGAAAAAAAAAAAAAAAAAAAAGAAAAAAGAACAAACCCACAAAAAACCCCAAATGCAAAAAAAGGTCCCAGCAGCAGCAGAGAGTAAATAACATTGTCACGTATGGTTAACACACTTAAATTCTTTGAGGGCTGGGAGGGAAATAATGGGGTATCTGGGGAGAAGGACTAACTTGAGAGTAGTAAACTTAGGGCCACACTGTACAAAGGGAAAAAAAAAAAACAAAAAAAAAAGGGCAAAAAACCTGGGAATACTGAAAGGTAGATGAAGTGGAAAAAAGGACAGGCAAAAGTAACAAAGTACTCTTCAGAACCAGAAAAGGAATCTGAGACATAAAGCCAAGCAGGAAGGGGACTCAGCACCCAGTGCAATTTTCAAGTAACGTTTTATGTGCTTCTTTCTTCCAGGTCAACTTTGCACTCAGCTTTTTGAGTTTCCTCTGGCAACACTGGCCTGTGTTTACCTGGTTGTCCCCTGTAGCTGTGTCTGTACCAATGGTTTGGACACACAAACTACAGACCAACCTGCAGTCTGCTGGAGGAACAAACAGCAATGCTCACACCACTGACTGAAAACCATCCCTCTGCAGGACTCCAAAGCAGGTTTTTTTGGCTGTTTTTTGTAGTGACACAAATGTAATCAGTTTTTTAAATCATGTCGACTTCATATTCTTCTGTTGTGAACATTCGATACTCAAATATCAAATTGTTAACTGAAAATAACAGCACATTTCAAAATGTTATCTTTGCTTGTTAAAAAATAAAATGATGCAACAATACCAAAATGTGTCTCTCAAGCACAATATTTACCAAAGATAAAAAAGGCATTGCTCAACTGTCAGCTCCCATAAGAACCCCAAGCAATGTTATCTGTTATTCTGTTTTCTACAGATCTTGTACAATGTTGTCCAAACCCACCTGCTCTGATTTTTAAACTGCTTCTGGTACTCTGTAGCTGCACACAGGCACAGGTCCTCCACATTAAATCTGTCACAAAACCACTTGGCAGCAGGACTCTGAGCCTCTCCCAGTGCCAGGTTCATGGTGCAGGCCACCAGCACACACCCACATAACAGCTTCCAGAAACAACTGGCTCTTCTTCTGCCAGTTTTTAAATTATTTAATTGCTCTGACACCTTCTGTGCACGTTCAGAAACACCAAGAATTAACAAACACTTCACAGTGCCAAAACACTGAAGGCACAGAGTATTTTTACAGATTCTTATTAACAGACAACGTTGACCACAGAGCCTCACGTGACTTCCACAAAACTCTTTATCTACCTCTGCCAGCCCCAGGAGCTCTGCCAGCTGATGCCAACTCCAAACTCACATCCTCCAACTCAGCTCTGAATTCTCTCACGGAGCTGTTTTCAAATCCAGTGGATACACGGTGCCTGGGGGCAAGGAAAGGCCAGGGATGACCTAAAGTGAGAGCAAGCCTCTAATGGATTACACATCACCTCAAACTGTCCATTAGTTCCAAATTCATGCCTCTGCCTTCTGCTTTGCATACCATATGGGGGGAAAAAAGCCCAGAAGAGCACTGTGAAAAGAAATTTAAAATCAACCTACACCTTTAGTAGCCACTAAAAGTGAACCCAAAAAGACAGCAATGAGGACACACGGATTACTTGTGTCTCATGAAAAGGAATTAGAAATAACAGTGCTGCCACTCTCCCTCCCCTTACAAGTAAATTCAGGCAAAGACAAAACGTAACATCACATACCAACACAAAAATTAAAACTCCCAACACAGAGTGTACCCCCAATCATCACAGCTTCTGGAAAACAGGAATAAAACTTGTATTTTTATAGCCAGTAGTGAAGTACTAAAAGATTATCAATCTAACATGGGAAGTAAAACTGTTCAGCTTTACACCAGCACATAAAGCTGAGCTACACAAGCATAAAACGACACATCAATACCTCTGAGGGAGTTCCTTTAAGATATTTTGATGATGCTATTATGATGAATTCACAAAGCTCTTCTAAAAAGTCAGAGTAACTGCTTTTGCAAACAAAAGCATGATATTCTAGAAAGAGAAAAGCACCCTTTACAATTCAATTTCATAGCAAAAATTTAATGCAACACTACTTACGAAAAATGTACATGTTTAACAAGCATGAAGAAAACAAAAGCAAGCTGTGAGTAGCAAATTTACGTATTTTGTGTCAGGAGGAAGCGATATGTCTTATGTTCCTTTAAAAGTAAATACTAAACATGCTTCTATATACATAGATGTAGCTCCAAAGACAGAAAATCACTCCCGAGTTCAACTAATTCACAGTTTTAAGTCAGGAGCACCTAAGGTAAGAAGCTGATAGGAGTGCCCTTCTCCCTTTTTAATGAACTGGAAAAGGTTTGGCCAAAAGCCAAAGCAGGGCAGAGCAAAGGCAGGGAGGGCAGCCTGGATCCTCTGTGTGTACACCCAGCTCCTGACAGACTCTGCCCTGCAGCCGGCTAAAATCAAACCTCGGCTGCCTAAAAGAAGCCAAACCAAGCAACAATGCACACACACAAACTGTCAGCGGGGAAGGAGAACTGCCCCCATCCCACTTCTAAAGGAAGCCGGGTTTGACACCTCGCTGTTACTCTTTGTCTCTTTAATCCTCTGAAGCCAGGATGTAAATTCGATTATGTTGGTACCCACACATCCCCTCTGCAGCTCCTCACGTATGCAAATGAAACCGCATTCCTGAATTGCTTTCCACCAAGGGCTGAGATAAAAAGATTTACCCGTGTAAATTTGATAGACTTGACACAGATTGGCTTACAGAGCACCTGACACTTCAGGCATCACCGTGTAACCTTCACCTGGAAGGTTCCTCGAATTGTGATTATCTCAAAGGTTACCTGCTGTTAATTAGGGGTTGTAAGCACACACCTTACCAACCCGAAGCAAAAAACTTTGCTTACCAGTTACTATTAAAATCAATTACAAAAACAAAGTTAAATTTCTAACACGAGTTGATCTTAGCCCCCAGATCTGATTTAATTATCAAAACAAAACACACTGAAACCTTCACACGTGAGTGACTGGAAGGGCAGGCAGCACTGCCACAAAACAAATTGTTTCACACACTGAGGCATTAGTACTGAATTTCTGGCCCCCATGATTCAAAGCCCTGACACTTCGAGGCAAACTGTTTGAGATGCAGTGTGTAACCCTGTGTGTGCCAGCCCAAGGGTATTGGTTTGAGGAAAACACACATTCACTAAAAACAAACAAACAAAAAACCCCATCAAAACAAAGAAGCAAGCTTTTCTATGTAACTGTGTGAATGATGCTCATTTCAGATTTTTCTGTCCTGGACTGCTTCCCCAGAAACTGCCAGCTGGGAAAAGAGGCAAACTCCCTATCTTAGTGACCTGCTGCTCCCAAGAGTGGCAAGGCAGAAAGTTCAGCTCAACCAAAGCAGCCCCGTGGCCTTTGGATAAATCCAGCATCACTCCCCACAGCCCAACCAGCCCTGCATTTATTTTCAGGTAACTTAACTGATGGCAACTTTAAAGAACCAAGGGCAACACTTCCACGTGTATCTTTAGACCTGTGAAAAAGCACTTAAAGTGCTTGACCTGTGTGCCCTGGTCACTGAAACACAGCAGCAGCTTTCTAGCTGAACAGCCAAAACAGCAGCCTGCATTTCCACACAACTTGTGAGTAAAAACCTTCCTTCCCCTGCATCCTCCTCCTATACACAGCGTTCTAACAGCTTGGATTTTGGGGTTTAAATTATTTGCAAAATAGAGCATGTAACAGACACGTGTGAACTTTAAAGGGAAAGGAGTAGTGGAACAGGATGTGTTCTCTCTTCACTACATCACAAAAGTCAAAGAAAGATT
The DNA here is from genome assembly GCA_016584745.2 of Phylloscopus trochilus trochilus. Classification (NCBI taxonomy): domain Eukaryota; kingdom Metazoa; phylum Chordata; class Aves; order Passeriformes; family Phylloscopidae; genus Phylloscopus; species Phylloscopus trochilus. The sequence goes on from WQNJ02000023.1 coordinate 457,888, forward strand.
TTTTTAAAAATTTTTTAAGAAGGCTTTCCTACACTAGAATTTGGAGTTCTGCCAGAAGTCCACAGACAATTGGAGAACCAGTGAATTCATGACATCAGATATTCCAAGGAAGTGAAACCTGGCTGAACGGAAGTGATTTTTACTCAAGAAAAATAGATACTTACACAGACAAACAACAAAAATATTTTAAGACCATGTATAGAGGAGGTCTCTTTTGTTTAAAGAAAAAAAAACCACACAAAAACCAAAAAACAACCCCCCCAAACATTCAATCGATGTTAAAACCCCACTCAAGCATGTTTCCAAGGCAATACACATCAAAACATTCTTGATGTTACCAACGTCCCTGCTATTCTTTTTTACAAGGCCAGTAAAATAGTTACCAAAGAGCTTTCCTTCAGTAATCCTTTCCTGAACCCCGCTGTCCTGAAGAGCACTGCTTGCTGGCATGGCACTCCAGAGCCTGGAAACACCACCAGCCTGAGCTGAAGCTTTCAGATCCAAGTTTCCAGGTGAGCTGGTGATTGATCCCCCAGCCACCTTAACGCATTCCACCAGACCTCACAGCCCTCTGCCAAGCAGATGCATGATCAATATTCCTTTATATGCCATTTTCCTAAAAGCAAGCATGCTCTGAAGTTTATTTATTCCACCTTTTAATGAAGGCATAGGGCTGTGGCAGTCTCTAGCCAATCCTCCAAAACAGAGGCCAATCAAATATCTCCCACATCCTTCGTGCATTCATCTCACTTCAAACCCTGAACTATGGTCCTGAAAACACAAACTGTGTGTTGCTGGGCTTTACAGCTTCAGGAACTTCCTAAGCCTGAATAAAGTTCAACAGCAACAGAATAATGGCAGCAGGGACTTAGTACCTAATATTTACAGTTATGGCTACAATTGCAATTCCAAATGAACAAAACTTGCCAGTGCATCTAGTGATAAGAAAAAGACTGTAAGTGCATAAAGTTCGGGGGGCGGGGGGGGAAACAAACACTAAAACCAAAACAAACAAAAAACCTCTCCCTACACCCCAATAAAAACTCAGCTTTCCAGATTTTGGAAGGCGTCCAGCACGAACCTAAGCACACATGTGTTGGAGCTAGACAAACCAGAGAGTCTGGCATGCAAGGTTTCCGTTTCTCTTTCAGGAGCTCTTAGGGACTGATGAAGATGTATTTCCCCCTGGCACAGAGGAGGCTGCCCGCTGTGGCAGCCTGGCTGTCTGTGCGGGGAGCACACGGTGACAGCGCGGCCACCGCGCCCTGCACAGCGCGCCAGCAGCTGCCGCCAACACAGCTCCCAAACACCGCTCTGCTCCACAAATTCCTGCGGTGCCGAAGGAAAGCAACGCTCAGAAACCCGGCTGGAAACAACCGGGAGTATCGAGTAATAGCAACCCCACTTAAAATTCACAGAGCAATCACCGACAGTTCTCAGCTAAGGAAAAGAAAAAAAACAAAAATAAATAGAGAAAAAAAAAAAACCACCAGGCAGAGCGCAAAGCTTGTCCGGCGAGCGCCCGGGGGGAGCAGGGGCCGAGCACGCAGGGACCGTGCAGCCTCTCCCGAGCGCCGCCGAGCCCCGAGAGCGGGCGGGCCGGGCCGGGAGGGACAGCGGGCCGGGAGCGCCGGGCACTTGTTGCGGGGCCGTTCCCGCACAAAGGCGCCCGCCCCGAGCCCCGAGCCCAGCCCGGCGCTGCCCTGCCCTGCCCTGGGCCCCTTTCCGCCGCCGCCGGCCGCGTCCCGCCGAAACCTTCCCCGGCGGGGCCGCCCGCGCAGTTGAGCAACCGCGGTGTCGCAAGCGGAGCGGTGCCCGCTTCCTGCGCGGCCGGGCCCGGGAGGCACGGCCGGAGCGGGCTGGAGGCCCAGGGGAGCCCCGCCGCAGCCACACCGACCCCCACGGGCCGCTCCGTCCCGTCCGGAGCGCGGCCATCCCCGCACACCCCGCACACCCCGCACACCCCGCACACCCCGCACACCCCGCACCTGCCCGGGCAGCGGCCGCCGCCGTCTCCGCCGCCCCAGCCAGCGCGGCGGCGCTGGCGCCAGCGGGGAGCGCTCCCTCGGCCGCCAGCGGCACCGGCGCTGCCCTGCGCTGCGCTCCGCTCCGCCGGGGTTACCAAGGCGATGGCTTCGCCCTCGGGCCGCCGCCGCCAACCCGGGCCGGGCTTTCGCTCTCACAGCGCGGGTGGCGGCCAATGGAGCGGCGGCTCCCGCCCCTGCGGGCGCTCCCCTTCCCCGGGCGGGCCGGGGCTGCCGGCCGGGAGGGAGGGACGGAGCGAGCGGGGATCGCCTTTCCCCCGCCCCGCCGCGGGCCGGGCCGCGCAGCCCGTGGCGAGACCCCCCTGGCGAGACCCCCCTGGCGCTCTGGGAGCGCGGACGGGCTCCCGGCTCCGCTTTCCCCCGGCTCCGCTTTCCCCCCGGCCGGGCGGGCTCCCGGCTCCGCTTTCCCCCGGCTCCGCTCTCCCCCGGGCCCCGCAAAGGCGCTGCCGCCGCCCCCGGCAGCCTCGGGACTGCGGGCTGAGCTGGAAAGGCTCAGCCTAGAGCGCCTTTCCCGAAGCGCCTTTCGGAAACCAGCAGGGAAGATAAAGCAGCTCATTGCCTTGCCGAGGAATTCCCTGATACATCCTCATTTCTGGAGTCTCGGTGTTGAGCTGCCAGGAATAGTTGCACGGAAAGTAGTACCTATAAAAGGGGGGTTTTTCTAAGGCTTGAAAGAGGCAGTCAAAGCAAGGCAAGGTAGAACGTAACCGGCAATGAAACAACTTTAGCAGGCAGCGGGCCCGTCCCCACCCACTGAAATCAGCAGCAGCATTCCTGCCGCCTTTAATGAACGCAGGGCGAGGCGTAGCACATCCTCGTCCACAAAGAGTATGATCATATTATGCATATTTTAACATCCCTATGCTAATAATCCTGCTGTATCATTAAGCTCGTCTATTTTAGTCTGTTCATTTTTCCAGTTATTCCAGTTTTGAAATTGGATGGATGGATTTACTTCCTCAACTTCCCTTGCCGATTCTCAAGGCACTCAAACTCCATTAAATTTGGATTAGAGAATACCTCGGAAATGCTTTGTTGCTTTTTCCAAACCACGCAACCAACCGCAGTAGGGATTAACTGGAAATCTCTGGGAAGGACAACGATCTCCCCCTTTACTTCAGCCAAAGGGATTTTCGCATGAATGGTGATCGTGCAGCACTACCTCTAGGCGAATCTCAGTGGAAGGGCAGAAGTTAATGAGAAAATCTTGCCTACCGTGTGTCAGTTCCTTCTCAGCCTGTCTGTCGAGTATCAATTAACAGCTCCCCTTCCTGCTTTTAACCAGTTCCTGCAGTCTGCTCAGTACCACAGGCATTCGCTCCTGTACATCATGCTGCTGCTTCACACCACAGAGCGCAGGAACTGCACTTGACTTCCCTTCTTCCTGGGAGAAAAAAAAAAAAGCCAGTAGAGCTCAAATGAAACTGGTTTACCAGGCGAATGTGCAGCTCATACCAATGGATCGTGTTCTACATAGCAGAATTTAGTTCAGCATCCTGAGTCACTTGTTTCTTCCGTTTAAAGTTTACATTGCAATTGAAATATAGTTCTGAAGAAAGAAGGTACTAATGAAATCCAGTGCTGTAAAAAGTCCCAGATACGCAGTTTTTCACATCATTCTGATACTTGTGGTTTTGACATTAAATATGCCAGATAGTCTTGGCTTAGATGCTGAAACCTTGGCTCAGTCTTTGGCCTCACTGATGACAAATGGGTTTGTGACTGGGAAGGCTTGATAACGTTTTTTTAAAGAGAGCTATTTACTCTGGAGCTTGCGACATTAGGTGGTTGTTCCACAGGATCCAGCGCAGCCTTTGCAAAGCATAAGGCAAGTGTGATGTGAGAGACTTACTGGGCTGAGCAGAGTGCTCCCTGCACTGCCACCCTTTCAGCTGGACAGTGATGCCTTCAAGTGTGGATCATACAGAAAGCCCCAGGCACTTCAAAACTGTCTTGTACAGACAATTTCTGTGAAGAGACTTCGATGAAAGCTGACCACACCGAGTTTTTCTGCAGGGCTGTAATCCCTGATTTCCAATTTCCTATCCATTTGCTGTTTAATGCCTCCAAATACAATCTCAGTATTTAGCAGGGGGAATAAAGAGATCCCAACCAGTAGTTATTAATATTTTTCAGGTTACATTTGATCAGCTTGCATGATATTCATGTTCTTGTCACCCATGGAGTTGTTACAGACAGTATGTGTGATACCGATAAGGAGCTTGCCTTGAAACGCCTTAAACATTTTTATACCCTACGTGGCATGCAAGAAAACCCCCACCAGACTTCAAATATCATTTGAATTTTCAATTTCCTTATCTTTAGATTCCCCTCCCACCCCCCTTCACAAAACAACAAAAGTTCTATTATCCTGCCCCCCGGGCTATTGTTACATGTGTTCTCAGTGTAATGAAAGGGTTTTGTCTGAAACGGCTGGATCTGAGTCATGTCTTTGCATGTGAAACAGCTACACACCTAGGGCACGCTCTTGGTCGCTTGAAAAGGTGCCGTTGTCAGTTTTTTGGGTTTATACTCTTTGAATCCTGTGTCACTGCAGCGATCAGAAGAAAGGAGCTAAGTTGTCTCTGCATTTGCAAACATCACAGAGCCGTGGCAGCAGACCCAGACAAGCAAGTGGAAATGCCATGCTAAGGATGTTTGGCCTGAAGCAGAAAAAGCCATTTAAAAAAAAAAAAATTGAAGTTATTAAATCTAAAGGACAATGATCCAGAACAGAGCGAAATACTGGGCAGGAGATGCTTAGAAAGAATTCATTAGAAGATTTAAACACTTAAAGCAGCTTGCTACTGTCCCATAGTGGGACACAATGGCAACATCTACAAACCAAATGAGCTTTGGGCAGTTAATGCACAGGAATGTTTTCTGGTGAATACAGAATGACGCGAGAATCTCTCATCAGTAATTCTTTTTTTTTTTTTTTTAAGAAGTTATATTCAAAACTGTGTGAGCAATAGTAGAGAGAATAATGGTCACTTTACACTGCATGGTCATCTCTTTGTCAGCTTGCTGCCTACTGCTGTCCAAATAAAAGGCTTTAAAGCATCTTGTGTATGACAAATAACACGTCACTCTCCTCAGCAGTCACTAGAGGAAAGCCAGTTTGCTTTGTAACATTCAAAAAATAGCTTATCTGTTAACAAAACCTTCATCTTCCCTTCATCTAGACTAGAAAAAATATGTCCCCTGTTGCCTAAAGTAGCAGGTTGTTACCCTTTGGAAGATGGAATCATTAGTCACTGAAATATAAGAAGTGCTAATAAACAATGAATAATTCTGGTTGGGACTATTTCAAACCACACATTTAGTACAGTAAATCCCAAGAATCAGGTTTAACTGTCAAAGTTTATATTTAATCTCCTGTAGGGAAAACAGGAAGAGATTCCCAATAGATGATTTCATGCCCCAGGTTAGAGCACTGCAGCACACAGGAATGATATGACAGAGGATAAGGGATGTGGGCAGTATGGCCCTGTCCCAGCCTCAGCTGATAAATAAAAGTTGGTCTCCTGGACCTCCCCCATCTCTGCAGTTGTTGGACAGCCCTGTCTGTGAAATCCAAGCTGGCCACTGCCACCAGGGCCGCTCAGGGTGCATGGAGAAGTGCTAATGGCACGGAGAAGGACTCGGTGTGAAATGCCACCCCCGTGCTGTGAGCAGCACGCTCCCCAGAGGTGCCCTGGGCAGTGCTTTGGTCCCCGTGCCTGTGCTGCAGCCTGGCTGTCCATAAAAGCTTCCCTGTGTGTGTCACACTGACTCTGGGGCAGGGGAGGCAGCAGCAAAGGGCCCCAGTGATGTTCAGTACCAGTCAGACAGAAGGGTCTGGCTCATGCAGCAAAGCCTGCAGCAGGAGCAAGCAGCTTTTATCGGTGCTTTGCTAAACCAAGTCATTTAACAGGAGTAAAACTCAGTAGCAAAGTTCTCTGAGAACCAGAAGTGTATGTACAGGAACCAGAGAGGCAAACCCCTCTGCCAGCTGCAGCAGCCCAGGCACCATCCTGGCACTCCACTGCTCCATTCCCCCCGCTGGATTCCATGTCTGAGGCCTCTCATTTTAAAATGTTAAGCCTGACTTAAACGACACAGAGCCACTTGAAATACAGGGCCTCTTCCCCAACCTCCCTGAGCTCCCAGGCTGCTGTGCCACAGCAGGAGCACCAGCACATCAGCTGCTGCAGCCACCAGGGCAGGCACAGCCCTGCTGTGCACTGCTGGGCTCAGCCCTTTCTGCTTTTCCCCACGCAGAGCAGCTGTGCCAGCTGGTGAGCAGCAGCAGGTCTGAGCTGGAGGGAGCCTGACCCCACCAAGGCTTCCTTCTGGAGCCTGGGCTGTGCAGGGGATCCCACAGCTGCCTCCCTGGGGCTGCCTGGGGAGCTGGGAGTGCCCCTGCACTGAGGCAGCAGCAGTGCCAGGAAGGGCTGGCAGCTGAACCCCCACCCCAGCACGGAAACCCACAGCCAGAAAGCACATGGTCCTACTGCTTCCAAAGCACAGGAAGCCCACAGGCAGGAGTTCCTAGGCAGGCACTTCCAAATGGTGGCATTTTGATCAGTTTATGCAAGTTCTACTGTAATAACGCAGCAATTTTTTAATAGCACTAATCTGTAGACAAACTAACTGAAAATACTTATTGTCACTAATTCCATACCATGGCCAATGTATCTTTTTCTGTGTCTGCTCTAGTTCCTGGGTATGGTCACACTTTACAAGAAAGCTTTTTCATGAGGTATGTGGAGCTCCATTTGTATCAGCAAGTGAAGATTAAAAAGAACTACTCAGAATTAGGAAGAGTAAGGCCTTTACAATAATCAACAGCATCCTGAAGTGGCCAACTGACTGTCCTGCTACATTCTCCCTTTATATACAAATAACTCCACCTAGTCTCTCATTTTTCCAGATTCCTAACACAGACTTTGTAAAAATAGTTCCATCAGTACAGAACAAATTCTTTCATCCAAAAGGCCAATGCCTCCTGTAACAGGACTCCTGTCCACATGTAACCTCACATCCCACACAGACAAGTCACCCACCAGCTATCATTTCCTCTGCCTACATTACAGGCCTGAACTCACAACCAATATTAACATTTTATTAGCATAACTGGATTGTTAGAAATGTCAGTTTTTAGACGAGGCACCGAGTTCCCTTGTGTTATTTCTACCGACTGTTCTAATCAAATACAAAGATCCCATGACACATTTTGACAAAAAGTAGGGCACAGCCAGCTTATTTATTCTTTTACTAAAAATAGGCTCCAATGTCCAGCAGGTTGTAATGTGTGAGACAGCACTTCAAGTGTAACAGCTGCTCTACCTGCCTCGATACATCTGTGTCACCAGCTCCTCTCTGCAATCTGCTAATTACCAACATCAAACATCAGCCTTCCCAAGGAGTTCCCTTTTGCTGAAACACTTACTATCATTAGGCTAACCAACAATTGGAAAAGCAACAAAATATCTTCTCATCCTTACAGGGGGAGTTTCTGACACTCTTCCAAGCACAGCACAGCATGTTCTACTCTCTTGGGTTAATGGCATATTACTATTCTCAGCCAGAGGCAAAGACTAGAAAGAGATTCATTACAGGAAATCTCTCTCTCTCTCTCAGCCTCTTTGCATATTTATTTTCTAGCTGGCCTTTTTGTTAAGGCAATTCTGATAACAGAGCAGATGTGACAACTGTGAAAAGCAGTAATAATCAGGAATACTATTGAGGCTGTCACACTTTTTAATGACTGTGGATATAAAACACTGTATTATTTCAGAATTTCACCTTGAGGAGACTTTCAACCCAAGTTCTGTCAAGTTTTCTTAGAGGAGATCATGGTCCAGCCACAATGGTGTAAATCACAGTTGGCAAGACTTTGCTTTGTCAGGACTGCCACAAGGGAGAAAACAGAGTCTTTATCCCCCCAAGCACACTGATGCAGCTCTCCTTTGGGTCAAACACATTTACTGACCCACAGTGCACAGTGGGCATCACCTCAGAACTTGGCCACGTGACTTTGCAACCCGTGAAAGACTTGCTGCTCCAACCCAAACCTTGCTTACACGTGATGTGCAAACCAAAGAAAGAGATAAAAGCAAATATATATATTTGCTTTTGATATATTGCTGCTACCGTAAGACACAGGTGCTGCATTAACATTTCATTAGCCCATGGAAAACACGATCAAAACAACAATTTCATTGCTTATCATCACTGTATCTACATAGCAGGGCAAACTAAAAAAGTTGTTGTGAAATATAAAAAATCTGTAAGCACTAGAAAAAATGACAAATACTACATGCATCATCATTCCTCAAAAATACCAATTCTAACTACAAATGGACTATTATTTTGCATCTCTATCTGAAATCTCAGATTCTAACTTCTTCCCTCTGGTGACTGTGTTGTAATTTTAATACTACTGATGAGTTTCTATTTTTAAAAGGACTACCAAGAATATATATATATATAGCAGATAGGCTTTCAAAAGGCATTTACAGGTGTCTTATTAACTATGTTTCAAGTCTAATACTCGTTCATATACAACTAATTTCAATGTTTATTTTCCTATAAAACTGTCCTACACTAAATGAGTGCAGAGACACAAGCACACAGTGAAACTGGTGAGAAGCAAGAATGTTCAGTTCCCTGCTGCATCAGACAGAAATAATTTCATCTCACAGTTCTACTAAACTTCTGATCATCCAGAGCTGTGTCCCCCACCCAAAGCAGCACTCTGACACATTTCAGAGCAGTGTTGTTAAGGGGCACTGCACAACCAATGCAGGAGGGATTCCTGGAATGCTCCTCAAATGCCAGCACATTTTTTGAAGCATTGCTCTGACAGCCTTTTGCTGATGGATGATCCAGTCATCCTGGATCAGGAAGACCCATGTTATTTCTAGGAATTGTATTTCAGACAGTTTCTGTGAGCTACAGATGCATCATCGTAATTTTTAGTCTACAAGAGCTAAGTCTGGCAAGATGCCATCACAAAAAAAAAATTAAAAATGGTTGTAAGTGAAAGAGTACAAGTGTATTATTGTTCCTTTCAAAACCAGAAATTAAGCCTGCCTTACTATTTTGGAAACTGCAGACTTTGTGATGAATCACTTTTCACAAGGTTTCCAGGTATTGATTAACCAAATCAAAAACTGTGTGCTTCACCCACTCTGCCTGGCAGTCTATCACAACAACTCCAGAGTTTCATTTGTATGACTCACAGGCCTCTAGATGAAACAACCATGCAAATGATGCCAAGTCTTTGTTTATCACAGCTTTGTCAGCAAAACAAAACCATCCAGCAGGTGAATCATGAAATTGCTGTCTGTGTGGACGAGGGAAGCAGAGATGCCAGCTGAGCTTCACGCTTCCCCATCTATTTCTCCTTCTCCTCCCCTTCACCGTGTGACTGCAGCCCTGCTCATGGGAGCAGAACCCTCCCTGCCTTTTCCTCAGCACTGCTCACTTGGCTGCAGCCCAGAAAGTCCTTTAGGCACATCAGGAGAACTGCAGCTTAAGTGCTGGCTCAGGAGAGCGCCCTTGCTGCCTCCCTCAGCGAGGGGAGGTGGGGTTTATCCCCAGAGTGAGAAGTGCATCCATTGCAATGGCTCCACCGTCCGCTGGGATGCTCCCCTGCTTGGGGAGGGCTCACAGGGGCCTTTTGTTGCAATTCTCTTCCACTCTGGAGAAAGACTGACAGGGTGGCAGTGCTCAGAGAAGGAGCAGCCGGCTGGACAAGGTTAGGTCACCTTCACAAGAGAGCACATTCCAGCAGCTCATAAAAATGTGGCTCAAGAGCACTTTTTCTATTCCTGGAATGTACCTCGTTGCCAAAGAAGGTAGCTACGACCAGGAAAATATTCCATGGGGAGCAAACAAATTCTCCTGCCAAAGCCATTCCTCCCTGCTCCACCCCAGCTGATATTACCCAAGTTGAATAATGCATGTCAAGGTATTAAGTAACATGTAAACACTTCCAGTAAACGTTTCTGCTGCAAGCCTTGCCTTAACTGGTATTGCTTCCCCTCTGTGATAATGGAAAAACATCTTCCTCAGTTCTTCTGCACCTAAAGCTTGTTATTAATGAGGTACTTCCCTCCAAATGTTGGCTGGAATCTTCCTTTTGCCCCATCTCCAAGGTGGATTTTAAAGCTCTTGAAGACTTAGCTGGCTCAGAGATGGCCTTCTCTGGAAGCCTCTGCCTGGCCTGCCAGGCCATGCAGTGGGGAAAGCTGGTGTCCCAGGAGTAATGCAGTTCTGGTAATGCTCATAAGAACAGATGACAAATCCCAATGGAAGCAAATTGGGGTTTTTTCCCTCCCACCAAGGATGTTTTGTATGAGCCTTGTCTTCCCATTGTGCATTGCCCAACAGTGCTCCCCACCCCACTTTTGAGAATAGGTGTTCTCACATCTTTTTCCAAGGGGAGCCACAGTTCTTTTCAATCTGGTAGAGGAAGTCTCCTTGGAATTTAGTGTCACTTTAGGAATGCCCAGTGCTTGCACAGCATATGCCAGTAATTCCTTCTGCTTTACTGCCTGGGACACTCCACCACAGGGGAAAAGGCAGTTCCGTGCCAACTGACCACAGGGGACATGGTTAACCACATCACCAGGATGAAGATGGGCTCTTGAATCACCTCCATGAGACTGAGAATCATTAGTCCCAAGGGAGAACTGCCCAAGGAAATTTCTGGGATTTTCCACTGGCATTTGTACTTTCATGAGGGTTTTCTGTAGGAGAGACTGACAAGCATCCAAGGAATTCCCAGGGAACAGCACCAAATTCCACTCTGAGAAATGCCTGGGCAATGAGTTTGAGCAGAGCTGTTAAGTAAGAAGGTAACCCCATGCATTTTCTATAACTTTTTCCAAGTATAAATTATTTTGTTTAACGCCTGTTAACTGCACAGGGCTGAGAGCTGTAGATTGAGTTGGATTGTTTCCTTTCCATAACTGTTTCCCTGGCAATTGAACCTGCAGCCCAGCTGAGGATGGGACACCAGCAGCACTAAACACTGCTTAGATCCAAGGAGCTCAGTCACTGCAACTGGTAAGAAATATGCTCCTGTTTGGGCAATAAATGGAAAGCAGAAATATTAATGAACAACCTTCTCCAAGCCTTCTCTGCCCCCTGCTTCCAGCAGCAGCCTTTTGTGCCTGATCTCCCACACCTGGAAGAGAAGTAATGGGAATATCAGAGCTCCTGGCAGCAAGGCCTCCCCCCTGTCTGACAACTGCAACATCAGCACCAGTGACTCTTCAGAGACCATAAAGCACAGGGGAACTGAAATTACAGCCACCATGGCAAAATCAGGTCACAATTACATGGCAACTGTTGTGCACATCTCAGGAACTGATATGGGCTTGTTTTTTTTTGTCTGGGCTGATCAGGACAGGCACAGAGCAAAAGCCCTGCCAGAAGGAGCCTGTCCTGCTCCTGATTGTTCAGGAGATGGTTAATGATTGCATTACAGCTATCACAGGAGTGCCAGTGCTCAGTAAGGAGGGTTCTGAAGAAGGGTTTCCAAATGCTACTCCCTGCTGCTCTTAGTTCCCACACAGAAGAACTATTGGAAAGACCAAACCCTCCACAAACACCTTTGGAGAAAGCTTTGGCCAGCCACTGCTGCTTTCCTGAGTAAGGGTGACTCACTGCAGCCTTAACTCTTTTTTATGCTGTGAAATAATCTTCTTGTTGTTGTTGTTGAAAGACTAATAAAACTACTGATTTCCAGACTTCTGAAAAATGGTAGGGCTAAGTGGACACTCAGAAAGACCAGTCTAATTTCTCAAGACCTGAAAAGTTCACATGAAGAGCTGTTTATTTTTCAGCCAGGGCACTGAGGGCACTAAAGCTCAGGTATAAATTCCTGGTTCAGAGAGGAATGTGATGACAGCAAAGGAAATGTGTTTGCACTGTCCTTTTTCCCCCTCCACCCACCCACCCACCACCACCTGCAGAGCAGAATTGTGCTCCCAGCTCCTGCCTGGATCCCCCTCTGCAGGGACAGGGGAGGAGGGACAGGGACAGGGGAGCAGGCAGGCACCTGGGATAAAGCAGGGCACACAGAGGCAGCAGGGGCTTTCCAAGGGGGCTGCTTGGTGTGCACATACACGCACAGGTGCATAGAATCCACACCTCCTGCAACTTGACAGCACTTTGGCTTTCCAGCTCTCAATACAAGCAAGAAATGGCAGACCTCAGCCTGTCCCACACCATAAGCTGGTGGTTCTGAAGCAGTGCCTGGCAGCAGCAGCCTCCCAGCCCTCTCTGCAGATATCCCACCAGGGAGCTGGGGGCACACCTCTCCAGCAGGAAGGCCGGGGCTGGAAGGTAATGACAGCCTGTCCACATTTGGCACATGGAAGTGTTTCCATAGCTGACTGCACACAGGGCTGTATCCCTATTGCTGTCTGCTCACTCCCAGAGCTTGGAGCACTTTGGCAAAGCTGCCTCAGCTGCAGTGATCCATCCAGGCCCCACACTGCAGAGAGCTGCTAGAGCAGAGCTGGGATGTCAGGCCACCACAGGAGAGCACCCACACAAATCCCTTCCAGCCTTTCTACTGCCCCCACACAATGGACACATCATTGAAACTGAAACTTCAAGTACATCCTTAACGTGTCAGTGAACTATATTTAGAATTCCTTTTGTCAAGGACCATTTTCAGTAACGTGACTCAGTTACAGTGAGGACTAGACAGGCGTTGCAAAACAGCAAAAAAAAATGTATCAAGTATCAGCTCTCAAGCACCTTTGTTCTCAAGCACCATCAACAACAGAGCAAATACCTGGAGCAGCCACAATACAGGAAAAGAAATCTCTACATCGCGGTGAAAAAAAGTCTCAATTCATGAAATGGCACCTCTAAACTTCCAAACCATCCTATGCTAATTCCTTCATACAACAGATCCAAAATAACCTCCTAAAACACTATCATTAAACATTAGTCTTCTCCTTTGATAATTTAACTTAAAGATGTCAATTTAACCTTTAAATCTTGACTTTTATGCTAAATGTTCCTGTGAGAAAAAGTCTGAATAAGGTATTAGAGAGAGGCATACTTCACCTCTTTTAATCTTACTCACATCTTACACTACCATTATCACAGATACACGTTAAAAAGAAATACAGACACGAAAAACAAGATCCTGTTACAGCATGTCAGGTGTTCTATCAAAGAACATGCCAGTACACTCTGTGGCTTGATCATTTTCAAACCTAAGAACTGATGATGCTCAGCTAAATTATCCATAAAACGTGCCTGGAAGAACAGCATGGTTTTGTTTTGCTGTTTTCTCTCCTTCCCCCACAACAACAGCTGGGGGAACAGTCGTGCAGTCAGTCCTATCGTGGCTTGGCCATATGACCTCTATTAAAAAACTGATTATTTCGAGTTGTTAACGATCAGGTGATAACGTGAACAGACCCTAATTAGTATCTGCTAGCAGTGGGGCTGTTGCACTGTGTAAAGGCTGAACTGGAGTGGTGATGCAGGGAGACTCAACAAAAGCAGCTCTGTGTGTCTCCCTGCAGCTGGTAACAGCTCCTCAGGGGCTGTCCCTTCCAGCCTGTGCCCCTGCAGGAGTGGGACACGGCTCTGTGGCTTTCCACACCCTGCTCAGATGCTCCTCCAAGTGCTTCTACAGCATCGTTTCAAAGAACAGACCCATGTCCCATGACACATCTTGTGTGGGACAAAGAGTTTTTAAATAAATCTGGGCTAACTCAGCCCTGCTAAGGCAACTCTTACCTCTCAAACACACCCACCCAGGGAGCTGTGGCACTGCCTGCAGAAACCTCAGCTGTCCCACCACTGCTCCCCAATGGCTTCACCCAAAAAGGGGCTGCCCTGCATTTGGGGCTGCCCCTGCAGTGTCCCTGCAGAGCAAACTGCTGCTCTGCACAGCAGGGATGGGCTCTGCTGGCACCAGTGCTGGCACCGAGCACGCCAGGGTCACACTGGAGGCACAAGGCCACCCTGAACCACTGCATGGCAGGTTTATCACCAGCTCTGAGGGACTCTGCTTGCCTCATTCAGGTTCTCTGACAGACACTCCGTGTCTTAATCACCAACCTGCCTTTTTAATGCCCAGAAAATCTCAGTGTGTTTGGTACTCTGGGTCTGCAGGGGCTGACCCCACATAGCCTCACTGTAACCTTACACACACAGAAACCCTGCTGAGGTCAACACTCTTTCCAGACCAGTCTCCCCCAGCACATGTCACCTTCTGTACATTTTCCTCTTTTCCAATTCATCCCACCTGTTAATTGTCTTTCCATCTAGTTAAATATTTTTCCAAAGTTTCCAATTCATCTTTTTCCTTTTTTTTCCCTATCTGATATCCAGTTAATGATATTAAAGGAAAATTTATTAAAGAACTACCTTAGCCCAATTTCTGTCCACGTTTTTTTCTCCAAACTGGCTGAGTGTGACCTTTGCAATGGTATTTAGCAGAGGCCTGTCACGTGTCAAAATATTTTTCCGATTTTTGTCAGCATGAATTTTGAAATCATTACTAAATTATTTTTGTTACATCAAATTAAAAAAAAATGTTCTCTAGCTAAGCTGACATATTTTAGTCTAATTCCTTAGAACTGCATGAGATGAAGTACACAGTGGAAAAAACCCATAGAAGTCTGGTTTGTGGCCAAAATTCCACCTTGACATAAAACAGAAGGGGGAGAAAAATTAAATATCTTGAATAGCATTTCCCAAGTGTTTATTAAGAATTGCTCTCTTTCTTAGCCTCAGATCCAGAGTAGTCTCAAGTCAACAATGCCCCATCTGGGTTTGATGAGGTCTGCTGAAAATCTGCTGGGACAAGCCCTCACCCTGCTGCCCTGCCATCTCCAGCAGGTTCTGCCTCCGTGGCACAGGCAGCCCAAATTGTTCATTTCTCACAGCTCCCATCAGCCTCTGACTGCTGGGCTGGTTCTGGGTGCCAGGCTGCAATCATGAGACCAGCTCAAATATCTTCTTACAGTTGCTGCTAAACCCGAACTGTTTGAAAAGATTAAGTGTGACAGGTCAGGGAGAGGAACAAAGAGTTTTATTCATGGAGAATCTTCGCAGCCTTCAAAGCCAGTCATATGAGGAATATATGATTATATACGTTTTTATAGCTGGTGCCTAAATTAGGAACAAGATCAGAAATCTCAATGTCCCTCATGAACTCCTTCCTGTTTCCCCATGTTCTCCTTTTCATTCTGGATGATACACTGTCCCCTTTCCTCTTGCTCCTCTTCTCCCTCCCTGTCCCTTGTCACCCCTCTCAGCACTGCTTGCTCTGTGACTCTGTGCTGGATTGGGAGATGCAGCAGCCCAAGATCTGCCACTCTGGAAATCTGGGAGCTGCCAGCTGGGAATTGCCCATCTTGCCTCCCCCAAAGAAGCAGCTGTGAGTATGAAGGCAGACTCCAGCCCTCCTTAACAAGTGATGTTTAAATGCACTTCACAGCCAGGTAAGAAACAAGTTCATGTGGTATGTGACTGAGAAACTGTCAAAGCAAAGTTCCTGAGGAAAAAGGCCATTTCCTCACCCTCTGGCTTTGGAACCAGACCAGGATAAGCTGAGTGGGTGAGGCAGAAGTGCTGGCCATTTCACCACCTCAACAGGGGGAAAGAAAAAAGGAAAAAAAGAGGGGAAAAAAAGCAGAAGACAAGGCAGAAAACAAGTGAAAACTCTTTGCACATGAATCCTCAGGGCCATCCAAACTGGGAAGGTATGTTAGAAACCACTTCTGCTTGTGGGATCAAGGTTTTGAAGTCAACCAGGGCAATCATTTTTGGAGATACCATAAATACAGATAGTGCCTCTTGATTCAGAGAGAAGAGAGAGCAAGAGACAAACTTTCTGGCTGGACAAAAAAACTCTTCCTGCAAGAACAACCAACTCTAAAAGAGGTAAAGAGAGCAACAGCAGCTACTCAAATTTACATTGATGTCACAGAACAGAACTGAAACCAGCCAGTATCTCTAACTGGTACCAGTTGCTACACTGGTGGGTCTGAACAAGTTTACAGCCCAGAAGACTGCAATCTCCCTTGCACACAGGAAAGGAAAATCGTTTCTTTTAGAGGAACTCAGAATTGCTCAACTCTAATTAATCTTCTGAAAGAGGAAATCCCTGCCAGCACAGGTGGAACTGTAAGACACTGGCTGTGCAGCTGGGGAACACGAAAAAATGGGATTTCTGTGCTCCCACCTCACCCACCAAAAACAGAGTAAAACAGGCAGCTGAAAAACCTGAAAAGAAGAATGCAAGGAAAAAAACTGAGAGGGGAACTTAGGAGGCTACTTGGTCATTCCTAAGAAAATTCCCTGCAGTGTCAAGGATGGTTTGAGCCCTTCTGAGGAAGCTGCCAATTGCTGACAGCTGAGTTTTAGAGCAAAGGAAACTCATCTGAATCTGTATTTTAGGAACCAGAATTGAGAGGACAGTCTGCTGCCTTCTGAAAGAGCCCTGTAATGTGCATGGACAAGCCCAGCTTCCCTCAGCCAGCCCTTTGTTCTCTGTAATTGCTACGTTTAAATGCAGTTTACACTGTTACTCACTGGACCACATCACAGAAGATGAATGTCAGGACAGACATTTCCTTGCCATTGAAATGTTACTTGAGTTAAAAGTCAAGACAAGAAATAGACATTTCTTTTCGGTATTTACTTGTCTGCAGCATTACAATTGTGAAGACATGCAGAAAAGAGGAATATAAGCAATTATTTGCTACACATTTCTGTCTCTCTGATTGAAGCCAAAAGACTTAGGGACAGGTAGAGATGACACAGGTGCTTGTAGGATATGCCCTGCACTCTGCTCTGAGCACCAGGGCTGTGCTTAAGTTCAGCTTAGGATAAACAGTATTTTTCATGACAGTATATTTTATTTTATTTTATTTTATTTTATTTTATTTTATTTTATTTTATTCTATTTTATTTTATTTTATTTTATTTTATTTTTTGAACGACTTGGTCGAGTGGAAGTTGTCCCTGCCCATGGCTGGAGATTGGAACCAGATGGTCTCTAAGGTTCTGTAAGGTCCTCTCCATCCCAGCCCATTCTGTGGTGCTGTGACTGGATGACACCAAGCACCACAAAACCATCTGTATCAGAAGAAAGATACAGGGCAGATTTCAGATAAACTGAAAAAAAAAAAAAAGTGTCTCAGAGGAAAACAACTAACCCAAATAGTGGCAGCAAAGCTTTGTTCAGACTGGGGCAAGCTCAGCAAGGCAGGGATAAAAGAGCTGTCAGGGTGGGACACTGAAAGGTGTGCTGTCACCAGAAGAGCAGTGCTCCAGTGCCAAACAGCCTGATGCCTCCAGCCACGGGAAGTGACCCTCACTAGTGCACCTCCTGTGCCAGACCAAGTGGGTAACAACCAAAACCAGATTCATTGCCTTTAACTACAACCCTCAACACTTGCTCACTGGGGGAAAAGATAAATATACTCACTGTCAATAACACTGGGGGAGCATGACATTTTTTTCTTTCCTAAACACACACACACCAGCTCTCCATTTAGATTATTAGAAGGCCAACTTCTCTCACACGTACATTTTGGTCCATATAACAGGTATTTGCACTGTTTTGTTACCTCCTCATGAACTGATGTTTCATTGCTCCATTTCTAAAGGCCATTGAGCCCAGAGGATACTGCTGCAGCCACTGTGGGTTTGTACTGCACAGCAAAGGAAGGCATGCTTGGAAATGACCTGAGCACAGGCAGTGGAGGCAGCAAAACCAGCAAGATCACTCAGCTGGCCTTTCATTGCAGCCTGGGTGCTTTGCTCCAGCAAGAGAGTAACACACATTCTCCAGAGCAGGTGCAATCAGAGCCCCAGAGCCTCGGCTGCTCACAATTCAAAGCTCTCATGTGCATTGCAGCACCAAGTCAGAGCTGTGAGCAACCTGGCAGGGCAGGCTGCAGGCAGAGCAGAAGCACAGGCTGCTCCAAAATGGGCAGGTGCCCTTCAGCAGCCTCACAGCCATCCTCAGCCTGACCTCTGCGACTCAGGCTGCTGCACTCAACACTGAAGGGAAATATACAGGAATAACTGAAAACTATTTTCCTCCTGGCCTGTTAGCGAAGTGCTTGATTGAAGGAGAAGACAAAGATCTAACAAACGTGTTCTTCCTCTTAAGATGGATTGGTAAAACACAGAATTTAACGTTATTTAATTTATAATTTAACTTTATAATAATAATTTAACTGCAGAACTGAGATAATGTCATGATGTTTTGCCTTCTACAAGATAAAAGGAAAACCCTGGTTGCTATATTAAGAGGGGAAATGATTTTAAATAAATACCTTAACTTCCTGGCAAATTACAAGGTTTAGGTCAGCTCTAAAAGGAATTTGTGTCAGCTGCAATAAGGAATCTGTGTGAAAGATTAATAATAATGAAAGCCAACCTCTTAAAAAAGTAGAAGTGATGCTGGTTGAATTTATCATCACCTGTAAGACTGGTTATGTTACTAATCCTTCATGTTATGCCAGCTAGACTGAAAATAATTAATAGAGCACAACCTTCCCACAGAAGTTTCAGTGCCAATGTTGTTTTGACTGTTGACAATAAATACAAAGCATAATCCCAGATATTCAGGCCTTCCCCATGCATTCCTTATATCTGAGCAACTTCCATGAAGAGCAGCAAGAAATCTAACAGTCCAGCATTGCACTGTGAGCTCCTGGATGGCAGAGTCAGAGGGGAGTTTTGGCCTCACTGCTCACCACTCTTCAATGAAGTCCACTCTGCTCATGACCTGGAGAAGCAGATGCCATGGGTGCACTCAGGGTTCCACAGCTGAGCTCTGCTCTGAGCCACCACAAACGCTCAGGAGTCAGTGATGAGAACCAGGGTGCCTCCAAAGCCTGGCTGCTTGTGCTGTTCAGGGGGTGCTGTTAAACCCTGAGGGCTCTTGGTCTCAATTGCAAGCTCTTTCCTCCTGGTCTGAAGTAGCTGTGAAACAATGCTCACCTCAGACCAGCAACAAGGAATGTCTGCAAGGACACAGCACCGTGAGAGAGGATGGGGAGGAAGAGAAGGAAATGGAGAATAAAGCAAAAGATGGAAGGGAGGAAGGTCAGAAGGTTGTTTATAGGCTTACAACATCTCTAAAATAAAGTCCCACCCCAGAGAGATGCAGGTGGCAAACTGATCTCTTTAGAAAAACCACAATGGTTCAGAGACAAGGTCAGTTTCTGACAGGATCCTGTTTCCAGTACTGCTCATACCCAGATGTTGCAGAGGAAGGTTCCCAGCCACACTGTTTGACAAACTTCCATGTGATTCCTGAAGGACAAGCCAGAAACATTTGGCTAAAATCCACTGCCATGTCACAGAAACACTACACAAGGAAGAAATAAAATCCACTCTTTAGAACAGGACACCCATGGTTATCAAGGTTAGAACCTGCTCATGGCAACTTTCCTTGGAAACAGAACTTGGTGCAGTACAACCAAAAACTCTGATATGTGCCTCAAAAGTGTGAGAAGCAAACCTGACAGCCCAGTGCTCTGTTAGCCTAGGAGCTGAGCACCTGGCATGCCATCAGCACCACATCCACCAAGGCCTGAAAGGAGTGCAATATCCACCTGCACCTGCAGGCTTTTGGGGAGAGCAGAAAGATTTACATTTCCACCTACTCTTAAGGAAGAGAATGCCCCACCAGGACAAGGGGGGCAGTCAGAGTTTCCCTCATGTCAAGGTAAGAAATGGACAAGACAGACTGTGCTCATTCCTCATCCCTCCACTAATACTGGATCGTCAGAACTGCTGCCCAGGGCCAGTCAAAAAACTCCCTTCATGATGGTTTTTTTATTGAAAATTGTGTCCTTCTCCTGGGAGAAAACAAACAAACAAACACAAAAACCAAACCAACAAACAAAAACAACAACAACAACAAAAACCCAACAAACTTTCCATTAAAGGCCCTCACTCTGTCTAGTATTTAATTTCTAAAAACACCGGGGCCTACTATGTTCTTGTTTTCAACAAAACCTTGTTTTTGAAGTGGTGCCTCACAGGAGCTGTGGTTCAGTTGCCAGAGCACATCTCCCACGGGGTGAGATCATTTAGAGGGGAGGTGGTGACACCACTGGGGAGATGCAGCCTGCCCAGGGGAGCCAGGCTGCAGCTGAGTCAAAGCTGTCAATCAAGAAGTATTCACCATTTTAGAGAGTCTACTGCAAATGTTGATAAAGGTAATGTGCTTGGCTTTAAATTCTTGCCCAAAATAATGTATTTGGTGATCATGTCTGCTCCTCACCATTTCTGGGCCCTCCTGAAGCTGCCACTCCTAAAAGTGGAATGAGCAGGACACTGGAGACTCCAGCAACAGCAGCCACAGCTCCCCACTGCCAGAGTCCTTCCATGCCTGGGAACTGCAGGGGAACTCTTCCTACCCAAGCACCTCAGCTCCAGTATCTGCCCATTCATTGCCAAAGGGGACTGAGCTCCCGGGGAGTGCTCTGCCAACGCCAAGGATTAACTCGCTGCCCCTCATGTTTCATGTACCAGCAGCTCTGACCGGAGCACTGCCTGTGAGCCTTACACAGGCTCTGATGGCAGGGCAATGGACAGCCCTGCCCAGCAGAGCTCGGCACGGCGGCGGCTGCCTCAGCTCTCTGCCAGGCTGGGAAGTCTCCGAGCAGCAGCCCAAGAGCACACAAGCGTTCGCAATCAGGGCTCCGCTCTTATCAGACCCCTCCCAGTCTGCTCGAGCTTTAGCAGATCACTGACCTCCTTCGTCTGACAATTGCCAGCAAAAGACAATGGCCTGAAACCGAGCACACCGCTGCTCCTAGGGTGAGACACCGATTGTCTCAGCGCTCTAAGTGAGCAGCTGAATTGGAACAGAAAAACCGAGCACACCGCTGCTCCTAGGGTGAGACACCGATTGTCTCAGTGCTCTAAGTGAGCAGCTGAATTGGAACAGAAAAACAGGCTGATGAATCACAGCTAAGGAAAGCACCTTGCTGAGGAAGGCAGACACCATCAACGCTTTACATCATTAAAAATATTTGAGGTTACCCTTTATGACAGCACACGTGGAAAACATTTCAGGGAAAAAAGAGACGGAATGTTGTTTAATTGGTGAATTCTTGCCATTAGCACCCTAAACGGTCTGACACATGCTGGCGGGCAGGAGGTGTCAGCCTCAGACACGCTGCCAGCCACACTTCCCCACTGCCAGCAGCTGCCAGACCTCGCTGAGGTTTGAGAGTTTCCCAACTGGAGGCCCTGTTCCCTTTGCTTTCTGGTAAATTAGCCACTGTAGTCACATCTCCTTGGTGGGTGTGATTCTCTTTTCTTTTCTTTCTTCTCCTTCTTTTTTTCTCCCTGGTTTCTTTTTGATGCAGTAGCATCTGATCTTATTCCCTCCTAACCCCTCTTTGCATCTCCTCCCCCCCAAAAAGAGAAAGAGACCCCAGCAGCCCCCTGGGGAGTGGGGATTCACCCAGGACTGGAAAGCAGCGGGGCTGGCGAGATTTTCACAGCACGAAAAGCAGCGAGAGGGAGGGGAGGCGGCCGAGCCCCCGCGGCAGCAGCCGGCGAGGAGCGGACAGGAGCGGACAGGAGCGGACAGGAGCGGAGCGGCGGCGGCACCCGGGGCTGCCCGGCACGGCTCCGGAGCCCCGGCCCGGCCCGGGGCAGCGCCGGGAGCGCTCGGCGGGGACAGCCCGGCCCGGGCAGGGGCTCCCGCTCCTGGGGAGGGGTCGGGGGAGGGCAGGAAAGCAAAAGCAACAACGCGAAGCGCGCTCCTACCCGGCCGTGCCTCCCGCAGCCTCGCACCGACAGCGCGGCCCCGGCCCCGGCCCGGCTGCCCCGCCCCGGCCCGGCCACCGCCTCTTCCTCCTGCCCTGCCCGGCCCGGCCCCGAGCCAGCCGCGGGGACAGCGCCGGGAGCCCGGCGGGGCCGGCCCGGGCCAGCGGCCTCACTCACACAGCCCGCTCCGGGCCCTGCCGCCTCTGCTCCCGGCCACCGGCACCTCCGGGCACCGCTGTGCAGGGACACCACCGCTGCTGCCACTGCCACTGCCACCGGCACTGCCACCACCTGCTAATGACACCACCGCTGCTGCCACTGCCACTGCCACCAGCACTGCCACCACCACTGCCAACTGTCACCGCCACTGCCACCAGCACTGCCACCACCTGCTAGTGACACCACCACTGCCACCAGCTGCCACTGCCACCAGCTGCTAATGACACCACCGCTGCCACCAGCACTGCCACCAGCTGCCACCGCCACTGCCACCAGCTGCTAATGACACCACCTGCTAATGACACCACCGCTGCCACCAGCACTGCCACCAGCACTGCCACTGCCACCAGCACTGCCACCAGCACAGCCACCAGCACTGCCACCAGCACTGCCACCAGCTGCTAATGACACCACCGCTGCCACCAGCACAGCCACCACCGCTGCCACCAGCACTGCCACCACCTGCTAATGACACCACCGCTGCCACCAGCTGCCACTGCCACCAGCACTGCCACCACCACTGCCACCACCGCTGCCACCAGCACTGCCACCAGCTGCCACCGCCACTGCCACCAGCTGCTAATGACACCACCTGCTAATGACACCACCGCTGCCACCAGCACTGCCACCAGCACTGCCACTGCCACCAGCACTGCCACCAGCACAGCCACCAGCACTGCCACCAGCACTGCCACCAGCTGCTAATGACACCACCGCTGCCACCAGCACAGCCACCACCGCTGCCACCAGCACTGCCACCACCTGCTAATGACACCACCGCTGCCACCAGCTGCCACTGCCACCAGCACTGCCACCACCACTGCCACCACCGCTGCCACCAGCACTGCCACCAGCTGCCGCTGCCACCAGCACTGCCACCAGCACAGCCACCAGCACTGCCACCAGCACTGCCACCACCTGCTAATGACAGCACCGCTGCCACCAGCTGCTACTGCCACCATCACCGCCACTGCCACCACCACTGCCACCAGCACTGCCACCACCTGCTAATGACACCACCGCTGCCACCAGCACTGCCACCACCTGCTAATGACACCACTGCTGCCACCAGCTGCTACTGCCACCAGCTGCTACTGCCACCAGCACTGCCACCACCAGCACTGCCACCACCACTGCCCCTGCCACCACCGCTGCCACCAGCACTGCCACCACCTGTTACTGCCACCAGCACTGCCACCACCTGCTACTGCCACCAGCACTGCCACCAGCACTGCCACCACCAGCACTGCCAACACCACTGCCCCTGCCACCACCACTGCCACCAGCACTGCCACCACCTGCTAATGACACCACCACTGCCACCAGCGCTGCCACCACCTGCTAATGACACCACCGCTGCCACCACTGCCACTGCCACCAGCTGCTAATGACACCACCTGCTAATGACACCACCGCTGCCACCAGCACTGCCACCAGCTGCCACTGCCACCAGCACTGCCACCAGCACTGCCACCACCTGCTAATGACACCACCACTGCCACTGCCACCACCACTGTCCAATGACACCACCGCTGCCACCAGCACTGCCACCACCTGCTACTGCCACCAGCACTGCCACCAGCACTGCCACCACCTGCTAATGACACCACCACTGCCACTGCCACCACCACTGTCCAATGACACCACTGCTGCCACCAGCACTGCCACCACCTGCTACTGCCACCAGCACTGCCACCACCGCTGTCCAGCTGCTCCTGCCACCACCAGCACTGCCACCACTGCTGCCACCAGCACTGCCACCAGCAGTGCCC
Organism: Phylloscopus trochilus trochilus; assembly: GCA_016584745.2. Taxonomy (NCBI): domain Eukaryota; kingdom Metazoa; phylum Chordata; class Aves; order Passeriformes; family Phylloscopidae; genus Phylloscopus; species Phylloscopus trochilus. Next base: position 481,706 of record WQNJ02000023.1, read on the forward strand.
CTGCCACCACCAGCTGCTACTGCCATGCACGGCTGCCCCTGCCACTGCTGCCACCACCACTGCCACCAGCACTGTCACCACTGCTGCCACTGCCACCCCCAGCCTGGCAGCCCAGCTCGGCAGTGCCCCAGCAGCACGCTGTGCCTTTACCCCGGGCAGACCAACAGCCAGACCCCTCAGTTTACAAGCACGATCTTTCCAGCTGCCCCTTTGCACTTGGTAGTGAAATACTGAGTCATGCCAAGTGTCACCCAGCTGTTCCTTTATCTCCTCCTCTGAAGAAAGGTGATTACTGCAATAAAATCTGGTTTTATGGTTTGTTTCATGCCAGCCTCCGTTCCCTCAGAGGAACCACCAGGTAAGGTGGGGGATGCTGGCCCGGGTCTGCCACAGCACACCCAGGGCACTGCTGCCTCGCCATCCCTCACCTCCTCCTCCCAAGCAGCTCCCAGCACGGCCCTCAGCAGGCCAGCCACCCACGGGCCTGCCTTCCTCACAAACATCCCCCGTGCCACAGCCTCCACCTACCCCAGAAACTGCTGTGGGAAGCCCTGCCGGCCCCTCAGGCTGGCACAGGGCATCCCACAGCACGCCCTGCCACGCCAGGGAACAGCACCTCTGCCCTGCCAGAGCTCTAATGCACTGCACAAACCAGTGCCCACAGCCCACACAGATGTCTGCGTGGTTTTGGCTGACCTCCAGCCAAAAAAATGCCTTCACTCTCCTCTGCCCCTCAGCAGCACCTTGTGCCAACCTTCCCCGAGGTTTAGGCCGCTGCTTGGGAGAAGGGGTTCTGGTAAATCAAAAGCTGTAACTGCAGGTGTGGTGGGGACAGATGTGCACATCCAGTCATGGCACCTGGCAATGTGTCAGGTGGCAAAGCACAGAGCTCTGCAGGCTGCAGCTCAGGTTTGGGGGGAAGGCCAGGGCATCTGCCAGCAGACAGCTGCTAGAAAGCTAAAAGGAGGACAGTGAGGAGATCCCACAGAAAGAGTGGCCTCAAGTGCTGAACCAAAGGCAAGCACAGTCTCTAAGAAAAGCCTGAATCCAAAAAATTGCCCTGGTAGGAGTACTGGAACATCCCACAGGGCAAGCTGAACCTCGTATTCCTGTTTTATTGTCTGCCATAAGCAGCAAGAGTGGTGTTCAGCAGCAGAGGAGCTTGAATTAATGATGTCTTGTAAATTTTAGTACTTGCAAGAAAGGTTTAATGAGAATTTTCAAACCTGCAAAGTTGGAATATATGCTAAAAGCATGGCAACATTGTATTTTTGAAATCTTTCATTTAATGCATGGTATGGGCAACAGCTTGCAATGAACGAGAGCAGCTCCAGACCCTCTCCTACAGCTACTGTGCTAGCCACAGATAAGGTTCTGAGCAGGGCAGAAAAACCAGTGTCACAGAACAAAGGAACCTGGAACTTCCTTTTTCGGGCTCCCCTCTGTGCACATGGGTGTGCTTTGGGGATCCCCAGTGCCAGATGTCCTCCCTGTGCTCTGGAATGAGCAGAGCTGTCCCTCCCCCCCGACACAGAACAAAACCCAGGCAGCAGCGGTTCCTTGCAGGGTGCTGGATCCCCTCTGTGCCTGTCCACTTACAGCAGCACATTGCAACATCACCCTCACCTGTGGAGGAGTGCTCGGGGCACTCTGTACACACAGCTTCCACCTGGAGCCACAGAAACTGGAGAGTCAGGGTTCACTCACAATTTTACCTGGCACAAACCCACAGCACAGGAAGACACCCCTTCCCTTGCCCCCTCGTGGTGCTCTCTGCATCGCTCCTGCCTTCCCAGCACTGCCAGCCTCTTTCCCACTGGACATGAGGGATGAGAGAACTCATCCAGGCTAAACACAGAGCTTGGCTTCTTTTCCCAAGGTACTTGTGACTTCATAACCACCGCCTTCCTCAAGGAGAAAGGATATGTTCAGCTGATTTCTTTCAAAACAGAAGGTACAGTACTTGCTTCTGTACCTAGAAGTAGTAGTTTAATAATCTAAAATGAGGCATCTGTCCAATATACATCTATTCCTGTATCAGTCAATGGCAGATGTGATGAAAACCTGTGCAGCTGAGAAGGAGCAACCAGGGGAAACAGTCAGGGTCTTGGGAAGCGTGTAGCACCGGTAACTCTCAGTGGTTGTTGGTGCTTTTGAGTTTCTATCTGCATTGGGATTGACAGATTTGGCAGCATAGTTCTCCAGGACTGACTTTAGCCAGCACTTTGGCTTTCATGGCATGTGTAGGTTACACCCTGCTTTGAGAGCTCTCTGCTCCCTTTGGACATCCTGGCATGACAGTCTATGTCAAGGGAGCTAATGTGTCAAATTTCAGAGAACGAGGAGCACCAAGGCACTGCTGGCTCTAATCCCTCACTGAGTGTTCCTGAGATAGTTCCTTAATCCAAATTTCCAATTTCCTCCCACAGAGCACAGCTAATCCTTCACTTTTTCCACCCTCCACCAGCCATCCCTGTGCAGATGGTGCTGTCCAAGTAAGGCTGTTCCCCATGCACTGAACACATCCAAGCATGGCCTAAAGGGTGAAAACAGGTACTGAGGTACTGACTGCAGAGACAAATCTCACTCAGCTTCTTGCCCTTGCCTTGAAGGAACTTGTTTTGTATGTCCCCTGCCACAGTTGTGTGTTTTTCAGCCTGCAGACAGCTTGTCTGCCTGGCCTAACTTACAGACTCCTTAGCTCCCTGGCCTAACTTACAGGCCAAGGTTTCATCTCACCTTATCAGTGTAATCAGCATTCTTCAGATCCTGACAACCCACACCCCTCCCTCACTGCTTCCCAGGATCCCTTTGTATTCTTGTGGTTATCTAGCGTTGCCTTTTATCCTTCTTGCTTTTTCTTTTGCTATCATTTCTCAGCACACACCTTGAGAAGGGTGAGTTTCCTGGAAGAAGGCTTATGGAAAAGATCTTGCCTCCCTATCTGAGCAAGCAAGGGAGCCAGGAGCTATTTACATATTTTCTGATAAGCAGTGAGAATGTCCTGATGGTCCTGTGGAGTCCACCAGGAACTGGCTTTGGGCTGTTCTGCATTTTCTGCTTGTCCATGCTTGCCCAATTCTAATGAACCAACAGTATGAAATGTATCTTACATATTGTTATAACGTTATTTGGAGGAGAAAGCAGTATCACGGTCTTGAATTTAGTCATAAAAGAGCTGATATTGGCAACACGTAGCATTTAAAATCATGAAAATAACTTCTAGAGTAAGATTTCTTTCTTACTAATTATCAGTTAATTTCTGCCTACAGTATTAGGTTACAGTGGCATCTAATTTCTGAATTTTTTGTGTGCAACCGTGAGGGCAAGTGGTACATATTTTGTATGTATATTTTGAGGTACATATTTTATTGATACAAACTTAATCTAAATTCTTTACTTTTTTTATAAGGACTAAAACTGGGAGGGGTGGTATTGAGTTTTTTACAGTTGACATTTTCTTTTCTTAACATAACTTCAAAGACCTGGAGCCTCACAAGCAAACCCCTCAGCAGCCCAGACCCCCTCACAAATAGACACAAAGTGCTGAGACTGACAGCTGGCAGCAGCAGCACGAGCTCTCCCTGCCCTGGCACGGGGTCACTGGGGGAATGGGGGTGCTCAGCACTTTGCTTTGGCTGTGGCAAGAGGAGAAGCAGCCCCAAACTGCCCATGTCACCCAGCAGCAAGGCTCAGGTAGTGAGCAGCCCTGCAGGAAGAGGAAAGAGGAAGCTGGGCTGATCCAGGCCAGCAGAGGGGTCAGGCCGAGGGGCAGAGCTGCCACTGCTCCCCAGGGCTGCTCGGGGAGTCCCCTGTGGCAAACACAAGTCCTGGATTAGGAAATACAGGGGAAAGCTTGTCCATCACTCTGAGACATTTCCCTTTCGGTAAGTGAGCTTTGCATGGTATGAATGCAGCAGGTCTCTGAGTGTTCTGTGCTCTGTAGCTAAAATATGAGAAAGGCTGGGCTGGGAGGTAACTGACTACCAGGAGAGAACTGTTTGCATGACCACTTCTGAAAACACAGCTGAAACTCTCCTGCGGGCAGAGCCCGGGATTGTAACTGTTCTGGCTGGGACCATATTCCAATCAGCCTGTACCGACAGCAAACAGAGTGAAAGCTGAGCCAAGCCGCAGCCTCGGGAGGGGAGGAGGAGATGTGAGCGGCTGTGGGAAGAGAGCACACGAGCTGCCCCTGCAGGGGCTGCCCGCTGCTCGCAGGGAACTCTCGTTGCTCTGCTGGGAACTCTCCTGCTCCCACTGATTGCATTCTTTCATTTTTGGTTAGATACTCGATCTGTTATGACTTTCAAAACGGTTAATTCAAAGTTTCATCTTACTCACAGCACTTACCAAGCCCTAGCACTTGGCAAATACCTCAAACACACCTGCTTTTGAACCTGGCTTTAGATTACAGCCTAAAAACTACCCTTTTGGTCAACTAAAATGGGTTGGTCACCTGTCAGTCCCTGAGAGCCACACCCATCCTGTCTCTGACAGTCACCTGTTGCAGCATCTGCTGCAAGCAGAACCGAGGGATATCTATTGAATTTCACATCTCTTACTGGTTACAGCCAGGTCCTGTGATGGTTGAATTCCTGACTTTTGAAAAGGCTGTTCTATGGCTGCTGTTTGGCACAACGCTGACTTTAAAGCAGTACAGACACACCATTTGCAAAACAACCCCATCCACACAGGGAGAGATCAGGCAGCAGGCTTCCTTCCAAGCAGCAAATTCCACCAGCCCAACCCAGGTGAGCTTGACCCCGACACAGCACCTTGAAAACACAAGCAGAGGCCTAAAACACACGACCCCACACATCCATTTGCTGCCATAGCCGATCTCAGTCCAAAGGCTTACATGGAAAATCCCTCTTAGCTCGGTTTGTGAGCAGTTGTGCTCATTCTCCCTTTGGTAATCTGCCGGTGGCAGCAGCACAAGTTCTGTGTGTGATACTTTACCCAGCTAATCATCCCTGAGCTGCTCCTTCACCTTGCTGTGCCTGATGCTGGGGGACAGGCAGCACGGCTGACAGAGGCACAGAGGTCACAGGAACGGTGCTGCTGCTGGGCAGGGGGAGCACTTTGTGGGGAAAACAACCCAGTGCACCAGGTATTGCACGAGTGCATCAGGAACAGTTCTCCCGTACCGCGGGAGCGGCAGCCCTGCACTCACAGCGCAGCCCTGACCTTGACACGGCCCCGAGCGCCGCGCTGCAGAGGAGGCAGCAGCAGCAGGACATTGCCAGAGCTGCACTCGGGCGGAAAGAGCAGCCCGCGGCACGTCTGCCACGGCACCGCTGCCGCTGCACAATTCCACCGCACAGCCAAGCGCGAACCCGCCGGGAGCCGCTCACCGGGGCCGGCCGGAGAGCCCGCTCACCTGACCCTGACCCGGGGCTGGCTGGAGAGCCCGCTCACCTGGCCCTGACCCGGGGCTGGCTGCAGTGACCGCTCACCTGGCTGTGACCCTGACCCGGGGCTGGCCGGAGAGCCCGCTCACCTGGCTGTGACCCTGACCCGGGGCTGGCCGGAGAGCCCGCTCACCTGGCTGTGACCCTGACCCGGGGCTGGCTGCAGTGCCCGCTCACCTGGCCCTGACCCTGACCCGGGGCCGGCCGGAGAGCCCGCTCACCTGGCTGTGACCCGGGGCTGGCTGGAGAGCCCGCTCACCTGGCTGTGACCCGGGGCTGGCTGCAGTGCCCGCTCACCTGGCTGTGACCCTGACCCGGGGCTGGCCGGAGAGCCCGCTCACCTGGCTGTGACCCTGACCCGGGGCTGGCTGCAGTGCCCGCTCACCTGGCTGTGACCCTGACCCGGGGCTGGCCGGAGAGCCCGCTCACCTGGCTGTGACCCTGACCCGGGGCTGGCTGCAGTGCCCGCTCACCTGGCTGTGACCCTGACCCGGGGCTGGCCGGAGAGCCCGCTCACCTGGCCCTGACCCTGACCCGGGGCCGGCCGGAGAGCCCGCTCACCTGGCCCTGACCCTGACCCTGACCCGGGGCTGGCCGGAGAGCCCGCTCACCTGGCCCTGACCCTGACCCGGGGCCGGCCGGAGAGCCCGCTCACCTGGCCCTGACCCTGACCCGGGGCCGGCCGGAGAGCCCGCTCACCTGGCTGTGAACCGGGGCCGGCTGCAGTGCCCGCTCACCTGGCCCTGGCCCTGACCCGGGGCTGGCTGCAGTGCCCGCTCAGCTCCCCATGGACCAGGGCTGGCTGCAGTGCCCGCTCAGCTCCCCAGGGCCCTGGGCCGGCTGCAGTGCCCGCTCAGCTCCCCAGGGCCCTGGGCAGGCTCCCTGGCCAGGAGCTGCCCCCCAGGCGCGGCTGAGCCGAGCAGCCCCGGCTCTGCGGAGGGCGCTCCGTGCACTCTGCCCTCGCTGCAGTCAGCTCCAGCCCTCGCTCACCTGCCAGCCCAGCTCTGCCGGGATCAGCGCTCTCTGGAGGGACGAGGGCACTCATCCCAACGCGTGCTACAAGGTGTTTCCCTGGGAAAAAGCAAGGGTGCTTGTGGAGTTTACTTGAAGGGTCCCTGCAATGCTTTCTAGAGTCCCTGGGATATTTTTGTACTCGTTCATTATAGGATCTACCAGCTGCTACAAAATAGCAAGGGCTGCAATAAGAGCATTACGTGTTAAGGATGGCTTTAATTACCTACACAATATCTATGCAAATGTCAGATAGCATCTTCGGCATGAAAACCTTGGTTTGTTTGCTTCTTATCCTCACAGTATGGAATCTTGGTGCTTCTTATGATGCAATATGAATTTGGTTAGACTTAATTTAATTGCTTTGGTTGGTAATTAAATTAACATGTCTTAAATTAAAATAACCAGTATCATCATGAAGTATTTCTGTCACAGTGGCTCCTAAAATATTTCAGTCAGGACTAGATCCCTGTTGTTCAAGAGGCTGTGAAAAAAAATGCATAAGAAAATGGGGCCAGACAAACCCATCTGCCTCTTAATGTGAGGAGGCCACTGCTGAATGGCCTCCAGCCAAAAAAGCAACATTTTTCTCAGTCCCATCCTAGTTTGAATAGCTTGACCTGAGTGTCATGTCCAATGTTACACCATAAACCACTAAAGCAGTGCTTGTTCCACCTCTTTTCTTCAGCTGTTTCAGTGTGTTTGGATAAAATCTCAAGCACCAGAGAGCAGGTTCATGGTGATGATTTTCCTCTACACCCCAAGTCACTGAGAGGTAAAGTAACTCGACCAAGGTAGTGGTTAATTCAGTGGCTTGCCCTTGTTTGTACTGCTGCTGTAACTGTGCTAAGAAGCTGGGCTCCTGTTTGAGCAGGAGTAAACAGATCAGGCCCTTGTTGAGTCACTGGCACAGTCAGAAGAACCCCAACATCCTGCCACTGGCAATGATGCTTAAGGCACAGCACACCAGGCTATCGGGGTCTTTGACTTTTCTGCAGGAGCAGCTTCCCCTTCTGGCCAACCAGACTTTTGAAGCAAAAAGCAAGATTAACTTAGATTAGCTCCAGATTAATTTAGATTAACTCCAGATTAACACAACACTCTTGGAACAAAAAGAGTGTTTGCTTAACTATGACTGTTGCAGAGTATCATGCCCAAGGTACACTGAAGAAACAGAACCAACCCTGCAGATTGCCAGGACAATGGTTATCAACACAACTTCAGCTTAGTCCTCTGCAGGCCATGTGGCACAGTCTCGATTCCTTGTTTCTCCTGCATTAGTTCATCAGTGAAGCTCAAGGCCACTCTCTCCCTTGCAGCTCTCAGGAGGGGATTGCATGCAGACTCCCTCTTTCAGCAGGATGACAAGGGAAACATTCAGCGTGGGCCAGGAGAGCACATACCCGGCAGTGTGTTACACAAGCTGTTGTGAGCCAGCACTGGAATGTCAGCAAACAGGATCTTTGGGTCTAGCTCCAGCTCTGGAGGCAGAGAGCAGCCTCAGCCATCACGAAGAAGAGGCCCCATCCCACCAGCAGGTAGATTTCCTTTGAAAGGTGATACGGCAAAGCAGATGAGCCCTGCTGCTCTCCAGGCCAGGGCTGCATCCCCAGCTCTGTACACAGCCTGCACACTGCAGTTTGTCTGCAAAGCAGGTGCAGGGCCACTGCCTCCCAGCAGAAAGGATAACTAACTGCCTTGTGGGATGCTAACACAGCACGTGGGGTCAGACACCAGGGACTTCTGGGCCTCAACAGCCAGCATTGTGACCGTGCCTGACTTCTCCCCCTGCACTCGCCCTTCCCCTGCCGTTGTGTGGGCTGGCAGGCTGGCCAAATGTGTCAGAGCCACATGAAATGCATGACACTTGTGACCCTGCCCTCGTGGCCCCCAGGCTGATGGTCACGTCTGAGACACAGGCCAACCCACAAAGAAATGAGGAAGGTCCTACCCACGACACAAAGGGCTGCAGGACCAGTCTCAGTGTGTCTGTTTATTCTGCAAATTTTAAGATGGAAAACCCCCTGCAATAAGCACCCAGCTTGTGAATTCTGTGCTGTGCTGTGCAATTCTCTTATGTGCGAGCCCGGCATGCGCTTGTTGATGTCAATGCCCTGTAAGCAAGAGCCACCGCTGCCCGCCGCACACAGCCCTCATTATGTTGCATAACAAATTACCTTTGTTGCCTCCCAGAGCGGCACAGTAGATTTTGTTGTTGCCTCGTGTAAACTTTGCTCCCGCGGGTTCCACTTTGCGCTGATGCGCTGCTGCTGCCGCCTGACAAGCGCTTTATTTCTGCTGTCGGGCAGCGAGCTCCGCGCTACGCGGCCGGCCGCCCAGCCTGAAAAACAAGTTGGGAAGCACAGGAACGCGCCAGCCCTCTGTCTGCAAAACAATCGGCCACGTGGAGCCCGGCTGCGGCCACGCCGGGAGGCTGAGAGGCTGCGGCCGCACGGCCTGCGAGGCTGCACCGCTGCGCATCCAGCCCGCGCCGTCAGCTGAGGTTTTCGGCTGCAAGGAAAAACAGGAGCGTGAAGGAACAAAGAAAGGGGCAGAGCAGCAAAGGAATTTGAACCGACAAAGAACTCGTGGTGTTGGCGTTTTGGTGCTGTACCGCTGCCTTTTTACGCTGCGTTACGCTGCCTCTTGTTTGCAGTGTTTCAGTAACTGGTTTCCAACTAGAAATCATTAGTTACAGTGTTCATCTATTAAAGAACAAAGTGTGAAAATGTTAACAAATTCATCCATATGGTTACAAAATGTTACACCTCACTAGACACCCCTGAGTCTTCCCTCTTTATATATGTTCAGCACATATTTCAGGGGAAGGAAAACATTTGCTGCCAGGCTTCAAACAGTGTTTCCTTTCTTAAAACGTTTTAGTTGGCAGCTTTTTCTGTTGGCATATGACCAATACTCTGGATAAGTGGGGAAATAGTGGTGATATCTACAGGCCAGATTTTGCCACTTCTTAAAATGAGTAATGCTATCTTATTTTCATATGTCCTGGCCATTCAGAGCACTACTGGAAACTCACTGATAGCTGCTCCCTACTTTCCCTGGGCAGAATCCAAAGAGGAAGAAAACCTAGGCATTGCAAGGGCAAACTCCAATAAAGGCTGAGAGCTGGCCTATTAGGATAACCCTAAAAAAGGGTAGCAAACTTGGGATGCTAGCTTACTTTAAAACACACGTTTTGCCGTGCCCTCCTAGTCCTTGGAGAAATCTATATTCCGATCTCCAACACACACTCCCCTCCCATGCACTCTCCAAATTTTTTAGCTGCTTCTTAGTTGAACCTGCCCTTTCATCAGTGCTCCTGTCACCCCACTGCTCACCCCATCTCCTCCAGGGCCAAGCAACAGTCATCAAATAAATCACTGGAGACATTGTTGGAGAACGGGTGAATGAGCGACTGCTGAGGGATTGTGTTTTGCCTCTATTTGCTGGCTGCAGTTGGACACACTTGAAGCCAAATTTCAATTACAGGGCTAGGCCAGCCCAGTCTGGGCATTTTAAGAGATAATTGTACTTCAGTAAAGCACTAAGGCATGGCTGTTTTCAGACACTGCTGCTCACAGCTAATGGTGCTGGTACAAAATCTACCTGGGGATGACTTTGGAGAGCCGTCATGGGAATGAGTGTGGCCAATGAAGGCAGCAGGGTGCCTGGATGCTTGAGGTACGGGACAGAGAAAGAAAAAAATCCTTGCAGGAATCTCAGGTATGTGAGCAGGTACAGCTGTAATTGCGTTGTTATTACAACTACTGCTCCTTAGCTGGTGGAAAAAATCTCCTGAGCAGTGTTAAGTGGAAGGGAGGGAGATTACAGCCCTGCCTGCTTCAGGGTAAAACACCAGCCCTGAAGCTGTCAGCTTCTTTACCATCACAATATGCTGATGACACAGCATGGGAAATTACAAACGATGGCTGAAAGACCAGGATTTCCCAGGAGAGAGAAGGAGTGAGTCAAAGAAGGCTTGATGGAAGCATTCAATACAGGAGATAGGAGATGGGCTCTTTCCTGTCCTGACGTTTGAACACAGCCATGTGGAAGGAAATGGAAAGGGTAGAAAACTCAAACCTGAAGAAAAGAAACACCTTTTCACAGTGAAATTTAAAGCGAGTCTAGAGAAAATCTGGACATTAACAAGAGTAGACAGTAACCCAGGTCCTGTTTACGCTTCACACATTTTGACACTAACACTTAATGTTTAAGTCTTGCTGTCAGCTTTGGGCTGACTGGTTACCCTCTTTTAATAATACAAGAACAACATGACTTCAATGCAACTTGAGAGGCAACACTAAATTACAAAATCTTTTTCTACACAGCACATAATTAACATATGGAACCTATTCCTACAGGATTTCGGTAGAGCTGAGACTCCTCCAAAAAGGATTGTACGTGTATTTATTAGCTGGCCCGATTGCACCCGGGGCAAGGGCAGTAAACCTTCAATCGGGTATTTGTAACTGATCCTTCTTAAATCCCCACGGAGAAGGTGCCAGCAGCCCTAAGGACCTCAGCCGTGGGAAGGATCCACCCGGGAGCAGGAATTCTCCTGGGCTGCACCTGAACACCTGGTTTCTCCTCGACGAGAGACGGAGCTGCAAGTTCAGCTCCGCTGCAGCTGGCAGAGCACCCCGGGGCTTGACCCGCAGCCCTGGCAGGGGGTGTGCACAGGTGACAGTGACAGTGGGTGTGCACAGGTGACAGTGACAGTGACAGTGGGTGTGCACAGGTGACAGTGACAGTGGGTGTGCACAGGTAACGGTGGGTGTGCACAGGTAATGGTGGGTGTGCACAGGTGACAGTGACAGTGGGTGTGCACAGGTGACAGTGGGCGTGCAGAGGTGACAGTGGGTGTGCACAGGTGACAGTGACAGTGGGTGTGCACAGGTGACAGTGACAGTGAGTGTGCACAGGTAACGGTGGGCGTGCACAGGTGACAGTGACAGTGGGTGTGCAGAGGTGGCAGTGACAGTGACAGTAGGCGTGCAGAGGTGACAGTGGGCGTGCACAGGTGACAGTGACAGTGACAGTGGGTGTGCACAGGTGACAGTGGGTGTGCAGAGGTGACAGTGACAGTGGGTGTGCACAGGTAACGGTGGGTGTGCACAGGTGACAGTGGGTGTGCACAGGTGACAGTGACAGTGGGTGTGCAGAGGTGACAGTGGGCGTGCACAGGTGACAGTGACGGTGACAGTGGGTGTGCACAGGTGACAGTGGGCGTGCACAGGTGACAGTGACAGTGACAGTGGGCGTGCACAGGTGACAGTGACAGTGGGCGTGCACAGGTGACAGTGACAGTGACAGTGGGTGTGCACAGGTGACAGTGACAGTGACAGTGGGCGTGCACAGGTGACAGTGACAGTGACAGTGACAGTGGGTGTGCACAGGTGACAGTGGGTGTGCACAGGTGACAGTGACAGCGGGCGTGCACAGGTGACAGTGACAGTGACAGTGACAGCGGGCGTGCAGGTGGCGCAGGGGTGGCACACCTGCAGTGTCTCACCACTGCCGGCCCATCTGCCCATTACCGAGGCTTCCTCGCGCCTGCCGAGCTCACCGAGTGCCCGATTCGCAGCGTTTCTGTCCTTCTGGGGCTCCAGCCGAGCCAGGGCCCTGCACAGCGGGCGCTTTAGGAGCACAGACCTGCCGGGACCGAAACCCTGCCCGCCGGCTGTGCTTCCCGTGCCGGCAGAGCCACGGCTGCAGCGGCTGCGGCGGGGAGGGACGGGCACGGGGCACGGCCGGCAGCGGGAGCAGCGGCACCGGGCCCCTCGGGGCTTCCCCCGGGCCCTCCGAGCCCCTCAGGCCCCTCGGCCCTTCCCCCGGGTCCCTCCGAGCCCCTCAGGCCCCTCGGCCCTTCCCCGGGTCCCTCCGAGCCCCTCAGGCCCCTCGGCCCTTCCCCGGGTCCCTCCGAGCCCCCCGGGCCCCTCGGCCCTTCCCCGGGTCCCTGCGAGCCCCCCGGGCCCCTCGGCCCTTCCCCGGGCTCCTCCCGCCCCCCGCCCAGCGCCGGCACCGGCCCCAGGGGGCCCCGCCGCGCCCCACGGCGACACCTGGCGGCGACAGCCGGGACTGGCGGCTCGGTCACACCGGGATGGGCTCGGTCACACCGGGATGGCACAGCTCGGTCACACCGGGATGGGCACAGCTCGGTCACACCGGGATGGGCACAGCTCGGTCACACCAGGGTGGGGACAGCTCGGTCACACCGGGGTGGCACAGCTCGGTCACACCGGGATGGCACAGCTCGGTCACACCGGGATGGGCACAGCTCGGTCACACCGGGATGGGCTCGGTCACACCGGGATGGCACAGCTCGGTCACACCGGGATGGGACAGCTCGGTCACACCGGGGTGGCACAGCTCGGTCACACCGGGGTGGGCAGAGCTCGGTCACACGGCATGGGCTCGGTCACACCGGGATGGGCTCGGTCACACCGGGATGGCACGGCTCGGTCACACTGGAATGGGCTCGGTCACACCGGGATGGGCTCGGTCACACCGGGATGGCACAGCTCGGTCACACCGGGATGGGCACAGCTCGGTCACACTGGGGTGGGCTCGGTCACACCGGGATGGCACAGCTCGGTCACACCGGGGTGGGCACGGCTCGGTCACACCGGGATGGGACAGCTCGGTCACACCGGGATGGGCACAGCTCGGTCACACCGGGGTGGCACAGCTCGGTCACATGGGGTGGGCACGGCTCGGTCACACCGGGATGGCACAGCTTGGTCACACCGGGGTGGCACGGCTCGGTCACACCGGGATGGGCACAGCTCGGTCACACCGGGATGGCACAGCTCGGTCACACCAGGATGGCACAGCTCGGTCACACTGGGATGGCACAGCTCGGTAACACCGGGATGGGCACAGCTCGGTCACACCGGGGTGGCACGGCTCGGTCACACCGGGATGGGCACAGCTCGGTCACACCGGGATGGCACAGCTCGGTCACACCGGGATGGGCACGGCTCGGTCACACCGGGGTGGCACAGCTCGGTCACACCGGGGTGGCACAGCTCGGTCACACCGGGATGGGACAGCTCGGTCAGACCGGGATGGCACAGCTCGGTCACACCGGGATGGGCACAGCTCGGTCACACTGGGGTGGGACAGCTCGGTCACACCGGGGTGGCACAGCTCGGTCACACCGGGATGGCACGGCTCGGTCACACCGGGATGGCACAGCTCGGTCACACCGGGATGGCACGGCTCGGTCACACCGGGATGGCACAGCTCGGTCACACCGGGGTGGGCCAGCTCGGTCACACCGGGGTGGGCACAGCTCGGTCACACCGGGATGGCACGGCTTGGTCACACCGGGGTGGCACAGCTCGGTCACACCGGGATGGGCTCGGTCACACCGGGGTGGCACAGCTTGGTCACACCGGGATGGGCTCGGTCACACCGGGATGGGCTCGGTCACACCGGGATGGGCACAGCTCGGTCACACCGGGATGGGCTCGGTCACACCGGGGTGGCACAGCTCGGTCACACCGGGGTGGCACAGCTCGGTCACACCGGGATGGGCTCGGTCACACCGGGGTGGCACAGCTCGGTCACACCGGGATGGGACAGCTCGGTCACACCGGGGTGGGCACAGCTCGGTCACACCGGGGTGGCACAGCTCGGTCACACCGGGATGGCACAGCTCGGTCACACCGGGGTGGCACGGCTCGGTCACACCGGGATGGGGACAGCTCGGTCACACCGGGGTGGCACAGCTCGGTCACACCGGGATGGGCTCGGTCACACCGGGGTGGCACAGCTCGGTCACACCGGGATGGGACAGCTCGGTCACACCGGGGTGGGCACAGCTCGGTCACACCGGGGTGGCACAGCTCGGTCACACCGGGGTGGCACGGCTCGGTCACACCGGGATGGGGACAGCTCGGTCACACCGGGATGGCACAGCTCGGTCACACCGGGGTGGCACGGCTCGGTCACACCGGGATGGGGACAGCTCGGTCACACCGGGGTGGCACAGCTCGGTCACACTGGGGTGGGACAGCTCGGTCACACCGGGATGGCACAGCTCGGTCACACCGGGATGGGCTCGGTCACACCGGGATGGCACAGCTCGGTCACACCGGGATGGGACAGCTCGGTCACACCGGGGTGGCACGGCTCGGTCACACTGGGGTGGGCACAGCTCGGTCACACCGGGGTGGGACAGCTCGGTCACACCAGGGTGGCACAGCTCGGTCACACCGGGATGGGCACAGCTCGGTCACACCAGGATGGCACAGCTCGGTCACACCGGGATGGGACAGCTCGGTCACACTGGGGTGGGCACAGCTCGGTCACACCGGGGTGGCACAGCTCGGTCACACCGGGGTGGCACAGCTCGGTCACACCGGGATGGGACAGCTCGGTCACACCGGGATGGGGACAGCTCAGTCACACCGGGGTGGGCCAGCTCGGTCACACCGGGGTGGGCACAGCTCGGTCACACCGGGATGGCACGGCTCGGTCACACCGGGGTGGGCCAGCTCGGTCACACCGGGGTGGGCACAGCTCGGTCACACCGGGATGGCACAGCTCGGTCACACCGGGGTGGCACAGCTCGGTCACACCGGGATGGGCACAGCTCGGTCACACCAGGATGGCACAGCTCGGTCACACCGGGATGGGCACAGCTCGGTCACACCGGGGTGGCACAGCTCGGTCACACCGGGATGGCACAGCTCGGTCACACCGGGGTGGCACAGCTCGGTCACACCGGGATGGGCTCGGTCACACCGGGATGGGCACAGCTCGGTCACACCGGGATGGGCTCGGTCACACCGGGGTGGCACAGCTCGGTCACACCGGGGTGGCACAGCTCGGTCACACCGGGATGGGCTCGGTCACACCGGGATGGCACAGCTCGGTCACACCGGGGTGGCACAGCTCGGTCACACCGGGGTGGCACGGCTCGGTCACACCGGGATGGGGACAGCTCGGTCACACCGGGGTGGCACAGCTCGGTCACACTGGGGTGGGACAGCTCGGTCACACCGGGATGGCACAGCTCGGTCACACCGGGATGGGCACAGCTCGGTCACACCAGGATGGCACGGCTCGGTCACACTGGGGTGGGCACAGCTCGGTCACACCGGGGTGGGACAGCTCGGTCACACCAGGGTGGCACAGCTCGGTCACACCGGGATGGGCACAGCTCGGTCACACCAGGATGGCACAGCTCGGTCACACCGGGGTGGGACAGCTCGGTCACACCAGGGGTGGCACAGCTCGGTCACACTGGGGTGGGCACAGCTCGGTCACACCGGGATGGCACAGCTCGGTCACACCGGGGTGGCACAGCTCGGTCACACCGGGGTGGGCACGGTTCGGTCACACCGGGATGGGCACAGCTCGGTCACACCGGGATGGGCACAGCTCGGTCACACCGGGGTGGGGACGCGGGGCTCTGTTCTTCCAGCTGCCTCAAAGCTAACTCTCCACCCGGGGAGACCAGACTGGCTACATCCCCTCTGCAGCACTGCCCCAGTTTGTGTTTCAGGGACAGGGGCTTTGGGATGGGATGGACCTCAGGAGGGGACACATCCTCCTGTAGCTGGGCCTGGGAAGTGGCTGAATTGCAGTGCAAAAGCCCCAGAAGCTGTGGGCTTATTTAAGATGCTCGTTTTAGCCTCACTGATTAAAAAGCCTAAGGGTCTTGTGGAAAGAAGAGAGCAGCTCAACCTTGGAACCCCACTAAGTGCAAAGGCAGCCTCAGCAGCCTGAGCCAGCCCTGCCAGCACTGCACAGGGGATGAGCAGGCAAAGAACACCTGAAAGCTGATGTTACTTTTAAACAAGACAGGAGCAGGAGCAGAGAAATGAACCTAGAAAGAAAGGTAACATGCAAACAAGTTGATTGAGAACAAGTACAGGAGAAGAGAGGAAGAAAGATTTTACCAGTTTTGCCTCTGCAATTCATCTCTGCTTTTTAGGGCACAAATACTCTCCCTACATAAATCTACAAGGAAGGAGCTTCTGCACCTTTTGCAGAGGTATTTTTTCATCTCTGGGCAGAGCTCAATTCCTCTGGGGGCGAGTTAAGCATAAGGCCCCTGTCCCAAGGCCCACCTTCCATGACAAAATGCAGTCGAGGCTGCTGGTTCCTCGGTGCTGCAGCAACAGGCCAGTCCCCTCCAGGTCTCCCAGGCAGCTGCACAGTGACAGGGCAGGGCTGGGACCAGGCCACAGTGACAGTCTGAGCTGGGTCCAGCCCTGACACAGCTGTGACCGTGGCTGGGGGTGTCACATAGCTCAGATCAAGACTGAAGGCTCCAGGGTGAGCAGAAAGGAGCTCCTGGGCCATGGACAGAGGTGTGGCTGGAGGGCCCAGGGGAGGCTGTTTAGGCTGATTGGAGCCTGTTGGTGCCCTCAGGGCCCTGAGACATGAGACACACACCTGTGCTGTCTGGAGGCTTCTCTTGACTCCAGGGAGCTCACTGCATGGGCAAGGAGGGATCTAACAGCCAACTGCTCAAAGAGCCTGGGGAGAGATGGTGCTGATGTGCAGTGGCAAGGCAGGGCTGTCTCAGGGCCCTGCCAGGTCTCAGTAGTAGAAGACTGGTTTCCCTAAAAGAAACCCTTCTGGAGCCACCAGCCAGAGGGACATCACCCAGAGCTGAGGAGACAGGAGGAAGGAACAATATATTTTCAGAGCAACTGCAAAAATCAAACACACTGTTTCAGTGTTTTACAATGGTGTCTGTGATCCCACAATTAAGCAGGGTTTGGAGAAACAGCTACAAGTTTTTATAGTTTTCAGTTCCATTTCAAAACTCTGCCTCTGTGTATTTGCAGCCTGAAGTTTCAAGACAGCTCAAGCTGCACTGTGCTGGGTTTCCTCAGCCTCAACAAACCCTTCTGGAAAACATTCTGTGTGCACATTGCATCTCTCCAGATTTTATTCTCATTCCAAATCTGCAAGTACAAATATAGTAACATTCCATTCTCCTAATGCACCCTCACAAGATGTGCTGAAATGTCAGATGCTAAACGCTACAAAAAAGCACTTTAGCACGTTCCTGTTGATGTGCAATAGAAGAGAGAAGGCAGAAATTGCTTTAACATCTGTTGATTGATTAGATCTGAATACTCTCCTCCTTTCATCTGGCAGCAGCAGAGCCATTAACAGCGCTGCAGCAGCTTCTTCAGAGCTTGCAGCAGAGCTCAGCAGAGCGGTCCCGTTCCTGGGGGGTTTGGATCAGGGCTCACCCCATCCCAACGAGAGCTGCTGGGGCAGGGGGACTGCAGGAAGGTGGCCCAGCAGAGAGGAGTGGGCAGGCAGGTAATGCTCCTGCTGGGGGAGGAAGCAGGGCTGAGGCTGTAGCTATTGTGTGCCTGCTTCCTCTGCACAAGCAGGGAGAGCATCGCTGACGCAGCCGGGGCTGCAGCTCCCACCCTGGCACCGTGGGGCTCGCCCACCCCATCAGAGCCTGCTCCTGACAAGCAGCAGTGCTGAGTCATCCCAGTGGCAGCGAGGCAGGGTCATTCATTCCCCGTGCCTGGTATTGTTTCTCATGCTGCTAAAAACAGCCAGTTGGCAATAGTCCTTCTGCACGTTTGAATTTACCCAGAAAAGACAGCTCGGCCAAAAATGTTGAGATAACATGATTTTTTCCTGCTTCTGGATGGGAAACTGAATATTTTGACATATTGAGAGACTTCAAAATGAAAAAAGAAAAAAAAATCCAGGTTTTGTTCTGATATACTTGTATTTTCTCAGGGAGTGGAGGGCCAGGGAATCACTTCATTAAAATTTCCCAGTCAGCTTGAAGAATAAGGATCTGACCTTGCAGAAGTGAACTGTGACATGAACATTTTCTCATAACAGAAGGCACAACCACTGCTTTACTGTGGGCCGAGCCAGTGTGGCTGGTCTGTTGAGCAGTGTCCAAAGGAGAAAATGTGTGCTCAAATGGGAGCATCTTGTCCAAACCCAAGGCTCCACGTAAAGGCAGCACAGGTGGGAGCTCTGTGTCCTTGCCCCACCTCTGGTCCAGCCCTGCCCTTCCAAGAAGAGAGCTGGAGCTTTCTGTGAGTTAGGCACACAGCCTGCCTCCTCTTAGAGGGAATTTAAGAGAGGAATTGTTAGCACAGATGGCTGGTGTGCTGGTTTTTGTCAAACTTCCTCCAAACTGGCCACTGCTCCCTTCCCTTCCAAGGCCATGGGCACAAATCCTCTCTGAGCACCCACCCAGCAGCTACAGCCACTGTCAAAACCCTTAGGCCAAAAGGTTCTGAGGACAAATTTGCTTGGGATCACATTAGAACTTCCCCATGGCATAAGCATCAGGTTAAGCTGAACCACCTCAGGACCATCCCTTAAGCAAGCAGTCCTCAGTTCTTCTTTTCTGCTGGCAGGAAGCCTCCTGACTTCAGTGTATTACTTTACCCAAATATACTGGTATTTTCCTAATACTGAAATTACAAACTGCCAGAGCAGCTAAATACAGGAAAAAATTAAATGCAGGAGAAATAAAAGCTCATTTTGTGTCTCTCTTGATTTTGTTAGTAATATTTCTTTCATTTTTCCAGAGTACCTTGCTGAGATGGAAAGGGAAAAATCCTACCTGCCAAATCTGTATTTAATCTGATGTTTCTTTCTATACACTTGTTATATATTCTTTCCTTTCTTTCAGTCAAGGTTCCCATGTAAATTCAAGTTCTCCACAGTGTCCCAGTCAAGATATCTGCTGCATTAGTGGGAAATAATCTCTTTGGTAGTCAAGGAGTGAATCTCAAGGGATTTTTCTTCAGCAGAAGCTCTGTCACACCACGAGCACTAACAAATACTGCAATTCATGTCTCCATACTTGGTGTATGAAATTTAAACTTCTCACAGCTGCATTTCTGCCTGTGATCTCCATGGATATGTCACTGACCATTCCCACCCCCTGAAGAAGGGAAAGGTGCAGCCAGAGCTGGGACTTGCCTGGCTGCTGGGGAACTGCAGCTGAGCAGCCTCTGGCCTGAGCTGCATCCCAGCAGTGCTGCAGCTGCAGTGCCTGGCTGCTCACACCAACCAGGATCAATCCCTCCAGCTGCAGCACTCAGCCACTGCTGACCTGGAACTGGGGCACACAGCCCTGCAACACCCGCCTCCCTCTGCCTGCCTCCAGTCCAGCTAACTTTTGCCATCTTCTGGAGGAAGGGAATAAAATGAGGGTGCTCAGATATATTTGTGCTTTATCAAAAATTTTGGTTTTTGTTCTTACACAGATCACTAAGTCTGTAGAATTTTTAAGGAGCTTTTAACTGTTTCATCCCCAGTTCTGCAATGCAGTTCTGATTCTGCCTCAGACTTGAAGAGGCCTCATGTTCTTCAGAAACACTACCAAGATCCATGTGTGGGGTTTCCTGACAAGTCCTTTTCAGCATTGCAGCCTGCTGAAAAGAGCTGCTCAGGACCAGAACTGTGGAGCATTTCCCCTCCACTGAAGCACAAATCTCCTCCACAGGAGAGCTGTGCTTTCCCGTGGACAGTGAACTCACTTCCTTCTGTTTTGTTTGTAGCCTTATGTGAGGTTTTTCCTCTTCCATTCCCTTTTCCAAAAGCAGCAAGACAATAAGGCATTGTTAAGTGTTAAACATCCCTGTTTCTGTTTCTTGTCTTCATAACAGGATTATTAGAATGATGAGAAATGAAACAGGGGAATGATAAGGGAGAATGGCAAAGTTTAACTCAGATTTTTATGCAAAACAGCAGAAAAGACATCCAGAATTGGTCCAGCAATGTCCAGAGGCCTTTTTGGTTTTAGAAAAAATACAGATTAGCCACTGTTAATGAAGCTGGGATCCATGCTTGAGCAAGACCACTTTATACCCTGGAAAAGGTGAACAGTGCCAGCTGTGACAGGGCATGGGAAGGAAGCATACAGGTCACTAACAAAATGCTGAAATGCCAGTTCCAACAGCACCAGGAAATAAAGTATCCATCACTGAACTACTGAAAATCCTCAAAAAAGGGCCCTCCCTGGAGGGATGAGGGATAAACAGAGTCGTGGGAGGACATGAGGATACCTACAGAGAGAGAAAACTCTCCAGTGTGTGGGAGAGAACTAAAGGAGCCTGACCTTCCTCATACCTTGGGGAGAATATCAAATAGAGAATTTCAATATCACTCAATGACTCTTTTAGCCCTAAAAAGCATGAAAAGTTATTCTGCTGCTTTACTAGCAGCTTGCATGCCAGGAACAGACAAGACAAAACCAACGACACTAATTCAATTAATAACTAATTCAGCACTAAAATGTTTGATGTGTTTTGGATCAGTCAGTGCAAAATGGCAATATTGCTATGAGTGTCAACAGGAGAAAACAGCAATTGCAAACAGGTGTGATACCTCAGTGGACATCCCTGAAGTTAGGGGCTGCAGGACAGGGGAGCCAGAACCCCCATGCCCAGCTCTTGGAGGGCAGGAGAGAAACAAAGAGCAAACTGAAACAGCAATCCCTGGCTCCCAGCATGGCATGGAAAAGGGCATTACTGCTGCTGGGCATGTGGCAGGGTGGAAAAACTGATAGTGTGGGGAGCAGTGGGAGAGCCCCAGGAGGACTGAAATTTCTGTGACATTTTGTGTATCTAATTGCATGGACATGCACACACACACACACACACACATATATATATAGCCATGAATAAAAACCAAACCCCTCCCACATACTTTCAATATGTAAGTAGTGACCTTTATGCTTCCAGCCTTAGTTCTTCTAAAGTGAAAGCTGACAGATTATACTATAAAGTGTCATTATTTTTCTTGCTGCTCTCCTTCTCTTTCCTATCTCATACCCCCCTTCATTTTTTGCTTTCTCTCTAATTTCACTTATTTCTTCCCCCCTTCCATTCCTCGCTCTCCCTACCCCCCATATCAGCATTTCATCCCTCCACTCATTCTTGCTCTTTTCCTGCTGCTTCTGCTCTTCTGTCTTCTTCCCAGTCACTCATTTCTTTCATACTGAATTAACTCTCCCCCTGCTCTATGAATCCTGACAATCTATCTGGTTTTAATTGTTGCATTAAACTTAGCTGGACATTTCAGAGAGCCGTGTACATTTAAACTGAGGACCTTTTCAAAGTCTTCATAATTCAAGTTGATTCCCTGTATTTGATACAAGAGCCACATGTTTTTGTGGCTCACGTATTGCTTTGCACATGTGAACACTTAGGGAGCAGAGCTGGCCTGGGGGAGCCAGCACTTTTGCTTTCTGAGCTGTCAAGTAATTCTGGGCTGTGTAATAGCATTGATGCTTTGAAACGTGCAGAGGTTTTCTCCACACTGCTAAAAATGCTCTTTAAATGTCACGAGTGAGAGCTCACAAGGCTGCCTGGGCTGTGCTTTCAGGGCTGAGCAGGGAGCCCTCCCATGCAGCTCCTGGTTGGGGCTGGCAGGGTGGTAGCACTGAGGCTACAATGCTTCCTCAGCACCATCAGCACCTGTCACAGGTGCTACCACTGCTTTGAAGGTTTTCTGATTCATCCCAACAAACTCCTTAGAAATGATCAATTCATCCATTCCATCCCCAGAGCAGACCTAGAAGCCTTTGCTCAGACAGAACTGCTGTGCCCCACCCTGGTGCTGAGTCTATAAAGAAGGGGAGAGAAGAGAGTCATCATGGATTCTGGCAAAGGCCTGTAAGAATTGTCATTTCCTTCCCAGCATCTACCTCAGTAAACTGAGCATTAAATCCCACCCTAGGTGTGGGTGTCCCTGGCACATCTTTGTATCAAATGTGTGCATCTCCAGGGAGAAGTGGACAGAGACTAGGAATGATTTAAATGGAGGGGAAAAGTTCTCACACTGATTCAATTAGAACAGTAGATGTTGTAATATAGCTTCAAGGGATAACCGAAACTTTTGGAGAGTGCTTCCTTTTTTTTTTTTTTTTTTTTTTTTTTCTTTCCCTTTTTCTTTCCTTTGGCTGCTGCCACATGGAGCTCATTTCACATTTCAACTGTAATGTAAGTGATAGAGAGAAACAGTTCTCACGTTGTGTCAGATCCACTGGTGCCGAATGCACAGGTACCCTCCTCCAAGGAGCCTGAGAACACAGCTGTGCTCAGAGGTTTGCCTTTTCCACCCTGCTCCTGCCACACCTGGCCTTTTCAAGTGGATGAGTTTCATTCCTGACTGCCAGCCAGAAAATACTGAGTGACCACCAGAAAGCAATCCATCTCAGCCAGTCCTCTGGGAAAAAGCACAGAAGTTAAATCATGACAGGTGTTGTGGGCTACAGTGACGTGAGGCACAGGACACAGTGCTATTAACTGGCTGTGTCCCTGGGACTCCACACTAACACCACGAGGGTGCACTGCCTTCATTATTGCTGTGCTGATTTGCACCAGGGGAGCATCAGCCCCAGCATGGGAGCAGGGCATCCCTCGGTCTGTGACAGCCAACAGCCTGCAAACAACACAGAAGTATTTTTTCTGAGGGCTCTCAGGAGCTGGGGCTGCTTTGTCTGCTGTGGTGTTGCAGAAACACCTCAATCTTGCTTGAACAGTAAACAAATACAACCGTAGCTACAAAGATAAACCACAAAAAAATTCCCACTCCTGGAATTCCCAAGGCAAGGTGAGCACCTTCCTACCTGAAATAGCCAGCACCTCATCTTCCCACTGCACTGCCTTAAGCTGTGGGTGCTCAGTGAGTCCAAAACTCAGCAGTGCTCCAGCCTTTGTCAGCTCAGGAGTGGAAAGACTGGAGAAAAAACGACCCTGGAAATCAAGGCAGAGAAGTTTGTTGGCTGAGGAGAGCTGCCCTAGCTCAGTCCTTGCCACTCGAACTCTCATCCTGCCATCAGAGCTGGCACACTGACACTGCAACACTGAGAGGGATGGTGGCTTCACCACAGCCAGGCTGGGTGGCCAAAGGGGGATTCATTGGCAGCCTGTATTTTGTATTTCTGTGTTTCTGTTTTTTTGTGTTTTTGTGTTTCTGTGTTTCTGTATTTCTGTGTTTTTGTGTTTCTGTGTTTCTGTATTTCTGTATTTCTGTGTTTCTGCATTTCTGTATTTCTGTGTTTCTGGATTTCTGGATTTCTGGATTTCTGTATTTCTGTGTTTCTGTATTTCTGTGTTTCTGTGTTTCTGGATTTCTGTGTTTCTGTATTTCTGTGTTTCTGTGTTTCTGTATTTCTGTGTTTCTGTATTTCTGTATTTCTGTGTTTCTGCATTTCTGGATTTCTGGATTTCTGGATTTCTGGATTTCTGTGTTTCTGTATTTCTGTATTTCTGTGTTTCTGCATTTCTGTATTTCTGTGTTTCTGGATTTCTGGATTTCTGTGTTTCTGTGTTTCTGTATTTCTGTGTTTCTGTGTTTCTGTATTTTTGTGTTTTTGTGTTTCTGTGTTTCTGTATTTCTGTGTTTCTGTGTTTCTGTATTTCTGTGTTTCTGTGTTTCTGTATTTCTGTGTTTCTGCATTTCTGTATTTCTGTGTTTCTGGATTTCTGGATTTCTGTGTTTCTGTATTTCTGTGTTTCTGTGTTTCTGTGTTTCTGGATTTCTGTGTTTCTGGATTTCTGTATTTCTGGATTTCTGTGTTTCTGTATTTCTGTATTTCTGTGTTTCTGGATTTCTGTATTTCTATATTTCTGGATTTCTGGATTTCTGTGTTTCTGTATTTCTATATTTCTGTATTTCTGTGTTTCTGTATTTCTGTGTTTCTGTGTTTCTGTGTTTCTGTGCTGGCAGTGGATACCACAGCTCACCCTCCAGCTGGGCTGCCTGCTGAGACACGAGGACTGCCGTTATCTTTGTGACTTTCCTCGGCCACTTCAGCCCAGGGGCCGTGGGGAAGGCCGTGCAGTCCCCACAGAGATCCCCCTGCCCAGCCCCCGTGCAGAAGTGGAGCTGGGCAGGGGCACTGCAGGCCCAGCCAGGAGCCCCCAGCAGCACAGGGAGCCCAGGACCTGGCTGGAACTGCAGCATCCTTTCACTGCTCCTCACACTTCTCTGGGATCCACCACACCTGGGGCTCCTCAGCAAACCCTGCTTCTCCTAATGCTTTATCTACAGTCCGTTCCTTTCTCAAACAAAGGGCAACAGCAGATCAGATAAAGAATATTAGAATTCATGGAGGATCTAATAAATTGGGAACTCCTTGAACTCCGTGACATTGGAGATTTCGTTGCATAAACTACAAACTGCTGCTATAAGCTAGCAGCAATCCTGTGCCCATGCATTTACAGATGTGAATAATGTAGGGAAAGGGATATTCCCGTTGCTTTTTTCTCATTTCACATTTTGGAATTGCAAATGTCCTTTTGCTCAAGGTCAATGGACTACACAGTGATTATTTTGGGGGGGGTCTGAGTAATATATAATTGAGGTTTACTACCAAAAATGTCAGTAAGTGTGTACACCCACATTTTCTGTACTTGCAGAGTCCAGGTTGCCAAAGGATTGTGTCCTGCGTGTATTTACAGGAGAATTTGGCTACGAAGATTACTTGACACCTTCTAGTTCTGCTAACCCACTGCTGCTTTCCACAGCGCTTCATTAACGTTTGTACGGGGCCACGCTCCAAAACACGAGAACTCGGAAGGATTTGTTACACAAGGAAATGTTCCTTGAAGGAGAGATCAGTGGTGAAAAGGCCGGAGCACCGGCGCGATGCTCAAATCCGAGAGCGGTAACAGCGAGAGGGAGAGCAGCACCGGGAGGAGCCAGGGCAAGGGAGCCGGCAGAGGCAGAAATGGGCAAGGGCGCGATTCTAGAGCAGGAGCGCCCCGAGCGGGCTGGGGAACCCTCCGGGCCCCGGCTCTGCCCGGAGATCCCGGGCCGCGGCTGCGGGGAACGCGGAGCGCCCGCGGGCAGAGCGGAGAGAGAGCCCGGAGCTGCGGGGCCGGCAGAGGGCAGCGCCGGGCCGGGCTCGGACACTGCGGACACCACTGCCGGACACTGCTGGACACTGCCGGACACTGCCGGACACCACTGCTGGACACTGCTCGGACACTGCGGACACCACTGCCGGACACTGCCGGACACTGCGGACACCACTGCCGGACACTGATGGACACTGCCGGACACTGCGGACACCACTGCCGGACACTGCCGGACACTGCGGACACCACTGCCGGACACTGATGGACACTGCCGGACACTGCGGACACCACTGCCGGACACTGATGGACACTGATGGGCACTGATGGGCACTGCCGGACACCACTGCCGGACACTGCCGGACACTGCGGACACCACTGCCGGACACTGCTGGACACTGATGGGCACTGATGGGCACTGCCGAACACTGCCGGGCACTGCCGGACACTGCCGGACACTGCCGGACACTGCACCGGACACTGCCGGGAACTGCCGGACACTGCCGGACACTGCGGACACCACTGCCGGACAGTGATGGACACTGCCGGACACTGCTGGACACTGATGGGCACTGATGGGCACTGCCGGACACTGCCAGACACTGCACCGGACACTGCCGGGCACTGCCGGACACTGCCGGACACTGCACCGGACACTGCCGGACACTGCCGGGCACTGCCGGACACTGCTCGGACACTGCCGGACACTGCCGGACACTGCACCGGACACTGCCGGACACTGCCGGGCACTGCCGGGCACTGCCGGACACTGCTCGGACACTGCCGGACACTGCCGGACACTGCACCGGACACTGCCGGGCACTGCTCGGACACTGCCGGACACTGCCGGGCACCACTGCCGGGCACTGCCGGACACTGCCGGACACTGCCCCGGACACTGCCGGACACTGCCGGACACTGCCGCACACTGCCCCGGACACTGCTGGACACTGCCGGACACTGCTGGACACTGCCGGACACTGATGGACACTGCCGGACACTGCCGGACACTGCCGGACACTGCCCTGGACACTGCCGGACACTGCCGGACACTGCTCGGACACTGCCGGACACTGCCCTGGACACTGCCGGACACTGATGGACACTGCCGGACACCACTGCCGGACACTGCCGGACACTGCCGGACACTGCCGGACACTGCCCTGGACACTGCCGGACACTGCCGGACACTGCTCGGACACTGCCGGACACTGCCCTGGACACTGCCGGACACTGCCGGACACTGCCTGGACACTGCCGGACACTGCCGGACACTGCCGGACACTGCCGGGCACCACTGCCGGGCACTGCCGGACACTGCCGGACACTGCCCCGGACACTGCCGGACACTGCCGGACACTGCCGCACACTGCCCCGGACACTGCTGGACACTGCCGGACACTGCTGGACACTGCCGGACACTGATGGACACTGCCGGACACTGCCGGACACTGCCGGACACTGCCCTGGACACTGCCGGACACTGCCGGACACTGCTCGGACACTGCCGGACACTGCCCTGGACACTGCCGGACACTGATGGACACTGCCGGACACCACTGCCGGACACTGCCGGACACCACTGCCGGACACTGCCGGACACTGCCGGACACTGCCCTGGACACTGCCGGACACTGCCGGACACTGCTCGGACACTGCCGGACACTGCCCTGGACACTGCCGGACACTGCCGGACACTGCCTGGACACTGCCGGACACTGCCGGACACTGCCCCGGACACTGCCGGACACTGATGGACACTGCCGGACACCACTGCCGGACACTGCCGGGCACTGCCGGACACTGCACCGGACACTGCCGGACACTGATCGGACACTGCCGGACACTGCCGGACACTGCCGGACACTGCCGGACACTGCACCGGACACTGCCGGACACTGCCGGACACTGCTCGGACACTGCCGGACACTGCCGGACACTGCCGGACACTGCCGGACACTGATCGGACACTGCCGGACACTGCCGGACACTGCCCCGGACACTGCCGGGCACTGCTGGACACTGCCCCGAACACTGCTCGGACACTGCTCGGACACTGCCGGACACTGCCGGACACTGCCCCGGCTGCGATGGCTCAGGGCGCGCTCCCGCCTCAGCCCCCAACGCTGTCATGTGCAACCTCAGCAAGGAGCGCTGCTGAACTCCCCGCCTCTAATGGGAAACACTTGAGGGTTCTACCAAATCTGTCACTTTTTAAATGAAAACATGAAAAAAGGGCCGAGATAAAACAAAACAACAGGGAAAAAATAATAAAAAAAAAAGTTGGAATCATGCACTTTGATTCAGATACTGAAAAATTTTCCTCAAGGAATGGAAAAACTGATGAAAGAAAAAAAAAAAAAAAAAAAGAAAAAAAAAAAAAAAAAGGCAAACCAAAATCTTCTGGTGCTTGCAGCAGCCAGAGCAGACATTCTTCCCTATAATCCCCTCACTCTCTTCTCGCTTCAGGAAGGGAAAAAATAAAAAACCAACCCAAACCTTTCTGTCATGGCTCTTAAAGATTTTGGGACCTTTTAAGATGTTTAAACAAGTGGTTCCTATTTCTTTTCCAAGACAACTGGTGACTGTCCCAGACACCACTGGCTGCTCTGGGCTGAACGGAGCTGTGGTTTGTCAAAAAAGGCCAACCAAGAGGCTTCCAAAGCCAACTCGTTGATTCTGGGGAAGGAGTAGGTTAAGAGGACTGTTCGCTGCGACTGGAACTCCAACAGGCCGGGCAGGAGGCTGCTCCACAAGAGATATCATCACGGACGTGTATTTTAAAAAGCCTTACTGCTAACTTTGAACATCTCCTGTTTCTCTCTCTCTCTCTCTCTTTTTTTTTTTTTTAATTTTATTTTATTTTTTTTAACCTCCTCGTATCCCGGAGGCTTCATCGGAAGCAGAAAAGCAACTTGTAAGGCCGGAGACTGAGAGGCCGCCCCTTCCCACGTCCCTGTCCCTGTCCCTGTCCCGGCAGGGTGGGCGCCCGCCCGCCGCTCCCTGCGCACATCAGCTCCATGGAAGGATCTAACGAGGACACGGACTGAGCCCCGCTCCCCCTGGTTCCAGGGGCACCCCGGGGTCCCCCTGCCCGGCCCGCGCTGCTCTGCCGGCAGCAGGGGCTGGCAGCAGCTCCGCGCAGCGCCCGGCGGCCACGGCCCCAAACCCTTGGGGAAAACGCATCAAGGCAGAACTGCGGCTGTCCAAACCTCAGGCTCCTGCAAGCCGCTCCCCCCGGAACCCCTCCCGGCCTCACCCCGTGCCCAGGGGCTGTTTTAGTGGCCAGGCAGCCGGCGGCCGTGAACATTTCTCGGGATTTCGTTGTCTGGGCTGTGCGAGCCGCCACCGGCGCCGCTTCTGATTGTCCGCTGGGGCTGCCAGCAGCGCCTCGGCGGGGATGGATGCGGGCTGGATGTGGGCTGGATGCGGGGCTGGATGTGGAGTTGGATGCGGGGCTGGATGTGGGCTAGATGTGGGGCTGGATGTGGAGCTGGATGCGGGACTGGATGAGGGCTGGATGTGGGCTGGATGTGGGGCTGGATGCGGGGCTGGGTTCGGGGCTGGATGCGGGGCTGGATGCGGGGCTGGATGTGGAGCTGGATGAGGAGCTGGATGCGGGGCTGGATGTGGGGCTGGATGCGGGGCTGGATGCGGGGCTGGGTTCGGGGCTGGATGCGGGGCTGGATGCGGGGCTGGATGAGGAGCTGGATGCGGGGCTGGATGCGGGGCTGGGTTCGGGGCTGGATGAGGGCTGGATGCGGGGCTGGATGAGGAGCTGGATGCGGGGCTGGATGCGGGGCTGGATGCGGGGCTGGATGCGGGGCTGGATGAGGAGCTGGATGCGGGGCTGGATGCGGGGCTGGGTTCGGGGCTGGATGTGGAGTTGGATGTGGAGTTGGATGAGGAGCTGGATGTGGAGTTGGATGCGGGGCTGGATGTGGGGCTGGATGAGGGCTGGATGTGGGGCTGGATGAGGGCTGGATGTGGGGCTGGGTTCGGGGCTGGATGAGGAGCTGGATGCGGGGCTGGGTTCGGGGCTGGATGCGGGGCTGGGTTCGGGGCTGGATGAGGAGCTG
The DNA here is from genome assembly GCA_016584745.2 of Phylloscopus trochilus trochilus. Lineage (NCBI taxonomy): Eukaryota > Metazoa > Chordata > Aves > Passeriformes > Phylloscopidae > Phylloscopus > Phylloscopus trochilus. The sequence continues at coordinate 511,043 of WQNJ02000023.1, forward strand.
GATGAGGAGCTGAATGCAGGGCTGGATGAGGAATTGGATGCGGGGCTGGATGCGGGACAGCCTTCGTGTCGCAAGAAGCACTCGTTCGTACCCGAGCGCGGGGAACATTCAAGGAGCCACGTACCAGACGCCTCAGACGTGGTGGCTGATAAGCGATATCACCTCCACAGCCAGGAGCAGAGGAAGCGCAGGTCAACATGTGCCTGATACAATTTTTTTCTGGACGTCTTGTTAAAAGCATCACCTAAAAAAAAAAAAAAAAAAAAAAAAAAGATCAGTAGCGAGTGACTCTTTTTTGTTTCTTCCCCCTTTTGATAACTTAGAACATCGCGCCTCGTGTTGTGCTCAGCCTCGCCCTGTGCTTTGCTGATTGTTTGGGTTTTCGAGGAACAAAACGAAAATAACGAAAAGAATCGCAGTTATCGCTGGGAATAAACGAGGAAACGGGCGACACATCTTAAACAACTCTTCTCTGCGGCCAGGCCGGCAGCGTGGCTCCAAACCCGCACCTTGGCAAGCACCGCTTGCCCGAGGAAGTGGAGACTACCCCGACAGCCCGCAGCTCACAAACCTTCTCCTCTCCCGGAGCCCATTCACCGAAGCGCCGCGGGTTTCCTTCAGCCGGCCGTGCCTCAGCCAAAGGCCAGGTGCCCATCAGGTGCCCATCAGGTGCCCATCGGGTGCCCATCGGGTGCCCATCAGGTGCCCATCGGGTGCCCACCAGGTGCCCATCAGGTGCCCATCAGTGCCAGTGACGAGTCCCTCGAGGGCCGGCCCGCGGCTCGGGGCCGCTCGGTGCCCGCGTTCCCCCCTCCTGCCATCGAAAATGGTCACTGTGAACGAGAAAGGTGAAATTCCGCCCCGTCATTTCGTGATTGCTCCTAATTTGTTACTCATGTCGGGTGCGGGGAAAGTTTCTTTTGGAGAGAGAAAGAAATTAAACGAAAGTAGGCAAACAGTTATTCTGCCAGCAAAACCGTAGGGTTCACAGGGACCAGCTGAGGAGCCAGGAGCTTCTGCCGGTGTCAGGAGCCACCCGTGTGCCCGCAGCCTCCTGTACCCTCGGGGAAAACCGAGTTTGGCACCTCCGGCGCGGCAGGGCAGGGTGGCGTTCCTCCTCCCTCCTTTTATAACGGGAAAAGGCCTTCCACAGCCCGCAGACCTCTCTCAAAGGCAGAGCAGGGAGAGCCGGTGTTTCACTTCAAAATCGCACCTGAGGAGATTTCCCAGGCTATTTGCTCACTGTGCAACTTGGGGCAGAGCAAGGCTCTCCTGCTCTGCGGGCTGCCCTGCCCGCTGCCCGGCGCCGGGTGCCTGGGGCGGGGACAAGCACGAGGTTTTGTCGAAAGCCGAATTCTTCTTCAGGAAACACGCAGCTGATTTTTGAACGAATTCTCAGCAGCCCACCAAATCCTGCAGCTGCTTGTTTGGCCAATAAAACCCCATGTGGTTTCTAAACTTACGGAAAGAAAAAGGAAGAAAAGATGTCCATCCAAGTAAACTATAAGTGAAAACTCATTGATTACCTCCGCCTTCCTGTCTCTGATTTGATTAATCATTTGCCATCACGCTTTCCGAGTCACTTCTGTGTTGGTTTCCCTTTGCCTGAATCCTGTAAGACTTTTCCAGAAGGGCGGCTGTGATGTTGGGACCGACATACTGTAAACAACCACAAGAAGCAGAGCGAATGTTTTCAATACAGCCCGAGGACTAAAATAAACTCATTGGATTAGGCCAGCCCGAGCGATTGTTTTGGTGAACGCTTCCCAGGCCCGCTGCTGAGCACATCCCCGAGGGCTACCTGGGGCGGGCGGCGGTGCCGCGGCGGCCCCGGGCGGCGGAGCAGGCGCCGAGCGGCTCCGGGAGGAGCCCCCGTGCCCTTCCCGCCCGCCTTGTGCTGCGGGGCTGCTGTGACACTGCCCCGGAGCACAGCCTGCCAGGCCCCGCAGAGCCACGGATGGGCTTCTGCTGGGTTTGGGCGGATGGAGAAGCTTCAGGGGAACCGCAGGGCTGAGGCCGCTCTCCCCGCGCCCCTCCCGGCCGCAGCGCTGCGCCCAGGGCTGCCGGGGCTCAACACCGCGCTCTGCAGCGCTTCTCGGGGCTCTCCAGCCTGGTCGAGCTTTTTAGCCCTCGCAGTATTTTTTTCGCCGTCCTGTATTGACCAAAGCACCGCGCCGGCTGCCCGTGCCCGTGCGGGGCTGTTCCCCCCGCGTTGCGGGCGGAGCGGAGCCCGCAGGGAACGGGGGAGCGGGGATCCCCGGTGCCTGCCCGGTGCCTGCCCGCCCGCCCTCCGGCCGCACAGACCGGGCCAGAGCCGGGCCCGCAGCAGCTCCCGCGCTCCCGACTGTCACACACGCAGAGCGGAGATTTTTTAAAGTAACAAATGTACTTTTTTTATTTTTGAAACAAAAATATCGTTTTCGGCTTAACAATAGCCGGATCTCGCTGAATGAAGCCTTTGCATATTTTCCTGTTTTAATTGGTTGTATAATAAACAGTCCTGACCCCGCACTCTCTTTTCAATGAGTTCAGGGTGAAACGCAGACCATGGGACTGGAAATGACTTTTTCACCACTTAAAACACTGACAAGAATACCAGGAATCAGGCGGTGTTAAACAGCCGCTGCGGCCGGGGCGGGAGGGAGGGCGCAAGGTAAGAGCCCTGTGTGTGTCTGCTCACGGAGCTCGGCTCTGCCCTGCCCGCGGCCACCGCCGCTCCCGGCACGGCCGGGGCAGCCGGGACAGAGCCCGCGGGGTCCCTCCTTCAGCACCCGCGCTCCCGCAGGCAGAGGGCAGCCGTGCCGAGCTGTGCCGTGCCGAGCCGTGCCCAGCCGTACTGTGCCGTGCCGTGCCGTGCCGTGCCGAGCCGAGCCGTGCCCAGCCGTACTGTGCCGTGCCGTGCCGCGCCGTGCCGCGGGAAGCGCTCCCGGCGCCCAGGGCTCTGCCACCCCCCGAGCCCGGCCAGGGCTTCAACGACCTTTGCGGCCTGCGCAAAGGACCGGAGAGGAAGGGACAGCTGCGGCCGCAAAACATCCCCCGGTGCGGGCACGGCCTCGGGGGCTGGGGCAGCAGAGGGGCGCTGGGAGTCCTCTCAGCCTCGGGGATCAAACTCTGTCCTTCCTCGACAGAGGCAGGCTGCTTCCACGCCCGCTCCGGGCAGGGAGAAAACACCCCTCGCTCTTCTGCTTTCATCTCTCGCCAGCGTTGCATAAACCCGGGGCCGCTCGGCAAGGGCAGCGGCGGCGGCTCAGCAGCCCCGAGCCCCCCTTCCCTGGCTCTGGCCCCCGCAGCAGCCCCGCGGCGGGCGGCGGCCCCCGGGCCCGAGGAGGCTCCGCGCCAAGGTGCTGTCCCGGGGAGCGCGCCCCGCTCCGTGTGCATTCCTCCTGCCGTCCTTTATATAATGGGGAAAGACCTTACACAACGCGCAAACCCAGCGCCTGCCAAGAGCGCGGCTCTCGGCCTCTTCATTCTGCGAGGCTGGGCGGCGGCGCGGCCGGGGGCAGGTGGGAGCCGCGGGAGGAGGTGACGACCCGGGCCGAGGGAATGCCGAGCCACCGCGGGCACCCCGTGGTCCTGTGCTGCTGTTCGTGCCCACGGAGCTGACTGCAGAGGGGTCTGAACAGACCCTGCTCCCCTTCAGCCCCTGCCGTCCCAAGTGCCGCTGTCCCAGGGTGCGGCCCGGTCCCCGCAGCCCCCGGGCGGCCCCGCGGGCTGGGAGCGGGCCCGGGAGGCAGAGCTCCTGCCGGACACTCGGGCCCGGGAGGCAGAGCTCCTGCCGGACACTCGGGCCCGGGGAGGCAGAGCTCCTGCCGGACACTGGGGCCCGGGGAGGCAGAGCTCCTGCGGGACACTCGGGCCGGGCAGGCAGAGCTCCTGCGGGACACTCGGCGTGCCTGGGTGCTCGGCAGCGCGGCTCGGGGCGGCTCCCCAGGGGCCGTGCCCTCTGCCGGGGCGAGCAGCAGCCCGCGGGAAGATGCTGCCCACCCCGTCCCCAGGCCGGCGGGGCTGAACGGGAGGCCCGGCCGTTCCCGGCAGCGGCAGAGGCCGGGCTGCTGCCGGCAGGACCAGCCCTGCCTCGGGCCCCCGCCCGACAGCGCCCGGAGAACGTGGCCAGAGACGGCGGCCGGGCTCTCCCCTCGGTTCCTCTGAGAGTTTACATTCAGTGCAGTCTCTGTTTGTAAAATACAGAAAACGATCGTGAAAACATTCTCCAGGCGCGGCGGGCACGGCCGGGCACGGGGAGCCCGACAGACGGACAGGCCCTGGCCTGGCAGGGAGAGCGGTGGCTCGGCCCCGCCGGCCCGCTCCTCTCCCAAACCAGCGGCTCCTGCCTCTCGCTACGGCCTCAAGCGGCCGCGGGTCAAGCACAGCGGGGCCTGGGCTGAGACCACTCGGGAAGCGGAGCAGCCCCAGGGGCCGCAGGTCCCTGCCCGGTCCCGGCCGCCTCCTCTCCCGCACCTGGCACGGTCGGGTGTCGCTTCACTCGAAGCTGGCGAGCCCCAGCCGTTCCCGGAGCGTGCCAAGGGTGCCTCAGCCTTTGCTTCAGGCCGAACGACGGCACAGCCCAGCAAGGAGCCCAGGGAGGGGCCGGCGGGCCTGTGCGGGCTCCGGGGAGGTGCTCCCACCCTCCCCTCTCCCCGTGCCCACCTCCGGTGGCGGGGGTTTCCCTTTTGGCCTCAGCATACCCCGGAGGAGAGCAGCGGGATTGGCAGCACCTATCTAGTAAGGAAGAAGCAGCCAAGGCCCTGAGCCCTCCGGTGCACAGCTGCGATCCTCGGTGCGAGGGAGAGGCGCTGCCTCTCCCCTCCGCCGCCCGCTGCCAGGGCCCCGGGCAGCTCAGAGGCTCCGAGGAGCGCTCCGCTCCCGCAGAGCCACGGCTGGCCGCGGCCCGAGTCCCGTGTGCGCCGGCATCCCCGCCTGGCCTGCGGCCCCGTTACTCGCTGTCCGTGCAGGGTCAGGCTCTCTCCGTGCCTCCCTGTGCCGGGGCAGCCGCTCGGCCCGCGGCCCCCGCCGTCACCCGACTTTCCTCAGCCTTGTGCGGCCCTGCCCGCCCGGAGCGGAGCCCCCCGGCCGCAGCACCGCCCGCAGAGCCCTCCCCGCCCGGGGAGCGGGGCCAGGGGCACGGCAGGGCTCCGGGATGGCTCCTCAGAGCCCCTCTGCCCTGGCCGTGCCCGCCGAGCGGCAGAGAGGCGAGCCGTCCGCACGTCTGCACTGCTCTGAGGCCGGGCTGCAGGCTGCCGCTTCCTGCCGCGCAGGAGCAGGCCCTGACGGAGAGGGAGAGCCTCAGGCGGCCGGGCAAGGGCAAGTGCCGGGTCCCCGGCTGAGGAGCGGAGCGCTCAGCCCCGTTACCGGGTTTGGCCTCTGGCAGCCCTGTCCGGAGCAGCGAGCTGCCCGCGGGCCCGGGAGGCGAGCACCGCAGCCCCGCCGCTGCCGCGGAACCGCAGGCCGGGCCGGGCCGGAGGCCGAGCGGGAGCCGCTGCGGGCGCTGCCCCATCCTCTGCCGACCCCCGGGCCCCGCTGCCTACGAGGACGGGCAGGGTTAGAAGCGAGGCCCAGGCCGCTCCCGCAGCCACCGGCCCGGCGAGGAAAAAGAGACCGCCTGCGGCTCACGGCTCCCTCTCCGGCCCGGGCCCTCTGGAGGCTCAGGCCCCGTCGCAGCGTGGCCGGGCCCGGCTCGGGGAGACGCGGGACCGTCCTTTTCCTTCCAGGACCACGGTTCCGGGCACGCGGGGAAGAAACGAAAGCGGAGCCAGGGTCCGGCAGAGCCCCAGGCACTGCCCCGAGGCCGCTCTGCGGCCGGCGCCCCGGGACGGGCACAGGCCGAGGGGCCGGGATGCCCGCGCCCCGGGACGGGCACAGGCCGAGGGGCCGGGATGCCCGCGCCCCGGAGCGGAGGCGCTCCCGGCCCGCCCGCCCCACACGCCCGCGGAACCAACGCAACGGTCCCGGTACCTCCTTGGCCGCCGCCGAGACAGCCCCGGGGCCCCGAGCTCTCCGCCATCGGTGCCTAGCGGAGCCGATGGAGCGCCCAGCGTGGCTCCCGCAGCCGAGCCCCGTGCGCCGCACCGGGGAGCGCTGCAGCCGCGGGCCGGGAACGGCGTCTGCAGCCCGGAGCGGTGCTCGCAGCCCGGAGCGGTGCTCGGAGCGGTGCCCGCAGCCCGGAGCGGTGCTCGGAGCGGTGCCCACAGCCCGGAGCGGTGCTCGGAGCGGTGCTCGGATCGGTGCCCGCAGCCCGGAGCGGAGCTCGCAGCCCGGAGCGGCCCCAGCACACAACGCCCGCCCCGCTCTCCGCGGCCGATCCCAAGCGCGGAGAAGCGGAGTGAAATAAAACGATATGGAAAGAAGGAAAGGCATTTTATTGGAGACTTTACAATGCTAGAAAGTACAATGAAAGTGCTAGTTCATTCTAGAAAAGTTGGTCCCAAAATGGTACTATGCCACAGCATCTATCGGTTTACACAAACATTTACAAAATCGCTATGAACTGGCCCCTGTTTTAAAATCTCTATTTTTTTTTCACATTAATCTATGTAAAATTGAAGGATCAAAACCTTTCAAGAAAAAAGGGGAAGCATTCAAAAGCAGAACCTACCGGAAAATCCATTTTGGGCCAGATTTGGGGGCAAAAAAACCTGAAGATAGTTTAAACTTTCATTATTAATATAATATGCACACGGAAAAAATATCCTAATTTACAGGAAAGCGTCTCTTTTTTCTTTTTTTTTAATAACATCAAAATATTTTTTTAGACCTGTATAAAATTACTTTTAAGACCTCAGAGGACATTTTCTCTTTTAAAAACTATATTTACCGCTGCCGAAACGTTTCACGAGTGACCCTGGCGGGTTTTGTTTGTTGGTTTCTATTAAGCAGCAATATCGCACATCTGCTGTTGCAGCAGTCCCCACGTTAAAAGTACTATTTTAACGAAAAGCCAGAGCTCGGAAGAAGCGCAGTGCTTTGCAGAGCGAGGAGGAAGACAGAGGGGATGAAGAGAAGGAGCAGGACGAGCCCCGCGGGCACACGGTTGTGTTTAGGCCCCGCCAGCCCCGCGCCACCCGCGGGGAAATGCCTCCGCTATTTACAAACTCCGCTTTAGCCTCCCCATGGCTGAGCCCGAAGAGATTGCGGCCGAATTACAAGGCAGCATAATTTTGAGGGCAGAACAGCCGATTTTTAATTAGATGCCCCCCCTCGCCCCCTTCAAAAACCCACAAAAAAACAACCAACCAACCAACCAACCAAAAAAAAAAAAAAACCAACCCAAAGCGAACAAACCCAAACAAAAACAAACCCCGCCAAACCCAACAACTCCCAAACACACGCACACGAGCGGAGGAGCTGCCGGTGAGTCCCCGCTGGCCCGGGGGCAGGCGCTGCCCGGCGGGGACCCCCCACACTTACACTGCCTTCTTCTCGTGGAGGGACGGCTCCTACACTGACACTACCCGCGGGGCAAGGCTGCTCTTTCCCCACCGCCAGAGTTTGGGCACAGAGAGAGGGCAGTCCGTGGCTAGAGGCGAGGAGGAGAGACACGGAGCGCGGGGGAAGGCGGCGGGGTAGGAGAGGGGCAGTGGGGCCGGTGCGTTTCTGGCCGGAGCCTCCCTAGATGTCTATGCGGGAGTGCAGGGCGCTGTGTTTGCTGTCGTGCTCCCAGTAAGAACAGTGCATCATGGACAGCTCGGCGGGCTGGCGGGCGCAGGCAAACTGGAGGCCGGCCCCGTTCGCCGCCGGGGCGGCGGGCGGCGCGGGGCTGGCCGGGCTGAGCTGCTGGGGGTGGTGGGCGTGCGGGTGGTGGTGGTGGTGGTGGCCCATGCCGTTGTAGGAGTTCACCATGCTGGGCAGCGCCATGCTCTGCACCCGCGAGTAGGGGCCGTAGGACGCCGGGCCCGAGAGTCCTTTCACATTGACGGGGCTGACGTTCCCACCAGACATCTGGCAGGACGTGTAGGGCATGGGCGCGGGGGGCTGCGCCAGCGGCCACGAGTTGTTCATGAAGGTGGACTGCAAGTACTTGGGCGGGGACAGGTAGCCGTAGCCGTCGGGGCTGAAGAGGGTCTTGCCAGGCTGGAAGTGGGTCGGAGGCGGCCGGAAAGGCCGTTTCATCCTTCGTCTCCTGCGGTAGTTGCCCTTCTCGAACATGTCCTCGCAGGCGGGGTCCAGGGTCCAGTAGTTGCCCTTGCGCTCGCCGCCGCCCTCCCGGGGCACCTTGATGAAGCACTCGTTGAGGCTGAGGTTGTGGCGGATGCTGTTCTGCCAGCCTTTCTTGTTCTTCTCGTAGAAAGGGAACTTGCTGATGATGTACTGGTAGATCCCGGACAGCGTGAGCCTCTTCTCTGCGCTCTCCCGAATGGCCATGGCGATCAGGGCCACGTAGGAGTAGGGGGGCTTCTGCGAGGGGTCCGGCTTCTCGGGGCCCTTGTCGGCGCTCAGCTCCTCCTTGCCCCGATCCGGTTCCTTGCTGCCGCCGGTGTCATGGGCCAGCAGCGCCACCGTGTCCTCCTCGCCGTCCGGGTAGTTGCTCATCATGGTGCCCCGCGCCCGGCGCGGTGCGGAGCGGAGCGCTGCCCGCCGCCCCGAGCCCGCTGCCGGCCGCCGCCCCGCTCCGCGCTGGCCGGGACGGGGCCGAAGCCGAAGCCGAAGTCGAAGCCGGGATCCCGGCCGGAGATCGGGAGGCGCCTCTCGCGGCGCCGCTGGTCCGTGCAGCGCGGCGGCGGCGTCGTCCCTGCCCCCGCGGGCTCCGCTCCCCTCTGCCGCGGCGGCCGGGCTCTTTTCTGATTTGTATGGGCCCGGCCGAGTTCCGCTTTCGTCAGGAGCCCGCTCCCCTATCGCCGCCGAGCCGCTGGGCACGGCCGAGTTCACCCTGCAGTCACGGCGCCGCGCTCAGCCCCGCGCACACGCGGCCCGACGTGGCCCCGCGGAGCGGCGCGGAACCGCCCCGGCCCGGCCGCGCCGCCGGGGGCGGGGGGAGGCGGGGGGCGGCGTCCGGGGGGCGCTGGGCGAGCCTCCGCCGCCCACCCCGGAGCCCGCCGGGGCCCGCGGCACCGCGCTCCCCTCCCGCCCGGCGCGGGGTCGCGCCGGAGGCGGTGGGTGCGAAGGGGTGTGCCCGCGGCGCTCGCCCTGCCACGGCGGCTTGTCACACGTCCAGCCGCACACGCGGTCGCGTTTATGTGTCTTGGCCGCGGGCCCCGCCAACCGATGGCGCCCGGGGAGCGCACGGAGGCTGTTGCCGCTCCCTGCAAGTCGATTCTTGCAGCTCTGGTTTGCGGGAGGCAGAAAGCAAAAGGTGTCGGGTCGCCCCTTCTCCCTCCCCGCAGAGTCCGGGCCGGCCCCCGGCGCGGCTGCGGGGCTGACAGGCGCTCCAGGGCCGGGGCAGGGTGGCGAGACGGGGGGTGACACATCGGGCAGCTTTCCTGCTCCTTCCCCTGGAAGGGCTTCGGCTCGTTTCACACGGTTCCTGGAGCAGCGTATGCGGCACCGACATTCCCCTCTGCTTCCCCTTTCCTGCCTCCAGGCAGAGCCTCCCCGAGCAGCCGCCCGGCAGTGTCAGCAGCCGAGCACAAGAGGTGTCGCGCCGTGACAAAGCAGCGCCCCGCGGCCGCTCAGGCACGGCCAGGGCGGCGGGACGCCTTACTCTGGGTTCAGTCCCGGCCCGGGAGCGGGGCAGAGCGGCCCCGGCTGACCCCCGAGCCTTTCCATCACACCAGGCGCCCGCCGGCAGCCGCAGGAGCCGGGCCGAGCTCCGCCGAGCCGGGACCACCTGCGCTCGGCGGCCGCGGCCTCGCTCGGGCCCCGGGGCGCGGCGCTGCACCGAGCCCGGCGGGGCTCCGCCGCACCCGGGCTCCCCGGCCGTGCTCGGGCACAGCTCGGGCCGCCCAAAGCGCCTCTGGAGCAGCTGCACGCTCCTCTCGGCGCCCGCAGCTCTGCCCGCCGGCAACTCACGGCCCCCAGACTCGCTCCTGCCTTTCTTGCACCTGAGCCGCATCTCGGGGTGTGCCCCGTCCCCACGATTTTAAGTGCGACGTCAATGTTCCTAACCAAGAGCGAGCCCGGGGGGCTGGCAGCTCCCGAACGTGCACGCCCGGGGCAGCCAGCCTCTCCGGCCGGGGCCCATGAGCGCCTTTCTGGTCCCTGCTCCCCTACCCGGGACAGACTAACTGCGGGGAAGGGCAGTCGAATACGCAGAAATTTATTTTAACTCCGAAATAAATTAGCTCTTCGAGGAACTATTAGATGTTTATATATATACATATATAAAATCATATATTTCTGTATGTCTCAGAACACTTTTCTGCGTCTTCGCCCAGAGCCATAGAACCAATCCCTTATCTCCCGTGTGCCCCAAACCCCGGGCTGCGTGACTTCGCTCAGAGAAGGGAGGCCCGTCTATCACCGCACCCAGCGCACGCCGCTCCCTGGCAGCCCCCTAAAGCGCACAAACGAAACTGCGAAGGGATGAGGCCCACAGCAGAGACCCTCTCCAGGGTTCCCCTCCCCGGGCAGCCCCCGGCGGCTCCCCGGCGGCTGGCTCCGCTCGGGGCGACGCAGCAGCCGGAGCCAGCTGTGCCCGGCCGTCGGGGCCGGGGCTGCCGGGCTCCCCAGGGCCGGGCCGAGCTTCTTTCTGCCGGCCACCCATGCTGCTCCCGGCGCTCCCCCTGGCAGGCATTTCCGCGGCGGGGCCGGGGCAGGTGTGGCAGCGCTGCCGCGTGTGTCATCACCTCGGCCAAATGGCACATTCCTCCCTTCTCGCTCCTAAGCCGGGCGCCTAGCTCCTTGGCAGGGCTCGCTCGCTCGGGACATTTGACATCCGAGGGTCTTGTTTGGGTTTTATTGACAGCCCCACCGAGGGGGATTTCGGATGAACACCGGCGCAGAAGCTCAGCCCAGCGCTGGCAGCGGCGGTCGGGCCGAGCGGCAAAGGTGAGCGCGCAGCCCCGTGTGCGGCTACTTAAAAGTTTGACACAAGGGCAGGCAGGGGCTGTGGGGCTCTCCCCTTTCCCCTCTCCTAATTAGGCCCTTTTTGGGACATGAAACAACTACCTGCAAACGCGGGAACACGCCCCTGGCAGCTGTACGCTGCACGGTTGAGCGGAGAGCCGAGGCTTTATCGGCACCCGCAGAAATGCCGCAGCGAAGGGAACGCGAGTAGCGGGGCCGGGCAGCGAGCAGAGGAGCGCGGAGAGCCCTTTGGGGAGAAGGAGCGGGCATCCCGGCCCCGGGGAGCGGCCCGATCCGCCGCTGCCCCCGGCTGAGCCCGCGCCCCGCCCGGGCCCGGGCAGCGGCCGGACAAACCCGGCCACGGCGGGAGCGGCGGCCGGACAAACCCGGGCACGGCGGGAGCGGCGGCCGGACAAACCCGGACACCCGGACAAACCCGGCCACGGCGGGAGCGGCGGCCGGACAAACCCGGGCACGGCGGGAGCGGCGGCCGGACAAACCCGGGCACGGCGGGAGCGGCGGCCGGACAAACCCGGACACGGCGGGAGCAGCGGGAGCCAGCGGAGCCGCTCCCGGCCCGGTCCTGCAGCCGCTCGCCGGGGCAGGGGGAGCAGGAGGGGAATTAGCGGTGGAGGGGGCTCACGGCGCCGTGCCCTGGCCTGCTGCAGAGGGGAAAGGGCTCTCGCTTTCCGCACGCCAGGGCAGAGCGGCCCCGGCACAGGCCGGCCCCTGTGCGGGGAAGCCGGGAGGGAGGCGGGCAGAGCGGGGCTCCATCCCGGCCGCGCAGCCCCGCTGGGAGAGGCGAGCCGAGAGACGCTGCGAACCGGGGCCTCGCCGCTACCGAGCCGGAGCGGGTTCCCCTTCCCGGGCAGAGCACGGGAGCCCCCGCCGCGGCCCCGGTGCGATGTCCGCGCTGGCAGCGCCGAGCTCTGACCGTGCAGGGGGGCACGGCGAGCAGCGCGGTCTCTGCCGCGGGGACACGGGGCACGGTGCCACCCCCACGTCTGGCCCCGGCAGCCCGGACGAGGATTCCCAGGAAAGCCGTGCCTTCAGACTGAAGCGCTGATAGAACTCGAGTAGCCCGCGTGGTTTGGGTTTTCTTTTCTACTCACCCTCTTCAGGCAGCAGAGCCTGGAAGGTCTGCGATCGGGTGGTTTGAAAATGCGGCAGCCTTCCTCTCCCAGAGGTTGTTTTTATTTCCTTTTCTCTTGGCCAGAAAACGTGTCTCCGGCGGGGAGCGCCGGTCCGCCCCTGGCTGGGAGAGCCGCGCTCCCGTCTGCAGGCACCGGGGCCGGGCTCTGCCGCCCGCACCGACACCCGCACGGGGACAGCGACACAGCCGCGCTGTCAGCCCCGCGGCTCCTGCCCCGTCCCGCTGCCCCGCCGAGCCCCGGCTCCCGGGGACGGACACACGGCCGCTGCCTCGTACGGACGCACCTTCCGGGACCCTCGGGCCGGGGCCGTGCCGACATCACCCGCACTCACTCGGTTCGCGCAGCAACCACACGGACACGGATGGAAAAGCGGCTTGTTCCGAGTCCCGTTTCCCTGAGGAACGGGATCCGCGGGGCCGGGGAGGGCCGGGCGCTCTCGGTCCCCGCTCCGCCGCCCCAGCAATTCTCCTTCCCTCGGCACAGCCCGCAGAGCGGCCGGGACAGGGCACTCACTATGCTACAGTTTCAACTATTCCTAGTTTATTCCTTTTTTTTTTTTTTTTTTTTTTTTTCTCTCTCTCTCTCCCTCTCTCTCTTTTTTTTTTTTTAATGTTGTTTTCCCAGGTACTACTGGCCTTTAGGATCGTGGAGTATTTTCCCGCGTAACAAACGCAGGAAGAGCAGGGTGCCTGTTCAACGCGGCGTGCGCCCGTCTGTCGCGCACCACGGCGCTCCTAAGAGTTAACGAAATGTACCGCGGGGAATAAAATATTCTGCCCTCCATGAAAATTCATCAGATCTCCTCTATCAGAAGGCTGAGACAGGGGCGTTTTCCTGCCTTAGGGACGCGCGGGAGCTCCGTGTCCGCTCGGGCGGAGGGAGCGGGGCTGCCCCGGGACGCGGCTGCTCCAGCGCCCGCAGCACCTCGGCCGGGCCGGGGCCGCCCCGCTCCCTTTCCAGAGCCCCTTTCGCTCCCTTTCTGAATGACAGAGAGAGGCTGGGCGCCAACCTGGAGGTGCTTTTGTAGGCACGGCACCGACTAGCAGGAATAAAAACTTTTCAACCTCAGCGCAACCCTTGTGTGAGACGAAATCGCGTCTCTCTCCCTTTAGACCCCGAACTCTGGCTTGGAAAAGCTTGCGTTTCCAAAGCCTCACCTCTCACTTGGCCTGCAAATCACCTCGCTGATCCAGGGACGCCACAGACGCACACAATTCCACTTTCCCCCTCTGCTCAGGATTCCCAGCAGCCCGGTCCCGAATATTTAATAAACGCTCTTTAATTACATTACTCAGCGTGTGACGCCAGAACAAGGAAATATTCACCTGGAAAGTGTCTTCTTCTGCATGAATGAGTCTCATTGTCAAAATGTTCAGCATGTATAGGTGCCTATATGTTTTGCAGTGGAGAACTTAGTTTCTCATTTACACTGTGCAGCTAAAAACTTTGGTAGCTTCGGGCTTGTTTTCACAAGCTCCCAGCTGTACAAGGATTTCTGTTTTTACAGGAAAAACCAAGCAATCCGTAGACCGTGATGGCTATACATCCATAATGTGAGCTTCATGAGGAACAGAGCAACTTTATTATGATCTGGACCGAAATCACATTGAATAAAAGCCCATCTAACAGAGCCTGAGGGGGAGAGCCACAAACGGGCTCAATTCTCTACCAAATCCAACGGGAGTGAAAGGTTTCAGGATCCGGAGAGCAGACTTCCCCCTTCAGCTGATACTCTGAAGGTATTTTCATGATCCCATTTTATTTTGAGCCTGTTCCTGTTGCCTTGATATCACAGAAATCTATCTCACAAGAAAAGAGAGCCCCAGCCCCTTTCCCTCATCTATCCCTGCTTCCCATCTCTCCTTTTCTCAGCTTCTCTCCTTAGCCCGAGCCCTCACTACAGCGAATTTGTTTATGCTTAGAGAACAGGCCGACAGGAAAACAAACTCGGTATTTCACCCCGGCATTTGGTAGCCGCTCTCTTTCATCTGAAAGCACAGCCTGATCCGGGGAAGGTTCTTGAATTCACACGCAGCCGGTTACACGATGAAATGCAAACAGTTTCGGGGGGTATTGAATGGCAGCCGGCAGCAGAGTTCAGGTTGGCTGTTTTGGATTCAGCAGCCGGGGCTCGGCAGGATCATCCTGTGCTGCTGCCATCCTGCAGCTCCCGGCCTACAGCAACGCCGACGAAGGCTGCAAATAAAAACAAACAAGGCAGCCTCGGCTATTGAGACAGAGCAGAAATGATGTCTTTTTTAGGAAGCTCGAAGCAAAGATCATTTGTATCAGCCTGACGGCCTCAAAAGCAAGCCGCTCTTTCTGGCGCTTCAAAATTGGTGATTATTTTGTTCTGCAAAGCACGGGGAGGGGGAAAGAAGAGGAGGGATAAAAAAAAAAATCCAAACCATGCAAGTCCACTCATGTCCAGATCACCCCGAAGTTGCAAATTAATAGCACTGTACAAAAAAATTAGAGCCAAAGCAGCCTGCCTCCCATTGTTGCTGCAGAGATACACGGCTTAACAGATCATTCTTAGTTAATAAAAAATTCCCAGGCTTGTTTAGACCATTGGAAAATTGCTTAGTTAAATATTGAAGCAAGGAAAATTATAGAGATTTCCAATTTTTTTGAAAAAAAAAAAAAAAAAAAAGAGAATTCAAGAAAAATTCTTCCAACCAACCTACAGACATCAACGAAAATTTGTTTTCTATTACTTCTCTGAGAATGAGGGTCCCAGACTGTAGCCATGATGAATTTATAAAATCTCTCTGAATTTATTTAATTACCCAAGTCTACATTCATAAAGGGTCTGTTACTGCACTGAAGCAGCAGTGTTTGAAAAGGCCATTCAGGTCAGAAGCTGAAATGCCTCAATTTAGGAGACAAAGGTCCACCAACACAGCGTGACTGGATTGTTAGTGATGGGGAGAGAGCAACCCCTCACCTGACAGAGCGAGCTTTGGTGACAAAAGCCCTTTCAGACTGACAGCCCTACCGGCAGAGCTGTTTCGGTCTCAGAGCCTGCACCCCAGCCTTGGGGCTGGGTCAGCCCTGGCACTGAGCTGCTCTTAGCTGTGGCCATTCTTTGCCGTGGGAGTTTTTGGGGATGCTTGTGCCGGTGTCGGAGGCTCCCAGCAGAGCTGGCCTGCCGGGACGTGCCTGCACACGTTTGCAGCCCTGCTGATTGCGGTGTGAGCCTCGCTGACTCACCCACACCACTGAGCCTGGGCAGCGCCTCCGTGGCCTGAGAATTCCAGTTGTGTCTCTGGCAGCTCCTGGAGAAGCTGTGCCGGGCACGGTCGGTGCTCTCTGTCCATCTCCGCAGGCTGCTGCAGAGGAGGTGCTGCCCCGGGAGAGAGCCAGCCAGACCCAGCCCCGTGCAGTAACATCCGTGTCTGCTCTCAGACCTTGCAATCTACATTAACACCACGTAAGTCCTGCCCCTCTTCCATTCCTGTGCCATGCAGGAGCAGTCGAACTGGGCTAAAGCTGAGCAGTCATCTCCCAGCGTCTTCCAGAACTTGCAGAAGGGGCTGCATCAGCCAGGAACAGCGTGCTTTTGTTTTAAATAGTCCCTCCACAGCTGGAGGTGTGTCTGTGCTACCTACCCACACAACTTGTGAATAACTCTCTGCGCACACGAGCCTCTCCCCATCTGCTGGCTGAGCAGGAGCCCCGGCTGCAGCACCCAGGGAGCAAACACCCTGCCACGCCCTGCAAGGAGCACCCTCCTCCTCTGAAAATCCTGCAGGGCTCAGGAGCTGTAGGGGCACGGATGCACCTGTAAAGCCATTCCTTTGCCCAGGCTGCCCAGTCAGAGCGGTGCACTTGACAAAGCATCCCCTAGCCCTAGCTGTGCCCCTCCCAAGGACATGCTGCACTTCAAAATGTCGCTGTGGGACAAAAGGAATGAGACACGGGCTCGCGGTTCAGAAGGCTGAAACTCCGAAAAGGGGCTGGTTTATTTTCAGAACTTATTTTTATACTTTTTTATAGTGTGCCCACCTAAGAGGTGGGATCTTTAAACTCATTAGTCACATCAAAAGTCAACAAGCAAAGTCTCTCCTTAAAAGAAAAAAAAAGTGAAAACCAAAATAGTTTACATAGAGTAACCTTGTTTACAGACTCAAATCCCTAAGAAAAAGTTTAAGAAAAATGCAAACATAAAAAACAGTAACTACATCAAAACAACTAGAAGCACAAGTTTGTTTCCTTTTAAATGTAACTGCTGCGCTTCTACAGGATTGCAAGATGAATACCGAGGTTTGATCTGACAGCAAATCTGTTTTGTTGGCTCAAACCACGTGCCATCCCTAGAGAATCAGGTCAAAAGTGATGTGATGGAAGCAATTCTCCTCTTTCTGGAGGAAAAGAGCTAAGCTTTAGCCAAAGTCAGCTTCAGGTGGCACACAGTCTCCCCCCAAGACCTGAATGCACAACCTGACAGCAGCACACTCACTGGAGACAGAGGTGGTGGTGCCGTGGAAGGTGGATCTGATCCTCAGACCCTCTCAGGTCCCTGCATGGTCCCAACCAGCCAGTGGCCTTGGAAGCACAATGCAAACCCAAAAGCCTTAATTTCCCTTCATAGCCAGAACAGACACTTTGAAGCTGAATATTCCAGTTTCAGCTTGGCCACCTAAATTCCAATTCTAAATTCTAGTTGATTTTAGTCTGTACAATCACCTCGAGTTCTGTTAGTTTATCTCCATCTTGCTCTGACCTTCTGAGTATGTGAACCTGAACTGGGAATCTACCAAACATGGGAATTTGCCTGACATTTCCAGCCTGTCCTACTTTTGACCTGGCCAGAAGCAGCAGATCAGAGTAACTCACAGTTTTCCAGCATTTCTCCTCTTGGTCACAATGACAGCAAGGAAATGCAGAGCAGACCAAACAAACAAACAAAAAAAAAATTAGCCAAACTCTCTTGGAGTCTCAGAAGGGACTTGGTTCAAATCCAGTTGAAATGTAGATGAAAGTTCAGCCTGCTCATTTTATTACAGTTTGTTTACTTACATATAATTTAATTTCAATTTGTTTTCCTTGTTTCATCCAGTTTGTAGCTCTCCTTTGCAACTAATAAAAGAGAGACCCATTATGAGAATAGCCGTCAGGAGAAGTTAAGCTCTGCATCAGTCCTCATCTGCCTGGTGCCGTAGGTGTTTCACACAAAGCATGAAAGAGCATTATTTGCAGAGAAAAGCATGTGCTACATGGCTGAATGTGGTATTGAGCCAGTCCTGTTTGATGGCTTCGTGTGGGGCTGAACTCTGGCACTGCCCACTGAATGTGGAAGCAGCTATTGCACTGAATGCATGTTAAAGTCTCCACCAGGTATCTGGGATAACAGTTCAAAAATTAACATTTATTTTTCTCCCATGGTTCATTTTGAATGGCCAGGGTGTAGCAGATGGATGTTTTAAAACTCTGACTTTAGCTGGCTTCGATCAATGGCAGAGGAGAGGAAGGGGTTTGGCTGTTTTAGAACTCTGATTTTAGCTGGCTTCAATCAATGGCAGAGGAGAGGAAGGGGTTTGGCTGTTTTAGAACTCTGATTTTAGCTGACTTCGATCAATGGTAGAGGAGAGGAAGGGGTTTGGCTGGTTTAGAACTCTGATTTTAGCTGACTTTAATCAATGGCAGAGGAGAGGAAGGGGTTTGGCTGGTTTAGAACTCTGATTTTAGCTGACTTCCATCAATGGCAGAGGGAACGAAGGGATTTGGCTGTTTTAGAACTCTGATTTTAGCTGACTTCGATCAATGGCAGAGGGAACGAAGGGGTTTGGCTGTTTCGTTCTCAGAAGGCTTTTACCTGGAGTGATGTGCCAGCTTTTAGTGCTCTGTGCATCCCTGCAGCCTTCCCGAGAGAGCTGTGAGGATGTGCAGGGTGCACCAAGGCTCAGAGGCGTGGCTCACACTCAGGTGAGGGGAGGTGGGCTCAGCTCCGCCTGATGAGCTCATGAACCAACAGGTACAACTCTGCTTCCAGCTGATGTTATGACTGGAATGTTACACAGCACTTTAAGCAGCCTGTCACCCACCCTTTGGGCAATTCAAGTGCTTTACAAACAGCATCGCTGCTGGAAGGCATAAAACAAAGCTTCACTTGCTATTGGACCCTCCATCAGTCATTTCACGTCTCATTTTTTGTACGTGTGGTTTCTCAGAACTGGGTAACACACAGGATCTTCAAACACATCTGGGAACCGTGATTGCTGATGCCAGGCCCCTCACCTTGAAAATGTGACGGGGCTTGACAATAAGAAGCGTGAAAAACAACCAATGAAGGGCACTTCATGGGGATTTGCAAGGGAGACACCGTCCCATTGGAACAAACAAACAAACCAACCAAGCTAAAAAGAAAGAGAGGCAGCAGTCACTTAATGCTGCAAGCCCAGAGAAATGTCCCTGAGCAGCAGGCAGGAGCAGCTCTCAGTGACCTGGACCCCACCCGAGCTGCAGAGAGCTGCATCCCTCCCACTGGCCCTGCCCTGACTGCAAAGGCACAGAAATGCTCGGCCTTTCAGAGCAGTGCACAGCTACACTTGGGTTCTTTCGAAGCTGAGAAGGAATTTCCCTCTCGATCTGGAGGGGAGCAGGATTTCCCCCGCTGTTTAACACTCAGAATGAAAAGGTGCTTTTCTGTTTCGGTTCTTGCTGTGGGTGAGGTGTGAATGCAGCGCTGGCATGGCCTCGCAGCTCTTTGCACATCTGCTGGGAGGGAAGAAAAGGAGAAACTGCAGTTTGGGACGTGTTTGAAGCCTTGTTTTCCTAGTGAAACATCCATTTACAAACCGAGATTTTACAGCCGCTTTTGGGATAGAAAATGGAAAAAAATCCCCACCATCTCTCCTTTCTTG